>LPNX010082041.1:175856-245192 GCA_001517045.1 Pseudotsuga menziesii | reverse complement strand
TTTACTCTTCTCTCTCATTCCTCGTGCTTGATTTCTTTTCCTACAAATCACAAAAAAAAAAACGAAAAAAAAAACAAAAAAAAACTTTTCCACACAATGGGGTTAGATATTGGTTAGCTTACCTGGAAAGTCTACGTTTTCAAGTTTTCTTGATGTTTCTGATTTGCCATGATCGCACAAGGTGCATGGCAAAGAGCATATGTAGCCGAGAAAACAAGAAAAAAAAACTTTCCCTTACTGTTTCTGATTCGCCGCGATCGCAAAAGGTGCAATGCAAAGAGCATACGCAGTCAGGGAAGGAAACAGTTTGATATTAAAACAAAAAAGATCTAATAATAAACTAATAAAATATGAGAGATTTACAAAAAACAAATTCGTCACTGTAACATTATACCTTCAGATTTGCCGAAATGGGTGTTTCTAGAGAAAACAAAAACGGTTTTTGGTGAAACAAAAACTGTTTCTCAACAGAAATGATGCTCCTAATGCAATGGAACAGCTCTCACATGCCAAAAATGCATAGAAAATCCAAAACCAGAAACCCTTTCAAAGTTGTGGCAACATCGGTTCTAGATCTTGATCAAAACTGAAAGCGGCTCTTTATAAAAGCTCTGATACCATGTTCGGGTACACAGGGTACTCCCAAAAGACCGAACACCTTGAGAAACCACTTCACACAAATAGATCATAGATCAACACACTCATGTTTGTCACGTGGTTAAAACCATCGAGAGGGAAACAATCCATGGCCCAACTAAATAGCTACTTGGAGCAATTTATTATGCAAAAGAAAGAAAGTTACATGAGCTTCTCATAATCGATCAACTAGCCAAGGACCCTCTATGCACTTTAGATAAAGATCATAGACCAATCGGGTGTTAAGACACGGATCAATGGTAGGTATGATCTAAGAGAAGTTGAACCGTTGGATCACTCTATGTCTAGAACATATCGTGATCGTTGGATTAGAATATTTACAAATGCATACTAATGCATACTAAATAAACACACTTTTACCTAATGGATATATTCCACAAGGTGATCTTAATTAACTCCTAAGTGTCTAGATATCCTAACAATCATGATCTCCATGAAAGCTGAAGATACACAATGGATCAAGATCTCCATAATGGCTGAATATATCTAACATACACTGGAATCAAGTCATGAGATCTGAAATCTCATGAACACTGGCACAATCAAGGAGGTAGCATATCTGGAATGCCGCCAATTTGAAAAGTATTCTACAAAAACCGCTACGAGTACATGTCCTACTATGTGAATAGAGGTATTGAGGTCGAACATAGTAGTCCATCGTATGATTATCGGTCATTGATGTATACTATTAACAGACGTGAGATTACCCACCAATAATGAAAATGGGAATCAAGGTACTAGAGTGCAAACTAACAAGTGTGAATACATGTGTTGAGGTTGAACATTTAAAAGAATCCATTGATCACGGGACATTGATGTAGTCCCAAAAACTGTCGATGGAGAGAGAACCTATCACTGATGACTGCAAGTCTCAAGGCACTCAAAATGACTCTAGACTCCTATCCCAAAATAAACGATCTGAATTCAATGGGACAAAATCTGTTAGAAGGAGGGAATTAAGGCATCCCCCATCATCCAACACGAGGTACTCAGCAAGGCTGTATAATGTGGAAGGACTCGATCATGATGTGCATGAACTAGTATCAGTATTAGGAATGGCTGACACGCAAAGTCAAGAGAACTTATGAATGGTTGACTAAGGCTTCAACTTCCTTCGAACAAGAGCATAAAGGTCAATGGTGACTGAATGTAGGCAGCATAGACTTAATATACAAAACTGGGACATCTCTGTGACATAGGAGGCATCGATAGAGTCTCCATAGGGACTGGAAGCTTAACCAGTCGATGGAGATAGCCTCAGAGAAATGAGTACAACTCCTAAAGTCAAACTATTAACCCAACCAATGGACGTGATATATAGTGCTCTGTTTGAAGGCGACACGACTCAAATGCTGCGAAAGAGAACATCTTTTCCTGTCCGACATTTTTTTTTTTTTTTTTTTTTGGACTTTTCAAATATTTTGAAAAGCTTGAAAAAGAATAAAATTGCTTTATAGTTATAGACTAGGAGGAGACAAGTGTCAAGGGGAAAACAAACTAGTTCCAAGTAGTGGAACATACCTATTCTCAATGCAAGGACACCTGTGTAGGATAATGACACTTGGAGGAAAGTCCTCTCCCAGTAAACAAGGGGAATCAAGCTGTAGAGGATATGTAAAATGGCTATCCTTGGCTAGACATGAGACAAGATTAGGCTATATGGCTGATAATCAAAGTCAGGAAATTCGGCATAAGGCTCAATAAGGAAAGAAAAACTCATGATAATACAATTACAACTTGACATAAGAGAGTCCTGGGGAAAAGGCCAACAAAAAGATCAAGAGGAGTATGAGGCTCTTGCACAAAGTCATGGCGATACTATACAAAGGACTCCCACACCCTAAAGGAAAAATGTCAGCATGGGCACCAAATGAAAAATATGAGCTAACTAGGGAACCCATGTATGGTCAAGCTCTACCATTCACATCATGTCACTTCTAAAAGAAACAAGAAGGTTTCGTGACAAGATAGAATGGGTTCATACCTAAGGTTATAATGAAACAGTCATAAGGTCATGCAAAGTGCAAATGGATGTGAAACTTAACCTATATGCCAATTTAGACATAATACCTGAAATCGGCATGAACGTGTCAAAACCACGGTCAAACCGTGCTCAAAATGGACTCCTACATCATCAAATTAGTCCAAAAAGGTAAAAAACTATAGAAAGTGGGTAAAAAATTTCAAAATTTTCAAAATTTTTCTATAAATAGTAAAAAATTTAAAAATTCCATATCATTTGAAATTTTTACCCATTTGAGCTCAAAACTTCCAACACGAATTCCGGGAGCCTCGTTTGGCGAAATTCGTCACCGTTTTTTCCAGGTAACTCCTCATCTCCTCCTCTTCCCATTTCATGCAAATTTTTAAATTTCCCATGGTCAATTTAATTTTCTATGCCAATCTAAAGTAGGAATTTTGGCCCACGTGGATATCGGGGGTTTTTCCGTGTATAGGGCTAGCCATACGCGGAAAAACCTCCCAAAACCATGTACATACATGGCTTTTTGCAAATAGTTGCGTATGCAGCCACAGATAAGGATTTTTAAGGAAAATAATGATAAAAAAATTTGTTTTATGTGTAGGATGGTTTTAGAATGGAGGGAGAGGGAACATGGTGATGTAGAAGAGGTTGTTCAAGGTGATTTAATGGCCCAACAAGCTCTACATGCATGCAGTTTGTATAAGTTTTGGTTTCTTGGAAGCATGAGGGCCAAACCAAGACTCCTGCAAATGATAGTAGATTACTGGGATCTAGAATCTGAGTCTTTTCATATTGATGGGATGTCACTCAGTATAGAGATTAAGGACATATACTTTATCAATGGATTATCCTGATGAGGAGAGGTGGTAAAGCTCCGATCTTGTGGGCCAGGAGGTGACTTGACTATTGATGAGTACATTGTGGTGTACTGCTTTGTAGACATGGAAAATTTTTGGAGTAAAATCTTGACAAACTCGATCCAGGTGCTGGGTCTGAAGGCCATACTATTAGCACTCGACAAGATAGCCAGACTAGATTCACTCCACCAGGCCTTGCGACCATTGATGTTTTATGCGGTGGAGTGTATGAGACCCACAGTGTATGACTGGAGCACTGCGCTATTGAGTAACATGAAGTAGTAGATCAGTGACTGCAAGATGGGAAAGGTGAGAAACTTCAGTTTTGACAGCATACTGAGCACGTTAATATTTGAGCATGTAACGGGGCTAAGCCCTAGAGTGGACATTCCTCCACATGGAGTTCAAGATCCAGGCCAACGACGTTGGAAAAATGTTACGTGCAAACTAGGCAGAGGTAGGGTGGCTAACCCCTACCCAGCGGACTTCTTTCCATGGTAGTGGTGGTAGATCATTGCCATCGATGACTACCCCTATGCAGGGATATATTTCTGGGGAGATCCAGGCATGCCCCTACCACCAGGAGAGGCATATGGAGACATAGGTAACAAATCCCAAACACTATTTTTAAGTTTTTGGAATTATTAATTTTTTTTTTGTTTTTTGATATATTGACTGAAAAGACACGTTTTGGTGTGACAACACATAGTGACAATATATCATGTGTATGTAGATGTTGGACCATGACAACCTGATGGTTTCCCTAGTCATAGATGGAGGGGAAGGGGAGAGGACATCATGGGTGAGAATGCGGAGCAGACACTCCAAAGCATCCACACAAACTTTGTACGCTTGACACACAGTGTACCCATGGCGCAAGTCGAGGACATTCCTGAGGCCATGCAGCGCTAGGTGGTTGGTGTTCCACGGGAATGGGTTCAATTATTTTGATGGCTAGCTAGAGTCGTGGTGTGCTACCATGATCAGAATTCTCATCCTCCTCCTCAAGCTTAGATACCTGAGAGTATTTCATTTTCTACTACCCTGTATTACATTTTGGTGGCTTGGAATCCCCAATTTTGTATTATGACACTTATGTATTATGATGTCACACTTTGGATCTTTAATGAAATTTTTTTATGATGATCGATTTTATTTATTTACATGTGTGTAAAAATGTATGTTTGTGATATGCTTATGGTCTACGAAACAAATTTCAATCTAACACATAGTTAGCATATGAGTCAACCACTTGATTAAAAATTATTGAAACATGTATGTATGTTATGTTCTCAAATTGTTGTTCTAGCAACCTCACACGTAAGAATATTCGTAATAATGTCGGATCCCTAATACGATACAATCCATTCAGCTATGAAACCAGTAACTGCGAATCAAGACGTATCTCAAGAGAGAGAACACCATGTGAAATGACATCCTGCAATAACTCGATAATGGCACTATATTCAACAATATTGTTCAATGAAGGCCGTAAACATACGCCTCCTGAATACAATACTTGACCCGTAGGAGTATAAATCACCCAAGCAGCCGAAGCTGAGTTTTGATTGTGACGTCTAGCACCATCAACGAATCCTATGTAAGAAAAAGACTCCATCGACATCTTGCATAAGAAATGAAAGCTAATTAGTAAACCCGATCACCATAAGAAAACGTAACTATGCAATTCAAAAACTGTACAATAATATACAACAATCAGCCTTGGCTGAATATCATGCATATATTTTTTTAAGATAGAGCCCATTTCTAGGCTCCGCCAAGGCTATCCCTTCATAATCCACCAGCTCATAGGTGCCCTTCTCTAGCACACGTTTGACTACGTAAGGACCATGCCACATGGGATTAAACTTCCCTGCCCCCAAGGGTTCTTTAGCTTGATCCCACAAAAGGACCAAATCACCTTCACTAAAATTCCTCGGAAGGACAGACTTATCATATTGGACCTTAACGCGATGCTTATTTACTTCTAGAGCCACTAAAGCATCTCAGTACTGCCCATCAAGCTGTTCTAAGTGGACCAAACATTCCTCCAATGTGGAAGTGTCTGGTAAAATCTCTATAGCTAGCTTCAATGAAGGGAATTCACATTCAACCAGCAAGACAGACTCCACCCCATGTACGATCTGATATGGAGAGAAACTGGTGGCAGTCTTAACCGTAGTTCTATAGGCCCAAAAAGCAGGATATAACATGATATGCTAGTTCGTCATGCTTTGTGGGATGGTTCATTACAGAATAGACTTAAGTGATTTATTTACTACTTCAACCTGTCCATTTTCTTGAGGGTAATAAGAAGAGGAGTTCTCCTGCTTATACCCTAACTTTGAAGCCAATATTTAATCAATTTATTCTGAAAGTGCCTACCATGGTCAGTAACAAGCTCTTTTAGAATACCAAACTAAGTAATAATTTGGTTGAAAACAAAATGCACGGTTTTCTCATTGTCGGATTTAATCATGGGCATAGCCTCTGCCCATTTCATGAAATAATCGATAGCCACTATAATTTGATGATGCCCCCCAATCAAAGATGGATTGCAATCCATGAAGTCAAGCCCCCACTTGGTGAAGGGACCGATAGTGATAATAGGATGTAACAGGGTAGGATGTGAGTGCATATTGCATGCAAATTCCTGACAAGGGTGGCACTTCTTGACTGCATTGACACAATATTTGAAGATCAATAGCCAAAAATATCCCACTCTCAAGATTTTTTGGGTTTAGAAATCCCAGATAAATGACCACCAGACACCCCTCCATGGGAATCATTCAGCACAATCTCAGCCTCATCATGGGTTAAACAACAATGTAAAATGGAATCTACCTAACATCGGTACAAATTTTTATCCACTATAAGGTAGTTCTTAGCTACATGACGTAATCATCGTCACTCATCCCATCAAAGGTGAATACGGACCTTCAAAGTTTGCAAATATACGATGATATCCACGTATTATGGGTCCAAAGTTGAGATAAGGAAAATATGCTCATTGACAAACGTATCCTCATAAACCTCCTCCTCCACACTTGGAAAATCAAATATGAGCTGCACAAAGATCAATGATTTCTTCGATTTCATCGAAATGAATTCAAGATTGAACTCTTGTAAAATAACAATCCACTTATTGTATTTTCCCTCGATCATCCTTCTAGTGAGGACGAATTGAAATGGATTGACATGAGCTACCACCAAGGTCTGGGGAAGGAGAATATAATGTCTCACTCTCTGAACCACATGAATGGTGGCCAAAGAAAGTTTCCTGACATTGGAATAACAGATTTCCACATCAACAAGGTTTCAGCTCAAATAATATATGACATGCTCGTGGAGCTCCTCACCCTCCTGAACCAAAACCATACCAACCGTCTTTATGGACACGGCCACATAAATAAAAAAATCATGGCTATAGTCATGTGGACTAAGCACGGGGGCCAATGCTAAGGCTCGCTTAAGGGCACCAAAGGAATCTTGGGCTCGCTCATCCCAGCAAAAATTAGTGTCCTTCTTTAAAAGATGCATAAATCCTTTGGTCAAATTGGAAAAATTAACCACAAATCTCCGCAAGAAATTTGCCATGCCTTGCAAACACTGAAGATGTCTAATATTATGCATGGGAGATAATTGAAGTATTGCCTCAACCTTTAAGGGATCGACTCTTATACCCTCCTTGAATACAATGAACCCTAGCAAGCAACCAACAGTTACGTAAAAGATGCACTTATAAGGATTTAACCTAACCTGGTAATGGTGGCATCTTTCGAATACTAATCTCAAATGGTATGGATGCCACACTCTTAGACAAGAATGAGCAGCAAGATCATCCAAATACACTTCAATAATTGTTTTGAGATCATGAAAATTTAAGTTCATAGCCTGCTGAAATGTAGCTATGGCATTTTTAAGACCGAAAGACATCTTTTGATATTCAAAAGTACCCTAAGGACAAATAAATGCAGTTTTATGTTGATCCTTAGGTTTGATCTGAATCTGATTATATCCGAAAAAATCATCCATGAAGTAGAATACCTCGCTTCCCGCACACTCATCCAAAATCTAATCAATAAATGATGTGGGAAAATTATCCTTAGGACAAGCATGATTTAAGTCATGAAAATCAATGCATATACAGATTTCTCCCTACTTATTATCAACCGAAGTGGGATTTGAAACCCACACGATCAAGGGAACAGGATAGATAAAACCGTCCTTTAACAGCTTCTCTATCTTAACCTTAATAGAGGGTGCTTTTCTAGGATTGACCACATGCAAACGTTGTCAAATTGGCTTCGCATTCAGATAGGTATTAATCTCATGTTTGAGAATATGAGGGTCAATACCTAGAATTTCTTTGTATGACCAAGCAAAGATCTCACAAAACTCTTTAAATAGCTCGGTATACTCCTTGATCTCATCAAGGGAACAATATACCCCAATGTAGACGTTCTCAACTTTGCCAGGATCGTGAGAAATATTGATAGGAATAGTAGGTGATAAATTTTTCATGTTTCCATCAGCCATCTAACTAGGAGAGCTCAATGGAACCATGGGACTACCAATCTTCTCACTAAGAATCTCCTTAAAGTATTCATGCTCCATATGGTCAAGCTCAGGAAGAAAATATGATCTATGATGTAGCTCTTCCCAAGGTGGCTCAACCCAGACATGGCCTCAATAATGGCTTCATCCTATGGAAAAACATTGTCGAGGAAATCATGTGCATGAGAGGACTCAACTACCCATGCAGGAAGCATATATAGGTCTTCCTCCTCCATCCGTGAAGAGGAAGGACTAGGCTCTGTAGTATAATCAAGATTCACTTGATACGCTATCATTGTTGCAAAAAGTGACACATCTGTTTTGATAGGTCCATTCAAAGGACTCAGTGAAAGAAGAATCCAAGGATCTTCCATATGGGTAGTGCAAAAAGACACTGACTTCAATGAGGACGAATACACACAAAAAATAGATTCGATCATAAGAAAAGGCACAGGACAGCTAAAGGTTCCCGTGAGAGATGGATACATACCCACACCCACACTCCCAGTTACCGGCTAAGAATGATTGATAATCGGGATAGAATCTCTCGATGATGCACTAACACTCGGATTATAGAATGATGTCTGATCAATCATAATGATCTTCCCATTAAATGGAAATCATACCACTCAAAAGAGAGAAAAGGATACAACTTGCATACAATACATCCAATTCTGGCCTAGCAAAATATTGTAGTCAAGGGGCACATCAACCACCTCGACCTCGATCGTGATGGTCTTCCCTCCCAATTGGACCTTAAGAGAAGGAAGAATCCCATGCAGCCAAAATGATCTACCATCAAAAGCAGTCAACATAGTAGTTGATTGAGACAACTCGCGAGAACCCAAACCCTTCCAACATGATAAAGACATCACGGAAGCAGCAGTGCCTTCATCATTCACAATGTGTTTGACAGTCATATTAAGACACTCTACATGAATCAAAAGAGACATGTAGTAAGTCAAGCGAGGCTGCAGTACCATGGTTTAAAATTTGATAACAAAATAAGAGTTATCATCATTAACCCCAAGAGCAGAAAGAAAGGCTTTCCTTTGCGGAGGACAACTCTGAACTACTTCAAGCGCGAACATCACACAAGGAGTTTGACCCAAATCCTTGAAAACAGAATATTTTTGGGTGGCTCAGGAATTAGGATTGTGTTCCAAACACTTTAGGACTCCCTTAGGAATGTGAGGTGCAACTTCACGTTTATCCATAGGGTTTTCGATGCACAAAGGGCTCTCAGGTGGAGCGGGTTCTTTTCCAAGGTCCAGTTGTGACAAATCATAATCCTTCACACGAGTCATAACCTTAGTAGCATGCACCATGTTGATGCAACCATGACCAGTATTGACTTTCGATGAATTTTTATCTTCACTCGATCTACAATGAAGATCAATGGTCCTCGAGTTCATATTTTGATTATGGGGTAAAGGATTAGTTAGCATGGCTGGACCCTATGCTATGAATCTCGAGGCATCTTCCATATGATGGCACAAGTGAGTGAGGTGGTCCTCCTTACACAACTTGCAAGGAAACTTTACCTTATGTTTAGACTGCATATCCCCCCCAGCATTACAACTGTTCTTGTCATTAGCATTTTCCTTCTTGCTCCCACCTTTATGATTATTTTTACCCTTTTTTCTTATTCCTTCCAGGCTGCTAGTTTCCCTTATAGTCTGACAATTACATGAAAAGCACAATCACCATTTGGGTGGGTTAAGATGAAGCCATGGCTTGTCCCGACGCAGATTGGTTAATAGACAATTGGCTCACTTGTTTCACAACTAAATCCACAGGTTTGGAACTTGTACAACCCACAATTCCATCGGCATGTGGTCTATGCTTGATCTTGGGATCGAAACTAGATCGTGGAGCATTAGGTATAATCTCATACAAAATCCTGGATTGAACGTAGATAAAATCCAACTCTTGTGCCCTAAAGATTACGTGTTCCTTGTTTTGGACTTAGGATGTAGAAACATCCTTCACTATGTAAGGTAACAATGACTTGAGGAACCACTCAAGGAGAAATTCTAGTGGTATAAAGGATTTAATCAACTGCTTCCATCTACGCCACTCTTGAATATGATCTGAAACATGTGTGGCTTTGTCTTGTTGAAATGTCAACAAGATTTATGTACCAACGTTGTAACACATGGGTAGCTGAAAGTGATTAAGGAAAGTCATGGAAAGTTCATCGAATAAAACGAATTCCCCCCTTGGTAACTCTATATACCATTTCGCTGCAGGCCTGGTGAGGGTGGATTGAAATAGCCTCAAACAGATTGAATTATCATGTAAGGAATTGGAAGAGCACCAAAGGTGAAAGGTAGTGACATGCTCACTAGGATCTTCTCCAGCTTTGCCCTCAAATTTGGGAATGTCCAAAGGAAGCTTGTTAGGGACAACTGACCAAGACGGGTCATGAGATACTGGATCGTTCATAGTCTTGATAAGTCAGGTAAGTTCAATTTTGTGAAGAAAGGGATCCTAGGTTGAGCCGGTCTATGCCACACTCCTTGATAGTTCTGGTTCATGTAAAGCTAATTGCTATAAATACCATGGCCTTGGCCATAATATCCTCCTCCCATTTGACCCATATAGGGCTGCATGGAAGCATTATGATGTGGTGTACCTTGACTATGCGGTGCTACAAAGCCATAATTGGAAGAGTAAGCAGGTTTTTGATACCCATACCCATAGGGTTGATAGTTCTGTCCATACTGCGGTCCATAAGAGTGTCCATGAGAAGCTCCATAAGGTGTCGCATGGGATGTCCCATGAGAAGCTCCATAGTTAGGGATATGGGGAACTCCTTCTGATGGACCATTAGATGATCCAGAAACAAGAATATGACCTCCCAAGACAATGGGAGGTACTTGACTCTGAGATCCCACCGTGCAAGAAGTCGCAGTACAAATGTGGCTAGTAGCGATATTTCAGCCCAAAGGACCACATGAATGAGGGGGAGGAAGGATTGTCAAAAATGCATTCGAAGGAGTAGGGTTCAAGGATTAAGGGATATGTGAAGGGATGTAAGTGGTGTTCCCTATGGTCACTCATCTCGGTTCTGGCACCCACATATGACTACTAATACTAGGTCTAGGACAAACATGTGAGGTAGCTTCCACCACTAGGATGGAAGGTGATATGTGACTAGTGCTCTCAAATATCTCCACATGGAAAGGAATAGGAGTTCCCCCGAGCGTAGTGCTAGGTTCAATTTATGACTCAGCATGATGTGAGAGATCAGGGGAAGGGATATCAAGCATGCCATAACAAACGTGACTAGTGCTTTGGGTTCATGATGAGTCTCGTCACCTAGAAACCAATACTGATGACCTGTGAATGAGGGATCATAACTAGAATGTGAAGGTATTTTTGGTGAAGGATCATATGTGGGAGTAGAATCTTCCTCCTCAAGCTTGTGAGGTGGAGAAGACATCTTAAGAATCTCATCCTTGTGATCTTCCATCATCTGTGAATCAAAGTCAGAGGTAGTACACCTGGACTGTCTGTTTCTCTCTCCTAGAGGAGGAGGAGACGTGGAAGGTGGAAGTCCTACTAAACAACGAGAATGGTTAAGTGCCATGCCTGAATCCACAATGACTCAAAAATGAAAAAGAATCGATCTAATTATGCAAACCCTAGGAAAACTAGCATGCATAGAACATACACCTACAAAATGTAAAGCCAAATCAAAAGAAAACAAGGGTAGGATATGTGAGCTCCCGAATGAAGTAGGTATGTCTCACCTAGGAGAGGCTTGAGACTCCCACACACAACAAGCGAAGGTTCGTAACCAATTATATTGGCCCGCAGCTTCAACGCATATAGCGACTATGCTGTCCGACCCCTACTTGGCCAGGACACCTGCAAAATAACCTCTACGAAGTATCCACTTGATAACCTATGTTAGGAAACTAAGGCCACCTCAATATAATCAATGCTCAGGTGGACAGTTGCAGGCGAGATTTATCGTATGGGCAGGGTAGCAAAGCCCAAAACTCTTGAAAGAGCCCCCAGATACGAATACAATCCTAGAAATATATTTGGTGCTACTTATTTATGACCAGGGGTCATCCCAATCAATAACCTCTCACACTGACTCGTGCTTAACTCCCTTGTAAGAGGAGGATCCTGAGAAACACTAATTATATAAAGGAATTTCACACTCTCATCTGAATAGACACATATATGTTTCATTTAGTGGTATTGGAGAATTTACTCACAATGAACTATTTCAAGACCCTAAAAGCTAATCTTTTTGGTGCACCCTATAAAATAAAAGAGTGTAATTCATTTTATTATGGGTTGATTTTAATTGGCTTATTACTCAAAAGAGAAAATGGCCATGCAACTAATGATGTTATGATGCAACAAGAATTAAAATGCACACTTAACAATCAATGCAAATGCACTGTGTCAAATTAAAAATAGGGTATGCTACTACGTGAAGTGAAAATTTTTCCTTCAAATGAATATGAAATCATTCCTATATGAAAATCTAACTAATACTCTCCAAGCTAACCTAATGCAAGTACCATGCAAAATGCAAAATGGAACAATGCATAGTGATGCAAAAAGCAAATGTTTTTGTATTTTTTGAATTAAAATGAGATAAAAAGAAAAATTATGACTCTACAACCCCCAGACTCTACAAGCACTATTAGATAGCACCCAAGCAAAGCACTAAGGTAAAAGAGACCTAATGCACAAATCCCAAAACAAAAAATAGAAAATGGAATGACAAGAACATTTTAAAAAATTTTAAACTAAAAAGAATCTCTGGTCAGAAACAAAGGTGTATACATACTCTAGAAGCATCCAAGAAGACTCAGCAGTCATCCAAACTCACCCAACAACTCTTAATCTTCCCCCAAAAGGAAAAATTTAGGGCATACGTGAATGTGTGCAGAAAATCCGTGTATATACGCAGCTATTCTAGGAAAAACCGCGTGTACACGTGACTGTGAAGACAAAACTCATGTACATGAAGAAAAAGAGATAAAAAAGCAGGTAAACAGACAAGTTGAGACAAAATTTATTCCTATCAGACACTACTAGGAAAACACGCCCCCAGACCCGACTAAAAAATAGAGAAATCAGAGCAATTCAAGAACATTGAATGATGATAAAACCCCCAAAGGAAATGAATAGGAACATCCCCAGTATGGTTGCCAATTCTGTTACGAAGAAAATTTCGTATGGCTTGGGGTACCACAATAGATAGAGTAACCATAAAAATAAATCCCTTCCCAATATGTAAGAGAAATAAAAATATAACACTAAAGGATCTCAAAACATACCTTATTCTGGATGGTTGATGTAGATCCCCATTGAGCTTTTCCAATCTCGCTTGTGTTAGCAATTTTCTCTCTCAACAATCAACAAACAAGACAAGCATGCTATATAATTGTGTTAGATCTACTCTAGCATATATAATCAATAACATATAAGCATTTCAAAGAATCCATGGATTCAATATTCATTTAAATACACATTATTGGTTAGGAAAATATATTTCTATTAATATAAATTAGAGATTAAAAGAATGACAACCTCTCTTGGCATGTCTGTGAATCGGAGAAACTGAGTCCTCCACCTGAACCTTCACCACTTCAATCCTCCATCTCTCGATAGCAAGATTAGAAAAAAATGAAAGCTTGGGAAGAACACAAAATGCTCCAAGGGACAAAGGGATGCAGACTCAAGTATAAGCTCCGGAAACAATGGACTATAGCTTTCTTGCTCTTCAATTCCTCTCCCCCTTTAATGTATCCAAAGGGTTCCTTATATAGTGCCTCAATGGGGTAATGGAAGGTCGAATCCAAGTGATATCAACGCATATGGAAGGCCAACAGACAAGTGACTCATCTCCACATCAAGAAAAACTCCAAAACTATTTGGCCTTTTGCGCACATCCTGATGTACTCAGGTTTAAGGATCATATCCATGTATATACATGAGAATAGGTTTAAAAGTCACGTATGGAAAATAATGCATGTTTTTAGGGATGATCTTGGAAACATCAAAGGTACAAAAATGGTCCATGGGGTCCAAAGAGTCTGCAGAGGGACAAGGAGGGCCATAAATATATGATCTACCATGTGTGGTAAAATTAGTTGTAACAGAGTGAAGTATTCTCATTAATGGATGGTTTTTTAGAGTATAATCAAATCCAAATTAATCCCAAGTACCAACATAAGACTACTTTCATTTGTCCTTGGGGTATGCTTGCATATAATAATATGTATTTCGACCTTAAAAATGTTAGATCTACCTTTCAGTGGGTTGTGACCTTCGCTTTCCATGACCTTAAGTGTATCATCAAAGTTTACCTGAAATATGTAGCTGCTCACTCTCATCTGAGAGTGGATTATCTAGACCATTTGCGATTGGTTTTTGAGAGATTGCATTGTTATCAAATCTAGTTAAATCCTCAAAAGTGAATCTTATCTATGGAAGTGGGACATTTATTAGGGTTTATCATGTCCAAGGAAAAGTTTAGGTTCAATCCTTTGAAATTTTAGGAAATACATGAATGATAGGGGCAAAGTACAATAAATGGATTGTTATTTTCCAAGAATTCGACCTCGAGTTTGTTTCAGAAAAGTTGAAGAATCATTATTTTTCACTGAGCTCATGTCATATCTCCCTAGTCTAGATGAGGATGAGATCCATGCCAGGATTGGTTTGTGGATTCGCATATCTTCCTCATTTCAACCAAAAACCCTTGGTATGGTGATATCAACATCTATCTTCATATATTGAAGGTTCCTCCTCACCTCTCGTGAGATGAACATCGAGGTTTATGACATAATGATCAGAACTACCTTATTATCAGTGACACATTGTATCATCATGCGGTGGATTCCATTTTGCATTGGTGTTTGACCCATGATGAGGTTGAGACTGTGCTAAATGATTGTCATGATTGGGTGTGTGGTGGTCATTTATCTAGGATTGCTACAAATCAAAATATTCTTTTAGAGGGTTATTACTAGCCTTCAATATTTAAATATTTCATTAATGTGGTCAAGCGGTGCCACCCTTTCCAAATGTTCATACGAAATATGGGCTTGCATCCCACCCCATTACATCCTATTATCATTGTTAGTCCCTTCACCAAGTCGGGGGTGGACTTTATGGATTTTAACCCATCTTCAGCTGGGGGGGCACCATTATATTATAGTGGCCATGGACTATTTCATGAAATGGGTACAGGTTATGCCTATAATTAAATCTAGTGGTGAGAGGACCGCTCATTTCATATTCAACTAGATTATCACTTGGTTCAGGACCATAAAAGAGATTGTCACTGACCATAGCAGAAAATTTCAGAACAAAATGGTGGATGAGTTAGCTTCAAAACATGGGTATAAGCAAGAGTACTCTTCTTCTTATTACCCATAAGTAGATGGCTAGGTTAAATCCTTCAATAAATCCCTTAAATATATTCTAGAAAGAACCATTACACAAAGCAAAACTAATTTCCACATTATGCATTACCCCGATTTGTGTGATTACCAAAATGCAATTAAGACTGTCGTCGGGTTTTCTCCATATCAACTAGTACATGGGGTGGATTTGTTTTTACTGGTTGAATGTGAAATTCCCTCGTTGAAACTCTCCATAGATATTTTACCAGAAAATTTAGAATTGGAAGAGCATTTGGTCCTCTTAGAGCACCTTAATGAGCTGCGTCAGGATGCCATGACGGCTCTAGAGATTAATAAGTGTTGTGTTAGGCCTGAGTAATAAAATTCTATCTATCCCCGTATATTTATTTAAGGTGTATTTTTTCTTTTGTATGACCAAGCTAGCGAACCATTAGGGGTGGGTAATTTCAACCCCATGTGGCATGGCGGCCTTACTTGGTGAAACATGTATCAGAGAAAAATGCCTATGAGATAGAATATTATGAAGGTACTTCCTTGGAGGATCCTAAAAATTGCCTCTACCTTAAAAAATACTATGCCTAACTCTCAAATGAGGTTTATATCTTGTATATTATTGTACAGTTTGCATAGTTTATTTTGGTCCCCTTGTAGTGTTATCGGTTTGTTGACATGCTTCTTCATTTTGTGGCATATGTCTACGGAGTCTTTGGTATACCTAGGATTCGCTGATGGTTCCAACTTCCATACTCAAAACATAACTTCTCCCGCTTGGGTCATCTATGCATCTATGGGTCACGTGGTGTCTTCGAGAGGTGTGTGTCTTCAACTATCGTCAAACAATGTTGTTGAATATAGTGGCATGATTAAACTACTACGTGATGAAATTTCCAATGGAATTCAATATCTTGAAGTCCATCTTGACTCATATAGTTGTATCATAGTTAAATGTTTTGTACCATATAAAGGATCGTAGTTTATTATGAAGGTTCTTAAGGGTAAGGTTGCTAGAATGATAATTTGACTACATAGAATACATTCATATACCTAGGCTTTACAATCATGTTGCCGATTTATATGAAAAATATGTTCTTGATTGGAATTTGTCACATCAATAATGAACCATACGCATTCCATTCAAATTTAAACACACATGTAAATACATCATGTCGATCACTATAAGTTTTTTTTATTTTTGAATATAGTTCAAAATGGTGTCACAATACAAAATGTCATGATACAAAAAGAGGGATTCAAGTCACCAAAATATATGGTCGATACAAAATGTATATATCGGAATCTATGCCTATCAGTATGGGTGATGATCATGATAATAAAAAAATGCATTGGAAAACCACCAGAATAGTCTAACCCACGGATGGGGTACCCTACTACATGTCTTTGCATAGCCTCAAGAAAGTCCTCAACATGCACCATGGGTACCCTATGTGTTAACCTAGAGAAGTTTTTGTGTATGTTTTGGAGCATCCACTGTGTATCTCAACCGATCATATCATCCCCTTGTCCTCACTAAAAATTTCGGGGGAAGCCATATGGCTGTATCGGACCCACATCTGTGCATACATGATCAATTTCACCATGTGATACCACCAAAAAACTTGTTTCTGATTTCCTTATATATCAAAATTACAAAAAAATCAAATAATTCAATTTTTTTACCTATATCAGCATATGTGGCCCCGAGTGTAGTGGCATGCTTAGGTCTCTGTGGAAGTCAATCCCTGCATAGGGATAGTCATCCACGACCATGATCCATCGTCGCCACTAGTGGTAGAAGTGCAGTAGGAAAGGATTCATTGTATGAATTCCCCCTAACCACTGCATCTGTAGAAATAATAGCTTCAATGCTATGAGCAAATATGCTAAGAAGAAGCACATGAAATATATCTTACTACTAAGAAGTCTCACAAGCATACACAGGAAAACTAGAGAGAAGAAAAGAGACTGAATCACATGAATGAAGAGATGAATATTGGTGTGTATCCTTCCATTGAATAATTATGAATAATAGTGTACAAAAATAGTACATCTCTCATAGGAAAATTGAGTTGCATGGAGACAATTCATAAAGCTAAAAAACAATGACTTACCAAAATATAGCAAAGCCCCATAGGTGGCTAAAGCACTTCCCAAATCTGTCAAGGACCTCACAAATTAGAAAAATAATGAGTGATTTTTCAAGGGAGATGGAAAAACATGATAACCCTGGAAAATGGAGAGAAATTCATGAAGGATGGGTTTGCAACAAAAGAACCAAATTTCCTAGTTAACTAGCTTTACCTTATCCACAAAAAAGTAGGATAAAACAAAACCTGCTGTAAAGCGATGTTACTAATTATAGGAGTCAATGAAGTGGTCAAGATCAACCTAGAATCAGAAATAAAGCATTCATGGGGTATAGATGGCATGTGTTGACTTTAAGGTGAAAGTGGATGCCAACTAATTAAGCTAGTGGGTAGATAATTAATCAAATAATGATTAATTATTTTGTCCTAAGTATTGAGTGGGTTTAAGATATTCCAACACCCTTCTATAAGTCTGAATTTATGTTGTTATGCCAAAAATATATATGCATATGGATGCATATAGGGCCCAACAACAAGGCTATGGTCAGCCTTTAACAATTATTATGTCCAGAAAAGTGAGGAAAGAGGCAAAACCAGATGGGGAAAATAATCCCTCAAGAAAGGACAAGGCACAAAATTTGAACTAATATGTATTCATCATATATTTATATTCACTTTGATGAGCTGAATGAACTACTTCTGGATGGAATACTTGATGAAGAAATCATGAACTCCATGATCATGCGCTAGACTGTAGAACCTGCAAGAAGAAAGAGGAGAGACTCCTTGTATCTCATCAACTGATGAAGTAGGATAATTATCTGCATGCTTCTTGATTCTATAAAACTATGATCTACAAACAGAATCTGAAATGAAAAAGAGATCTATGGATACTCCTTCCCAAAGAGTACAAAAATTAAGACGCTTTGTTACACACTCAATTCCCTGAATAGCTGCAAAATTGTGATGTGAATCACATGTCAATCTTCCAATATGATGTTGCACCTTTCTAGATATGATATGATTCTGATAAAACTCTGTTATATCAGAAAAATTATCATATGGAACAACAAATACAAATTATTTAGTGGCTCCATGAGGATATAGGCCTAGACTAAGAAAACTATGGGCAACTCGGGAAAACTGATACGTGTAAAAATCTTAATAATGAATGGACATGAGATCTGAACCATAAGTTTTTAGAACAGATAAAATCATGTTTGATATCAGTCCAAATATTACTAAGAACATGGATAACCAATCAATTACAGATAGGAAAGCCTTCAAACCATGTAAGGTAAGTAACACTGCATAACAGACCAATGAGGAATCAACTAGTGAACATTTGATTTGTATAGTATTAGGATTATTCAAAGGTATGGTAGATGGTATGGATGGTTGTATTATACGTGTCATGGAATTCATATCATCATGCAAACAATATTCTAAATCATATATATAATATTGTAAGGAAGAGTTGCTCAAAGACAAGTCAATATCTAGTGAAAAATCACAATTTTTGGGAGATGAATCTAGTAGACTGAGAGGAGGATTATCAGTAGACTGAGAGGAGTACTATCAAAGAAAGGATATGATATTTATTATTCTGGTATAGCATAGAATAAATATATATCAGAGACATAAGAAAATGATTTAACTCTAGCAATCAAAGCATAAGTTATATCACCTTGAAACTACGCACTATGACATTGTTTTGAGGAATCATCGGGATTTCCTATCTCATCTGGAATTTTGATCTTGTGTTTCTCAAGAAGATAATATATGATTCCCATATTCTTCTTGAAACAATTATTCTCTGAATTAAAACCCTTTATTCAATAATAACACTTGGATGTTCTCCCTTTCTTCTTACCCTTCTTTACTGAATCTTCATCAATAGGCTTCGAACTATGATCTTCAATTTCTGACTTTGGCTTCTTTGCAATTTGCTTCTCCTCTATTGCACAATAGAATGCCAATTTCAAATTTCCATTAGTATTAAGAGAGTAAGAATTATTGATGAAGGATAATCCATATTGCTGAATTGATGTGCTCAAGAAGAAACTCTCTGCAACCTGGAAAACAAAACTAGGAGAAAATCTTGTAAGCTAGACCAGCTCTTCTTCATAGAGGGATAGGAGACTGGATATGCTCCTCAACTCTGTATAAATTGACAAAAATTTATGCTCTGATACCATGTAGAATTAATATCTTCAATTCTATGAGGAAACATGCTAAGAAAAAGCAAATGAAATAGATCTTGCTACTAAGAATTCTCACAAGCATACACATGAAAACTAGAAAGAAGAAAACAGACCAAATCACAAGAATGAAGAGATGAACATTGGTGTGTATCCTTCCATTAAATAATGATGAATAATAGTGTACATAAATATTACATCCCTCATAGGAAAATCGAGTTGCATGGAGACAACTCATAAATATAAAAAAGGTTGACTTACCAAAATATAGAAAACTCCCACAGGTGACTAAAGCACTTCCGAAATATGTCAAGGACCTAACGAATTAGAAAAATCATGAGTGATTTTTCAAGGGATATGGAAAAAAATGCTAATCCTGGAAAATGGAGAGAAATTCATGAAGTATGGGTTGGAAATGAAAGAACGCAGTTTCCTAGTTAACTAGCTTTACCTTATCCACATAAAAGCAGGATAAAGTAGAATAAAGAAAAATCTATTGTAATGTGTTGTTACTAATTATGGGAGTCAATAAAGTGGTCAAGATCAACCCAGAATCCGAAATAAAGCATTCCTGGGGTATAGATGGCATGTGTTGACTTTAAGGTGCAACTCGATTCGAACTAATTCATCTAGTGAGTAGATAATTAATCAAATAATTATTAGTTATTTTATCCTAAGTATTGAGTAGGTTTAATATATTCCAACAACATCACCTTCACCCAACGGGTTTGGGCTGAATCTTGTATACTATGCCTAGGAATCTTGATTCTAGCGTTGAGGCTTGATACCCTCTTGAAGAAGAAAGTGCTAAGTATGCCAACGGATCTGAAGTTCTTTATGCTGCCCAGCTTGCAGTCCGTCGGTTGTTGTTTCATAGTGCTCAACAATGATGTGCTCCAATCACACATTGTAGGTATCATACAATCTAATATATAGAACATGAGAGGCATGGAAGCCTGATGAAGTGATTCCAAACCTACTATCTTGGCTAGTACAAGAACAATCAGCTTGATACTAAGGCTCTGGATGGAGTTCATCGTAACCTAAATTCTAGTCTTCTCTGTATCTAGAAGGCAATATACAACTATATAATCCTTGATGGTGATCCCTCCATCGACCCCACAAACTCACAAGTTTACTACCTCACCTTGATGCGATAGTCTAGTAATGACGTAGAATTCCTCTACTTCTAGACTCAATGCAATACCATATAGCTGAAAAGCATCTGTGTCTAGATCTCAGTAGTCAACAAACATATGAAGAAGTGTTGGTTGGGCCCTCAAAATCCCAAGCTTCTAAAACTTGTACAATCCACATTATTTTAAATTTTTTTAAGCATTTATGTATTGGTGGCTTTCCCTATCCACGTCCTCATGCTCATGCTCTCTCCATTCCAGAACCATCCTGCCAAAAACCATCCATTTTTTATGAGAATTTTCCATTGAAATGGAAATACCTAACCCTATACACGGCTTTTATTGGTAACAATACTGTATGTACGCAAGAAATATTTGATTTTCCTGTGTATATTAGGCTCTATACATGACCCAATAGTCTGTGACTCGCATTGGCCAGGATACCCATTTTTGGTTGTCTTAAGCTAAAAAACATACCATGAAAACTAAAAATAAATGCATGGAATAGTTGAGGGATGAGATTAGATCTACCTGGTCCTAACGAATTGTGATTTTGTTTCTCCTAGATCTCGTAATTATATTTTGAAGTTCGTAGTCCAAATGGCTCCAAACGTTCTATTATTGGTAAACAAAAAATGGTATGGTGAAAATGTCAAATTTTTACTAATTATCAAATTTCTTTTTAAATTTTTTACCCACCTAGCCTATAGTTTGGAATTTTATTAACTCATTTGAGTTTTTTGGCCTTCTATTGATGTGTAGGGACTCATTTTGGGTGCACTTTTAGAGAGGTTTTGAACCATTCATTACCATAATATGTATAACAATCAACTGACATATAGGATAGGATCAGTTTTCTACATGCATCATGCATTATACTATGATCATGTCACCTTAAATATAGATACAAACCCAATTCATGATGTTACAAAACCTTCACACTACGGATTAATGTATCATTACGTAAGTTGTATAGCTTTCCTACTCATGGGTTCCCTAGATAGATCCCACTTTGTTGCTTGGTACCCATGCCGATTGTCATCCCTTAGGTTTGGGACTCCCTTGTAGTTCCGCCATGACTTTGAGCAAGAACCTCATATTATTTCTTGAACTTTAATATGGCCATATCCCATAGGGTCTCCCACTAATATCAAGTTGTAATTGCATTTCATGCGTCTGCTTGTTGTATTGAGATTTATGTCGGCTTCTTGCTTCAGTTTTATAAGTTGTATAGCCTAAGATTGTCTCAATCCTAGCCAAGAAGAGATTTCCATATATATTTTGCAACTTGATTATCCCATACTTAGAGGAGACACCCCCCCAAGTGTCCTTATCCTACACATGCTTCCTTTCATTGAGAATAGGTATGTTTCACTTCTTGGAACTAGTTTTCTTTCCTGCGACACTTGTTTCCTCCTAGTTTTTTACTATAACAAAATTTATTCTTTTTTCAAGATTTCCAATCTAAAAAATACCAAAAAATATAAAAAAAAACACTAAAATTTGAATGGGAAATGATATCACTTTCTATTTGGCAGTTTTCGTGTCATGTCTCCTTCAAACAAAGCAATGTATATTTGATCCATTGGTTTGGTTATTAGTATGAATTTAGGATTTGTACTCATTACTCTGATTTTTCTCCAACAACTGGTTATGCGTCTAGTCCCTATGGATCCTCTGTGGATGCCTCCTATGTCACAGAGTTGTCCCAGTTTTCATGTTCAGTCTATTTTATAAGATTCCAAATTATTATCTAAATATCATTAGTATTCAATTCAATTTCCCAACAATATATTATGCATGATCACTGAAAGAAACTCTCAAGGGGAAGAAAACCCAAAAAACCTTTGTCTATATAGATGTGTCAAAAGTACAAAGATAAAACCCCAAATAGGTTCTCTTCCTCCTTGTTGATGTGTGTGTGTGTGTGTGTGTCTCCTATGTGCTATACACAAGTGAGTGTGTATGTTCAAATGAGGAAGACACGTCCTATATTTATACTCTTTCTTACACTTGAATTTTTCCCTAATCAAGTCGTCCCTAACAAACTTACTGAGATGAATTCACCTAGGAGGAGACAAAATAATATTATATTATACTACGGAGGGTTGTATTGACCCGAATTACAATGGAGGATTTACCTCATGACTCTATGATGACCAAATACAATAGTAACATCCATCGGGAGGAATAAAACATATCCCATGGGTTTTATTAGTAAAATACATTTATAATACTCTTTGAAGTTACAATATTTCAACACTATGATGCCTATAAGTATTCATCTTCCTTATTCTCTTGTTCGAAGGAAGTTTTAGCCTGATTCGACCACTCCTCAGTTATCTTATCTTTGCATGTCATCCATTCTCGATACAGTTAATGTTTCATGCACATATGGCTCATTCGAGTTCTTCCAAATTATCCAAGGTTGTTGTGTACCTCATGTTGGTTGATAGGGGATTCCCTAATGCCCTCCTTCCAGCAGATTCCATTCCATCGAATTTAGATCATTTATTTTGGAATATGGATCTAGAGTCCATTGAGTGCCTTGAGACTTGAAGTCATCAGTGGGATGTTCTCTCGCCGTCAATAGTTTTTGGAATACATCAATGTCCCCTAATCGATGGACTCTCTCAAGAGTTAAACCTCAATACATATATTCATACTTGTTTGATTTCACTCTATACCTTGATTTCCATTATCATTATCGATGGGATATCTCACATTTTCTAATGGTATACATCAATGATAAGTAAGACAATGGTGCATCACGTTCGACCTTAACACCTTTATTTGCATGATGGGACATGTACAAGCGACAATTTGTGTAGAAGACCTCCGAGCCTTGTGAAATTCCACATATGTTACATCGTTGATCATGCTAGTATCTATGATATATCAGTTCTCATGAAAAAATTCTAGTGTACGATCAGAATTCTTCATTCAGTATGAATATCATTTTTCATTGTATATTGTACATAGTGATGAGCACATGTGACATATTTCTATTTATGGCCATTGTATTATTTTTTATCTAGGGACTACTATAATTTATATTTGCAGCTACATGCAGAGACGTATCACTTTATCTTACTGATGAGGAACTAATTTTTTCACCTAGGTATTCATCACTCCACTTATAGGACTATTGTAATGTATTTTGGCCATCGTGTTCCCCTCTAACCTCACTCATTAGGGGGCATTTGTTATAGCTATATTTTTCACACTTGCTATATCATGTTTTTATGGCCTTCCTTGTCCCTATGTAGATTATTTGGACCCACTTTTCTCAATATTACTTTGATGCTCCAGAGAATCCCTTTAAAAAGTCATATTTATGAGTAAACACAGGTCACTAGCTTCCTTCCCGCGTCTACATGCATCTTGCTCCACTATGACCTACGTACAATGAGAAATGTGCTCAAAAATAAATATTTGGAGTTTTTCCCACATCAAGTAATGAATAACTTGACTCTGGGCCTTCCATCTGTCTGGAAATGCTCTGACTCGAACCTTCACTTCTCATTGAGGGGCTATATATTGAGTTACTTGGAATAATTGAAGGAAGAGGACTAGTGAGAGAAAATAAATTATACTGGAATTGTGACTCATTCTTTCATACTTGAGTCTCCATCTCTTTTTTCGTTGGAGCATCCATTGGTGCTATTTCCCAATATTTCCTTTGTCTTGTGATATTTCCTTGATATGGAGGATTGAAGTAGTGGAGGCCTAGGTGGGGGACTTAGTTTCTTGATTTCGACAAGTTGTCGACATCAATTGTCATTTGTATCTCTGTTTACATTCAATATAAATATCCATTTCTCGTCCATTATAAGTGTAACTATGAATATTTGTATCCATGGAAGTAATTTCTTTTATTATGTATTGGATTTGTATATGCTATATTAGGTTATAACACTTCATATCTATCATGCTTGTGTATTTCATTGTTGTTGAGAATGAAATGTAGGTACAAGTGTGATTGAAAGTTCAACGGGGGTCTTCTACGAACGTCTAGAATAAGGTGTGCTTCTCATCCCTTAGTGCTATACTTGTTTGTGTCTTTAGCATATTGGAAATGGATTGATTTATGGTGTCATACTATCTATTTTCCATAGGAATTTTTATTTGTAACACTTCTCTTGACTCATGCTCTCTTGTTTCATTCTCTCTCTCTCTCTCTCTCTCTCTCTCTCTCTCTCTCTCTCTCTCTTCTCATCTTCTTTGAATTGTCAATCCATACACAACCTAGATTGATTCTCTGACTAAGAAACTCTCTCTATGATCGATCGACCCACACACAACTTGGGTTCATGTTTTTATAATATTTTCTTCTTTTACAATTCTTGATTATAACCATTGACAAACTCTCAATTGTGAGTCAATAGGTTGTCTTTTTATTTTAATACATTCAGTTACATATAAAAATAGGAACTATAAGATCAAAATATATTCATGCTTTATTTATAAAATAAATATTTTAGCCTAACTAACTCTTTCCCAAAAATCAGTTGAACTCTGCTTTTCAACTTGCTTTATTTCTCTTTTTTCGTGGCTCCTTCCATTGCGTATTTTCCTCCTCTAGTGATTGGAATATTCATAGTTTCGACCATTATTTTGGTTCTTTCTTCTCATCTTTTCATAGGACCAACATACCCCTAACATTCAGCTATTGCTCATCTCAAGCCACATCAACATGAAACCTCTATTATTGCTACCTTGCATTGAAAATATTGAAATATTCTCACTACTTGTTCGGTATCCTGTGACACTTCAGCATCTACCGTATTAAAGTTTTCTACAAGTTTGGAACTAATGTGTTTCAAAGTTGTCAGTCCTGTCGACCCCAAGGCTTGTTGCACCTTTTCATGTATTGGTTGAATGATACCTTTAACTTTCTCTATCTCTTCTTGAAGTTCCGCTACCATGTTGGTTCTTTTCTGCTTATGCGTCCGAAGTATTGTTACTTGCTATTGTAATTTCTTCAGACCAATAGCCTTGCTCATATTTTTCAATCATTGGAATCTTCTTTATATTTTTCTTCAGTTTATTGAAGTCATCCTTAGCAGTATGAAACTACTTTGTTACTTGTTTGAATCCTTCGTTTTCAATCAAATATTTTCATGACTAAGAAACTTGCTTCACCGCTTTGGCACAAAGTTCCTCCACCTAATCAATCTTCGACGCAGCCTAAATTGCTACTTTTCTTCATTTTTCCAATAGTTGTGGAGGTGTCTAGGCTTCATCTATAATTCCATCTCCATGACCCCCTTACGGAGGTTCTCAGCTACTTTGCTAAGTCAAAATACTTTGGATTCTAAAAACATTTATGTTGTAATGCTTTCATTTACTAAGATGCTATAAGATAGTGTAATAGCCACATCCAGTCGATGCTTGTCCTCTTACAACAATTTTCTTGTTGTTCTTGATATTTTTTGTGATTAATTAACTTGATTAACCAATGCACTCCCTCTAGCCTTCATTTCTGCTACTACAACATTCTCAATAGAATGCAATTCATACATTGATACTGCAAAAAAATCCATGGTGACATGACCAAGGTCCTTGACCATGGTGCTAAGATCTAGTGTTCATAAGTCAATTTATTTAACCAGTACTTGAATCCTTATTGGTGGAGTTGGCATCGAAGGTGCCTCGACAATTCACTCTTCATATGGGCCAGCTTGGGCCTACGACTCATCCAAGTATGTTGTTTAGTCAAACACTATCGTTACTTATTTTACCACACTACAAAGAGTCTGCAATAAATCGATTATGTTGCTTACCAACTCTTTATGTCTCTCATTCATTTTTCTAAAAAATTCATTGGATTCCTCCTCAATATTTTCAAATATTAGATTGTAATCATCGTTGGTAAGACTGACGATGCTAGATGATATGTTGACCTTCCTTTTCTTGCGACTTTTTTCACACTTCTCTGAATGCTTTCTCTTGCCTCCCAACTCTGGATCTATTGGGGTCATTCGAGATTCATATTGACTATGAGAGGGAGAGATTATTGGGGTTTCTCAATGGGTGATCCTATTGCAGCTCCACTTCTATATATAGTTGATCATCTAAAACAAGAACTTTCTACTCTATAGGCCAGTCCTGAATAATTGCATCAATTTTAGCAGCATATATATGCAATTGCATCACTAAACAATTCTTCTGCAATCCTTGCCGCAGCTCCAAAAATATGTGATGAGCCCTAACTGAAAATATTATAATATTATGAAACCATTTAATGGTTTACGTAGTGCTTCTAGAATGCTTCCTAATATAATACCAAAGTGCCTCTCCTTGTAGAAATAACTCAACACTATTATATTTTTCCCACTCAGGTTTCTCTTTTTTTAACCATAGATTCTGGTATCGAGATACTCAACATTGAACTTGAACATGTACCCCTTGGTATTTTGGAGGTTCTACACATGAGACAAAAGAAATCAAAATTAATAACCAAGAATAGTGAAAGGGGTAACCCTTTTCCTAGACTTCTTCTACATGTTCTAACATCTCATTTAGAATATTGGTTGATCATTTGAGCTAGCCACTTGTTGCACATTGTTCTGTCGCAACAATTTTCCCTATAGTGCACTAGTTCAGTTGTATCTTTCGCAGCGGATTTCTAGATAAGACTCTAGTTGTAAACTGAACAACAATATCATTGATGGAGGCAATAGAAAAGCCTCATTTATCCCTCATCAACTCATAATTGTCCTTCATTTTTTTTTCTAAGGTTGTATCTTGGTATTTCACAACAAAGAATGGCAATGGGTCGACTCCCTCAAGTGGAAGCTATGTAATCGATGCTATCATCTTGACATCCACTGAAAATTTTGTGTCGAGCTATAGACAACCACCATGGAAACATACCAAAAATTGTTTAACACATGCATTCACTTTTGCTATGCGGCCAACAATGGGCATGTGCATCAATGACAATATTCTGGATTTATCAAATTCTATTTCTCCTTCCATTGGAATTATGTGGATAGGGCCATCCTTTGTTTATCATATAGAAGTCAAGTATCTGTCAATCACTAGTTCTGAAAATTTGTGGAAGTTGTGGTCAACAAATCCCATCTTCTGGAAATTTGGAATAATTTTTTCTGTTACCTGAACTCCTTTCGGTATGGCTAGCGTTACCAATAGATACTTGCCATTTTTCCAAATTCTAATCTTAGGTGCATTTTTTGGCTTCGGTAGGACATAATCCAACAACATGGATGCAGATCATGCTTCTTCATCATCTGGTCAAGGTGTTGTTTCTCATGGTTTTCAAGTGGTAGAAAATTTCCTCTTTGATGTACTAGATGGGTCTGGTTGTAAAACAACTAGAGGAATCATTAGGATTGTGAAACGGGTTCTGCAATTCTTAGTGACTATGAAACCACTTCTATGGTGTCTTCCATAATTGGTGTAGGAGACAAAAGATCAAGACCTAATTCTTGAATGGTACTTGTACTGGCGGCAAAAATTACCATACTCTGTAAACAAAAAAAAATTGATTTCGACTCTTATAGTTGCAGACAAATATTTCAGCACGATCAGTCGAATGTAATGAAATAAAAAACTTCGGCATGTAGATGATATAGGTTTACTTTTTCACTAAGTATTTCATCTGCATGATCTTGCAATAAATGGGAAGGTGGAGGTGATTTTCATCACATGGAGGAATATTTCTAATCATACAAGGAAACCACCAATTAAAAAATCACTTGTTACTTCACTAGTAATTATTGTGCATTGATGGAGGAAGTGACCAAAAATTACATCTCCAAAATATCCCATGTTCTCAAATGAACTACTAGCCATTATCACTAGTGAACAGAATTCATTGTGCGATAGAAATTATTTTCCCGTGACAAAAGTTTTCTTCTTGCGACAAAGGAACAGTCTACAAAACTTTTCTCTGTTTGTGATGGAGATATAATTTGAAACACTTTGTATCATCTACAAGAGAAAGATATTATATGACACTTTTCTTCATCTATGAGAGGAAGATAGTATATGACCAAACACTCATAAACTTGAAACAAAACACTCATAAATTTGCGATTTCTTCTATGTTCTTTTTATTTTTCTTTTCTCTCTTTTTTTCAAATATTTTTGAAATCTTAGTCGACCAAGTTGTAGCTATCCTAGTAAGGATTTAACCGACTTTCATTCTCAATATCTTGAAAGGTGTTCCATATAACTTCTACAATTGCATTTCTACTCCTTTAGTGATCTGAATGACAATACATGGTCCCATCCAATGTGTTCTAAGCTTGCCAGAATACTTCAAAAAAATATTTTTGTACAGGATAACAAGATCTCTAATGTGAAACTGATTGTTCTTAATGTGTCATTCATGCTAAATTTCTATCGTTTCTTCTTGACATTCTAATGATAGCCCGTGATAAAGCCTTCTTCCTCCAACGGTACCAACTGCAACAATATTTCTTCGATGGCACCAACATCTATAATTTTAGTAATCACAAATATCCTTAGACTAGGTAGAATATATTCCATCGACATAACAACCTCTTGTCCATAAAACGATCGAAATGGAGTTTGGCATGTCAACGTATTACAGGTGGTGTGATATTCTCATAGCACTGTAGGAACATCCTGATCCCAGTAATCTCTTTGAACATTACAGATCTTTGTCAATGTGTTCTACAAGATCTTATTGAATTCCTGAACAACTCCATTTTCTTGTGGATGATACGATGTTGTCTTCCTATGCTGAATCTAGAATTCTTCAGTTAACTTGCTTATCAATTGATTGACAAAGTGTGTTCCCTGATCAGCTATTAAAATCTTTGGGTATCCATATATAGTCACAACATTATCGAACAAAAATTTTGTAGCTGTCGTAGTAGTACAATCCTTTACTGGCACTGCTTCATCCCACCTAGTCAAGTACTAGTCTGTCACAGTGATAATGTCTCATGCACCCATTCTTTTTCCTTGCGGTTTAATTGGTCCAACAAAATCAACATCCCATTTTTTGAATGCTTGTAAAGTTATATAAAGTAATAACGACATTTCATCTCATCATGATGGCTTTTGATTTCTATGGAAGATATCATAGATGCGACAATAATCTCTAACACTGGCATGTAGAGTAGGCTACCACAATCCAGCTTGCAAAATCTTACACATTGTCACTTTTCTAGCATAATGTCCTCCTGTGACACCAGCATGTGCTTCATGCAATATCATTGGTCGCTCGTTCTCCAAAACACAACGACGAAGGATTTCATATGATCCCATTTTGTATAGTTGTCCAACGATCAACTAGAAATCTACGGCTCTTACAACTAATTCTTTCATCTCCACTGTAGTGATTCTATATGGTGCATATCCCATACTCAATAATTGTATAATATATATATAATGATCATAAAACATCTTGAAAGAAAGTAATTGTGCATCAGGAAGACAATTGTCAAGAATCTCAGTCTCTTCTCCACTCTCTAGCATTGACAGATGGCCAGGTCCTGAATTTAGTCAACCTAGTTTGACGATAATCTCAAAGTCAAGTACCTTGAATAGGACAATCCATCGAATAATATTTTCCCTCCAACATTGGCTTATTGACCTGTTGGCAGTCAGCAACAACCCCTTCATTGTTTCATTGAGATGAAGGGGGATCAACTCTCTTTTGTGATTTACCTTTTAAAGATTATAAAAGAGTGCCTTCAGAATCCTTGATTCTGAAGGTACTCTCAATTGTAGAAGAGTCAAATGACATATTAGAGGTTTATGAAAACATTTTCATAGATTTGATAATTAGCAGCTATCAGTCTCATAAAATTTATATATGATAAAATTAATTTATTTGATTATATATGACGATTTAAGAAATTTAAAAGGATAGTATGCCAATTGGTGTTTAAAGAAAACACATTTTGAATTTGTTTGAGACTTGTTATTGATAAGATATTACAAGTTCTTGAAATCCCTAGAACTAAAGGTGATTTATTAATTAAAATTTTTATTAGACCTTAAGTTCACATTTCATATATAACTTAATATCATATCATTGCTTTGTAAAAATTGTATATATATAGCTAGTGAGAGTACAAATAAATGAATATCATTTTGAAATTTTCATGTGTCATAGTCTTATAAGCTTTATATCCTATCGAATTTGGTTTTGGGACATGAATGGTTGGGATTTCATAAAGTTTTAAAACTATGTTTCGAAATGAAACTTCATGTACATATATGGTTTGAGTGTTAAGAAGTGATTGTTAGATTATTTGCATTTTATAGATCTTTAGAACATTAAGATTTACTATTATAACGCTATATCATCATGTTAATAAACAAGACTACCTTTCACGTGTAACCTGGAGTAAATCATCAATCGACAGTTTTTATGAAGATACATGATCCATATAAACAACACCTGTTACCAGGATCACTGCGTTGGTATGAAGATTTGGTTAACACCTTTCAAATTAATTGACAGCTATAATTAAAATAATGAAATCGTATCAATAAATTTAATGTTACATATCACGAATAACCATTTCATTTCATGATGCTGTATGAGCTCATCATTCCAGATTTAATGTCATTAATGTTTCGATTTGTAATCCATGAATCGAATGATCTTTTATATGAGGGATTAGTTAAGAGTTTCAGTTAGTCGTGATTTTTCCATTCATCTATCAGAGCGAAAACACTGGCTGTTGTGTTAATCATCTCCAAATTTGGTTAAAAATGGCCAAAGTTGGAGCTCTCATCTCTCTCAGGTATGAAGCATGTGAGGATTTGACATTTCATGTAACGTCTTTTACCTGGGTTCCTATCCCTTCCACCTTCACGACTCCATTCATTTCAATTCGTAACCTGAGTAGTAGTGACAGAGCTATGGCTTCGCTTAGTCGTTTTGAAATTTCAGGACTGGATCTTGTTGAAGCCGATGAGAAAGCTGCTCTGTTATTCGAAAATAATTGATGGGGTCAGTTATACAAGTGTTTTAGTGGCGATAACGTAGAGGTTACTAGATAGTTTGCTTTGAGTTTTAAAGAAAATGTAGCCCATATTGGAAATTTCAAGTTTATCATTGACGAAGATAAAATTGCAGAGGCTACGACGCTTCCACAAACTGGAGAGTGACGGTTTAAAGGTGGGAAAGTGAATAAGAAGAAATGTTAGTCCTTGCTGTTGCCTTTACCAGCCAGTGCAAAATTGAAGATTGGGGTTTCAGTTAAGTTTTTAAAGCCAGAATGGCAAGCATTCTATGAAATCTTGGTCAAGTATGTATCATGTGATGGACGATTTTCTCATCTGCATTATTATCACCTGCGGCTATTGTTAGCATTAAAAGGCTTTAAACTTTATCTTCCATTTTACCTATTGCAAAGTCTAAAAAGAATGGCTCATTTGGTTCAAACTACCATAGGTAATCCTGATCGAAGTCTGTTCCATCAGCTATGAAGCGTGTGAGGATTTGAAATTTCACGTAATGTATTTTACCTAGGTGCCTATCCCTTCCATCTTCATGACTCCATTCATTTCAATTCGTAACCTAAGTAGTAGTGAGGGATCTATGGCTCCACTTAGTCATTTTGAAATTTCAGGACTGGAGCTTGTTGAATCCGATGAGAAAGCTGCTCTGTTATTCGAAAAGATTGGATGGGGTCAGTTCCAGGGATGATTTTAGGGGCGAATTTTAGCCCAGTGGGCTATTTTTCCATGTTTTTCTCCCAAAAAACATTCGCCATTTTGCATTTTTTGAAGCCCTCTTTAGCCCAATTTTGATGGGGTAAAATTTTTTCACCCAAAAAATCGCCAAATTATTATATAAATGATATAAAATCCTTGGAAATTAAAATATTTTTTGAAAAATATCGCCAATCATTTTATAGTTGGTGTTTTAAGAATTGGTAATATTTGCCAACAATTATACACTTTTAAATAAGTATGGTTCCTTAAAATCATCCCTGTTCAGTTCTTCAAGTGTTTTAGTGGCCATAACATAGAGGTTACTAGACAGTTTTCTTTGAGTTTTAAAGAAAATGTAGCGCATATTGGAAATTTCAAGTTTATCATTGACGAAGATAAAATTGCAGAGGCTACGAAGCTTCCACAAACTGGAGAGTGATGGTTTAAAGATGAGAAAGTGAATAAGAAGAAATGTGAGTCCTTGTTGTTGCCTTTACCGGCCAGTGCAAAATTGAAGATTGGGGTTTCGGTTAAGTTTTTAAAGCTAGAATGGTGAGCATTCTACGAAATATTGGTCATGTATGTATCATGTGATGGACGATTTTCTCATCTGCATTATTATCACCTGTGGCTACTATTAGCATTAAAAGGCTATAAACTTAATCTTCCATTTTACCTATTGCAAAGTCTAAAAAGAATGGCTCATTCAGTTCAAACTACCATAGGTAATCCTGATCGAAGTCTGTTCCATCATGGTCATGGTCTAGTCAAAATTTTAATACAACATCAACTGTCTCTTAATTGTAAATCTCAGGATGAGTTGTTGATTGAATGTCAATTAGGGCCAACTCAATATTGGCCAAACCCTCCCCCCAAGACCCGTAGGAAACGTAATGCTACAGTAAAATCCGAAATTGGTGATGTTCATAGGGTTGAATCAAAGGATAAAGAGCTTCGGGAAGCAAATCCACCTATAAATACTTGTATCGGTGATGATGGGGTCGTGAATGTAGCTCCCTGTCACGCTGAGACAACCTTGGACCAATCCCTATCTGACAAGTGCTTTAGTACACCTACAAAGGCAGAAGGCAAGTTAACCCAAAATGAAGATGTTGATGCTGTTGATTATGAAAACCCCTCTGAGCTGTATACTCCTCGAAAACACGGTGATGAGTCCATGCATAAACTAGACCAATTAGTGTAGGTGTGTTGTGAAAAAGGGGATTGTGAATCAAAAGATCTTGTATTTGTTCATACAAGAAGAATTACTAGAAGTATGAATACTACACCTACAGCCTCTATTCCTACGGACACTCAACAGAGTACTTAGCCAGTGATTGTCCATCTTGAGGATGATGTTCCATCATCAGTTCCTGAAACCATTCATATGGATGAACCTATTCTTATAAAAAATAATCGTGAAAAGTTTGACAAAGACATTACAGAGTCGGGTAAGTTTGAAGCTGCTCCATCGTGTATGGACGCTTATAGTTCGGGCCCTGAGCCATATTTTATGAGCTTTCCATCACCTGGTCAAGATATAGATAATATTGATTCTTCTCAAGCAGATGATTCATGTCATGACAAGGAGGAAGAAACTCTCCAACAGGTCCTTGACAGGGTTTATGAGACTAAAATTGCAGAACTGAAAAATGAACTAAAACAGTATCAAGCTAACGCAACCCTGAAAGAGGTGGAAAATAACACATTCAAGGAAGAGTTATCAAACTGGATTAACAGATGGAAGGAAATGAACATCAAGAAAAACCAATACAAGAAAGCAAAAAAATCAATGATAGATACAAACCAACCCTTGCTTGAACAAGTAGAACAACAGAAGCTAGTGATCATCAGGCTCAAAGCCAAGCTTTCTGAAGCCAGAAGAATGATCTATTTGCAAAGTAGAACCTGATGATTGTTTCTATTTTCAGTTATATGGTTTATCTCTCTGTCAACAGGTAATAAAATATTTTTAAATGCATGCCTGCAAAATCACAGATTTTGCAGGCACGCTCATAATTTATTGTTCTTTTGTTATTTCTATTAAAATTTATTTTAAACAAGATTCTCATGTTTGTTTAAACAGGTGGACGTGGTATTACTATCCTCAGTGAATACAGGATATTTTGGATTTCAGTTGGAAGACATTGATGTTTCTTGAAGAATGGAATTTCGACATAGCCACGGATATGCCATCTCCTTTAAATTAGTAGATGTTTCAGGCTAGCCATTTTTTATTATTGTTATCCTATAGTGACAAGTGTCTGTTGGAGAGATTCAATGCACTTTAATAGTGATAAGAATCCTATAGTATTGCATACAACATTTATGAAAACTGAATCGAAAGAATAGTAGGATTATATAAATTAGTAATTTTTATGCATAGAAAGGGGATGGAAGTGTCAGAAGAGAGACATCATTGAAATATTATTTTGACACTAGTTTGGTTCCTGACTGAGGTTTTATCTTCAGAGGTGGAATGTGACTGGGATTTTCAGACTGATATCGTTGATCGGTATTATTTTGGATACTATTTCTATATTTCAGTATATAATCTTTTGCTTATAATATTGATGCAGTATACTTGGTTATGCTTGTACTCATTATGTGATATTACACTTTGTCAACATAATATTTTTGTTTGAATTAGTATGCTATTATAGTTGAATTAATCATTGTTTATATTGAAAATTCGAGACATAATGATATACATATTTATGTCTGTTTGATCTCATTTGTATGTTTGCAATGATTTCATTTTGAACATTATATTTTATTCAAATGTGTTGATGAAATTGTCATTGATGCCAACATGGACTTCCAGTGGCCCCATGGGATGTCCTTGGACCCACAGTTGGTGATCTGATGACCATACAACCCTTGTTGGGGTCATGGAGCTCTTGTATGATGATGATGACCTTGATGCCTTTGGTGGAACTCTTGTATTGTCTTTTACATGTTGTGAAACCATGAACATGCCCTTGGTATGATGAAGAAGCTTATGAAACATTGAAGTGGTGCCTAAGACCCACAAGTTGGTTATGAAGCCCACTGCTAGCACTTGATGTAGACCCTGATGAAATTGTACCCTTGAAGATGTTCTTCAAGCCCTTGAAGCCTTTGTAGCTCTAAGAGAAGGTTGATGATGAGGTATGGTCTCCCTTATGGTTAGATGGCATGATGAAAAAATTGTGGAAGAACCCTAACCTCTTGCACATGACGAAGCTTGGTTTGCATTAAATAGAATATTTTTTATATAGTGTGTCGGCCCAGAAATAAAATATCTTTCATAGTATGTCGGCCCCATTTTATACAAGTCGGCTCCAAATTTAAAATATTTTGTACAATAGCAGGTCGGCCCCATTTTATACAAGTCGGCTCCAAATTTAAAATATTTTCCAATAGCAGGACGGCCCCAAAATTTGTGAAAAATGGGTATAAATGCCCTTTCAACGTCCTCATTTTAGATATGGAAATTTCGGTGGGAAAAATGCTCTGATATTTTTCGGGGTCTAGGGTTTGAGGCAGCTGCAGTAGCAGTGAAAAATTCATGGGAGCAGTTCCTTTGACTGTGGAAATTCTTGGCAGCAGCAGTTAATTAAGGAAGGCCAAGGGTCACAATCTTGTGTAGTCTAGAAGTATGTGATAGAAAAAATTTTGTGGCTCGCTCTCTGAATCTTGGGTGACAGTGACTGAGGCTTAATCCCCAAGATAAAGAGGAATTCTGTGGTAAATATTTATATTTGATCATTAAAGACATGAAGATCTGTCGTGAAGAGATACCACGGATTTAGCAAAGACCAAAACTGTTAATTACAGCCATGATCTACTATCCAGTCCTTCATGAAATTGTGAATATAAAGAGCAGTTGTTTGGGAATACTAGATTGTAGAAGTCTATGAAGCAACGAATAAGATGCACGGGAATTGATAAGACCTCAAGATGATTGGCATAACCAGCAAATGAACCCTGATGAAGATAGTGATGATGGAATTTGCTGACAGCAGTGTTTTCTTCCTATTCGGAGCAGGAAGCTCAGGTTCTTTCTTTTGGGCAGCCACAGTGATCCTTGTCTTCTTTGATTTCAGGTTATGAGGAAGCCACAGTGTGATCAAGGCACCTTTTCTCTGATACTGGGATATAACAACATTCTTCTCACCCACGGAGGTTTTTGTACACTCAGAATTTGTATGAACAGCTCTGCAATTTTCCGTGGATGACTGAGGAACTTCGTTGTTTAGGAGCAGTATGGGAGCAGCAGACTGAGGATTTCTGGATGGGCTGCCTTAGTAGAGTCTTAACATTTTTAATTCGTAGATAGCAGTAGTAATAGCAGCAGTCAAGTAATGTCTTACTGCAGCAGAATGTTCCACAAATATCAAGCGATTTTTGGGGTTAAAAATTGTAGCAGCAAAGTTCGGTAGTGACAGCAGTAGTAAAATTTTGATGAACACCCAAATTGTTGGTGGCATCGGTAGGAACATAACCGAAACTTTGTGAATATATATTTTTGGAGTTTAATATTTATAAAATTTCAAGATTGAGAACCTTCCACAGAGGCATTCGAATAGCAGCAGTCCATCATTATTTTGTTTTGGTGGTTTGAATATCCCTTTTTAAATAAGGCAGTAGCAATTTTTTTATCTTCTCAACAACCCTATCAGGGCCATGTTCAAGTCACCCAAACCCTGCCTAGGGTTTCCTGTGTGTTTTGACAGCTCATTTAGGGCAAGCATAATTCACTACAGCCCTTGCTAGGGCTCACACCTGTGTCATGAGATAAGTTACAGATAAGTTGAACTTGTTTCAGGTAGGTCCTCTTGGTTAAAGGCAGAATTGTCAAGTGGTGAATTTTGGATTTTAGGAGCAGAATTTTGCAGCAGCAGAACTCATGGTGTAGAAAGCAAGAGGACCTTTATGTAAGCTTTATGTAATGTATGTTCATTGATGCTTGTGAAGTATAGAAACAGCTATAATATAATGACATAAAGCAAGGTCTTATATAGTAAGGTCTTCAATGACAGAATGAAACAGCCCAGGTATGATGTCTGGAAGCCTTATATGCACAGCTTATGAAGGTATATTAACATACACAAGGACAATGGTGAAACATGACCACTATAGAAAATGATGTGTGCACAATATCACACCCTTTTGTGGATGATTGTTTTGGCCAACAAATGAACCAGCAAATAGTGGACTTCTCCTCAGCATACAGTTTTGTCACTCTTTTTGATAGACATCAAGAACATACACAGTCAAGCTTGGAAGCTACTATAATGTACACACAGTTCAAGGTCAAGTGCATACACCAGTGATGATGCACTCCTAAAAGATGTAGACCTTGATGTGATGATAAAAGTTTAAATGATGATAGCAGACCTTCATAAGTTGAGTAAAGATAAGAAGAGAAAGTTCAGGGTTGAACTAAGGTAAGTGAAAGATAACGGTATATGTCCTAGCAAGAGAAGGAAACTCAGACTTGGCATTCTTTAAGTGCATCCAAGGTATGTAACTCTAGAGTTGACTATTATTGAGTTAGAAATGAGTTATGTCTGGTAGCATAAAGTCTAAAGTTATCCATAGTCAAGGTATGAGTTTTGACATGCACTACTTGCTAAGCATAAGAGTAGAGTAGATGTGATTGGCATGATCCGTGAGCAGTAGAGCAGATGATCAATATGAGCAACTGTTGATGAGCTGATTGGCCAATAGTTTTGGACAAGCAGAGTTGATGTGTGCTGAGCAGAGATGATAAGAAGTGTTGATGATGACCAGCAACAAAGATTGACTAGCAATGATGAATAGTGTTGACCAGTAGAAGATGAACAATGGAGATTGAGAAGACTATTGCAGCAGTGTTGAGCAGATTGACAGTTGATGTGATGAGCAGATAAGATGAGCAGCTTTGATGTGACAAAGATTTCTTGTGTGACACAAGTATACTGTATTGTAAAAGCAAGCTTGTCTTACTTTTGAGGTTAGGATACCTCAAACCCTTCTTAGCAAGGTCTAAGAAAACCAGGCTGGGTCCTGGATGCAGAGTAGGTGCTCTATGTATCAGTAGGTGCTGATTTTGCCTAACGGTTGTAGCCAAACCAAAACTAATATAAAATGATTACAAAATAATATGGTGTTGTGTTCTTTTGTGTTATGATTCTTTATGAATGAAATGCTTATGCTATGTGAATGATGAAGTGAAAGATGTTTATGAAATGATTATGGTAGAGTACTGGAATGATGAACTGGTAGCTAACTGTGCTAAGCTAAGAAAAGTTTAAAATTGGCTTCACACTGATTCACCCCCCCCCCCCTCTCAGTGTCTACAAAATGTTTAATGTTGTTCATTGGTTGTTAATTAATTAAAACTTTTCAGAAAATCTGAAGTAATTGCTTATTTCAATTTCTCTGTCAATGTAATTTACAACAGAATGATTTAGAATGTATGGTTTAAATATTTTCATTTAGATCTTACTCATTTATCGTTCTATTCATCTTTATATTAATTAATAATTAATATAATATCTAAATTTCTCTCAGCTGGGATAGGATAGATAGGATAGTTTAGTTAGTGTTTTTATAGTGTAGTTTCTGTTTAACAGTTGTTAAATAGAATTCGCATAATTTTAGGATAATTTGAAATAGTCTTCTATATTTAGAATATTAAATATAAAATCTTCAAAAAATCAAAGACTTTCCTTAAGAAAGCAATTGTAGGATAAATTAGGTAGTTCAAACTAATTTTAGGGTTTATTTAGATAGAAATAACATTAGGATAGATTTTTATTGAATTTTAGTTTCTCCTTAAGAGAAAATTCAGTTGGTAGCAGGACCATAACCTACGAGATTTTGCTATATGAAACACACTAGGAGCTACTTTCAGCTTCGTGTGTGGGATTAATCTCCTTGTTGGCCAAGGCTAGAAAATCATGCCAACAAATGGCGCTTGAAGGAGGGATTGTTAATGATTAATGGCAGGAAAAACTAAAGAGAAATTTTCAACCAGCCAACATCCTCCGGAAGTCAGCAGATCACCGTTTATAGAAACTATTAGGAGCATCCTTGAACGTGATCATATCACATCTCCATTTACTCCTGAACAAAGTACTCAAACTTTGGACGAATCATGACATATTCTTACAAGTGCATATGCCAATCGACTTGGTGTATCTCCGATAGATTATGGTCTACCTAGGAAACAATGATGTAATCCGCAAGTGAACATAGTTACTCAATATTTGCAAGAAGCTGATAGCACTCCACATTATCAAATTATAAGTCATGAGAGATAAACTACTCAAACAAACACTGCTAGAATATTAACTTCAGTAGGTGGTTTTGATCAGTCACCTTCTCCTCCTGAATCACCATCTGATAGTCCAAGGTCATCCAATTCAGGGATTTCTTTAGGTTCTGAGAGAAGCCCTATGGCAGGAAACGTACCTGTGGGAGGAGGAGCTAATCCTCCACCTAATCCACAACTCCCTTGGCTGAGAACAACTGCTGTAGCTATCCCTGGTGTACCACATCCTTTTCCTAAACACTCATATAAACTTCTTCCTAAGTTTAACCCAGATGATAAGGAACCTGCAGAGGTGCATGTAGACAAATTCATGCTAGTTGTTCAAACCATGAACGTTCAGCACGAAGATGTGGTTTGTCGATTGTTTCCTCTAACTTTTGAAGGAAGAGCCTCTACCTGGTACTTTTCGTTAGTATAGGGATCAATCACAAATTGGGGTGAATTTAAAAAATCCTTTTTAGATAAATTTGGGGATGATAAAACACCTGCTCTTTTAGCTCTAGAGTTATCTTGGATTAAAATGGAGTCTAAAGAAAGAATTAAAGATTTTATTCAGAGGTTTCTGACATTAAAAAACAAAATTCCAATTACTTCTCAACCACCCGAGGATATAATTATTGAAAATTATACTTCAGCATTACCAAAATATTCTGGGATGTTTGTTAAGAGAGCTGGGAAAACAACGTTGGTAGAAGCTTTTGAGGAAGCCATTAAAGTTGAGAAGGATTCTATGTCCTATGAACCAGATAGAAGTGGGAAATATGATACTTTTCCTCGTAGGAAGATTGAGAAACTTAATTTAGAAAAGGATAAATCATTTGATGTAGAACAACTGCAAAATGCTATTCGGACATTAACCAATGAAGTTGTAGGATTAAAAAAAACCAATTATGAAGCTTCCTCTTCTGGGGGATATTTCAGAAATCAGTTCAGACAAAATCCTAATACAACTAATAAAACAAATACACCACCTGACATAGCAATAAATGAAGAAATTTTTAATACAATTCGAGCTGTTTTATCTTTATCTGAGACTCCTTCTAATCAAGAAATAATTGAAAATGAAGAAGAAGAGGAATCAGAAAATGATGAAGAATCAGAGGAACCTCAACAAGTTAATGGTCATTTTTGGGACATTCTTGTAAAAGAATATGAGAGTAAAAGTCTGCCTACAGGACAAGATGCCTAAAATACTCGTAGCAAAACATTCGCCAACACTCCTGTAGCTTCGTCACGTTCTACTCCAAATAATGACAACAACAATTCACAACCTAATAAACAAACTCAATCTGGCAAACAGACTCAATCAACCAAAATTACCCAACCCATTCAAAATGCTCCAAAATTAGATTTACAATATGATATAATTGAATATTTAAAGAAGACACGTGCAAACATCAGTATGTACGACGTTCTTCAAATCTACCCAATGCCTAACAGTCATGTTATAATTCCCGCCATGAGTTCAATTATTCCTAATGCGAAACAAAATGTTGCTGCAAACAGTTCTAATAATGATTCAGCAGCAACTGATAAAGGAAGAGCAACGGCTGACAAGGCCTCGCTTATAGGTAAGAATTCTAAATCAACCACACCTCCAGTCTTACTTACCTTTGATATTTTTAATAGGAATGTTCATAATTGCATGGTAGATTCTGGAGCATCCTCCAATGTGATGCCTTTACCAGTATGCAAATGGTTGAATGGAAAATATGTTCCATCAAATTCTCAAATAAATCAATTGGACAGGACGAATCTAAAGGTTGTAGGAGAGATGACAGACTTTTTAGTCAGGATTTCTTGTAACCCTTTGGTTTTTCAAATTATAGGTATTGTTGTTGCAGATATTCCTAATGCATACGACTATTTTTAAGTAGAGATTGGTCTCAACAATTGAATGGATTCTTTGCCACGGATTGCTCAACATTATGGTTACCTAAGAACGGAAAATCAAATCAAATAAAGATAAATAGATAAAGATATATGAAACATACTATGACTGAACTACATGATCCTAGCGAACCTGTTTTATTTTCAGATTGCATTATGGGAAATTACATGTATGAATTGGGATTTGGTAATTTTAAAGCTCGACATTCTGCTTTCTCTGAAAATACACAGCAATCAAAAATTAGCAATATGACATCTATTGTTCCTAACTTTTCGTTCAAGGAAATTATTAATGATGTAAATAATCTTAATATTGTAAATATTATAGAAAGCAAAGTAGTTGTTAATAGTTCTACTTGGACTCTATACTTTGATGGTGCGAAATCCAAAGAAGGAGTCAGAGTTGGTTGCCTATTGGTAGAGCCTAAGGGAATTAAAACATGTATAGCTTGTAGGATGGAATTTAATTGTACAAACAATATTGTGGAATATGAAGCTTTAATACAGGGTCTGAAAACAGTGATTGATTTGGATATCAAAGTATTAATTGCCTACGGTGACTCCGAAATTATTGCAGACAGGTCCGTAACTCTATTCATTTCCTTTCTGAACATTTACAAAATTATCAATGAGAGGTATGGAACCTCATTTCACGCTTTGATGCATTTAACATAATTTCAATTCCAAGAACTCAAAATCAAGAAGCAGATTTATTAGCAAACATAGCATCAAAACTAATTCCGTCAGAAAATCTTACATCAGATTTCTTTTCAGTAGAATTGATTTTTAGGCCTTCTATACCAGATAATATTTTTAACTGGCATGTATTTGATAATGATGTGTAGGTGCTGAATTTTATGATGAATGAGGATACCTTTAAATATTCAGCAATTGATGAAGTTAGTCATGATGAAAATCTGCGGGATTTTTCGGTAATAAATGATTTTTGTTCAATTGAAAAGGATTTTGAAAAGGTAAAACCGATCCCTAATTCAGTACTAAGATTAGAAAAGTTTTTTGATATGCAGGATAAATTTAGATCTATCCCTAATTGTAAAACAAATAGTTTTCAAATGAGGTATGAAAGCATAAATTTAGGAACAGAACTAAACCCCCAAATTATAAATCTAGGAGTAGATTGCAACCCCGCAGAAAAAACAACATTTATAAAGTTGTTTAAATAATTTAAGGATGTCTTCGCATGGACATATGACGATCTAAAAACCTTCAATACACAAGTCATGCAACACATAATTCCAATTAAACAGGAGTCAAAACCTTCTCAACAAAATCTAAGGAAATATCACCCATCACTAGAACCGATGATTAAAAAGGAACTAAATAAATTGTTAGCTACCAAGATTATTTTTCCCATCAGGCATACTCAGTGGGTAGCCAACTTAGTTCCATTCAGGAAGAAAAATGGAGATATTAGGTTATGTGTATATTTTAGAAGTCTTCTGAAAAGGATAATTACCCAGTTCCTCCCATGGAACAAATTCTTCAAAAGGTGTCTGGGTCTGAGATACTGTCACTCATTAGAGGAATTTTGGGGTCTAAAATGGGCCTCCTAAGGAAAATAATAAAATAATATTGATTAATTTTGGAGGAAGAAAGAAAAAAACTACTTTTTGTGTTCGTATTTTCGACATATCTCCCTGTGTTTTTACTCAAATTTTGATCGGGAGAGCTCGTTGGATGTGGAATTTGATTCCGCATCCAACGAGTACCCACACTGCATACTTTTGATGGACCCCGCTACCCCAAAAATGAGAAATACCTAAAAAATGTGATGATGATGTCATCATCACATTTTTTTCAGGTATTTCTTGTTTTTGAGGTAGCGGGGTCTGTCAAAAGTATGTAGTGTGGGTAATCATTGGATGCAGAATCAAATTCTGTATCCAACAAGCTCTCTCGATCGAAATTTGAGTAAAAACACAATGAGATATGTCGAAAATACGAACAAAAAAAGTAGTTTTTTTTAATGACAAATATGTCAATTCAACCATTATGGTTGAATTATTTTATTGAAATTCTATTGGTTCTTGAATTCCAACTCACAAAAAATTATTTTGGCACGTTTTCTTATAAGGCCCATTTTAGACCCCAAATTTCCTCTAATGTCTTGATGGATTCTCAGGATACAACCAAATATTAGTTTCCCCAGATGATCAATTGAAAAGAGCTTTTAGAACTCCATGGGGAACGTATGCTTACCGCAAGAAGCCCTTTGGGTTAATCAATGCCAGAGCAACTTTTCAACAAGCAATGGATATTTCTTTTAGAGGCTTAATTAATCATTCAGTCGTTGTCTACTTGGATGACGTTACTGTATATTCTAAATGTCTACCTAATCATATTAATCATCTCAGAAAGGTATTTGAACGATGTAGAAAATTTGGAAAATCCTTAAATCCTAAAAAAACAATATTTGTTGTTTCAGAGGGTATTTTATTAGGTTGTGTGGTTTCAAAACATGGAATCATGATTGACCCTGAACGAACTCAAGCCATTTCAAAAATAACTTACCCTTCCAGCAAGAAATCAATGCAATCATTTCTCGGTAAAATAAATTTTGTTAGAAGATTCATTCCCAATTTCTCTGAAATCATTCGTCCGTTGCAGAAAATGATTAAGAAAAACACTATTTTTAATTGGGGACAAACTGAAAAAGAGTCATTCCAGAAAATTTTAGAAGCCATTTCAGAAACTCCTAGCCTTCTAAGCCCAGATTTTAACAAATATTTCATATTGTATACTTTTGCTTCTAACATCTCATATGCAGCAGTTTTAACTCAATTAAATCAGCAAAATAATGAAGTACCAATCTCCTTTATGAGTTCAAATTTCAAAGGTGCCGAGATTAATTACCATGAAGTCGACAAGCAAGATTTCGCTGTTTTTAAAGATGTCAAACATTTTCGTCCATATTTATTGAAATCTAAAACGAAAATAATAGTCTCTTATTCCTCAGTCAGAAACTTGTTAGTGCAAAAGGATTTAGGTGAGAAAAGAGCACCTTGGATGACAGTCCTTCAAGAGTATGACTTAGAAATTAAACCCTCAACGATAGTCAAAGGACAAGGATTATGTAAATTTGCTGCTGAAGCTGCTCATCTACCTAATGATAAAGCTGAGACTGTCATTGATGAGGTTTTACTTACCAATGAAATCTATTTCTATCATCCACCATAGGATTCCTGGTATATAGAAATAAGAATACTTTTGGAAACAAGAATTGCCCCTGATTACCTACAACCAAGGAATAAAAGAGCACTTAGATTGAAATCTGCTCCTTATTTATTAATTGATAATGTCCTTTTTCGGAGGGATTCAGACGGAGTATTTCTTCGATGTCTAGACAAAGATGAAACAGAAGTAACTCTGAAGGAGTTACATTTTGGACCAGCAGGAGGTCATTTTGGTGGAGAAAATACTGTGCATAAAATTCTTATGGATGACTATTATTGGCCTACCTTATTTCGAGATTCCTATGCTTTTGTCAGAAAATGCCAGGAATGTCAACTTGCTGCAGGAAGGGTTAAGAACCCTGCTTTTCCTTTACAATCAGTTTCAGTAGAAAGACCCTTTCAGTAATGGGGTATTGATATAATAGGGCCAATAACTCCTCCCTCATCTAAACAACACAAATATATAATAACTGCAACTGATTATTTTACTCGTTGGGAAGAAGCTGCACCATTAAGGGTTGTAAATACCAATCAGGTTATACTATTTTTACAATCCTTTATCATAACAAGATTTGGTGTTCCATATTCCTTTGTCTTTGATAATGCTTCATATTTTTCATCAGTTGTGTTAACTCAATTTGCCTTAGAGAAGGGAATAAGAATCAGGTATTCAGCTAATTACCATCCCCATGGAAATGGTTTAGCTGAATCAACAAACAAAAATTTATTGAAAATTCTCAAAAGTACTATTTCAGTTCACCATCGTGATTGGCATACTGAATTAGTCAATTCCCTTTGGGCAGACAGAGTAACTCCTAAGGTTGCGATAGGCAACTCAACCTTCTTCTTAGTGTATGGAACTGAAGCTATTTTACCACTGAATTTATTTTTACCTTCATTACAGTTAGCCCAATCTGTTCAAGATGAAGATTGTCCAGCCATGGAAAAAAGGATCAATACTTTGTTAAAACGTGAGTAAGAAAGAGAAAAGTCAAAACAACACTTTACAAAACATCAACAAGTTGTGAAGTCTTGGTTTGACCAATCCTTTAGTTCCAATCAAGAATTTCAGGTGGGAGACTTATTTTTAAAATGGGATAAAGTTCATGAGGACAAAGGAGATCATACTAAGTTTTAGAATCTTTGGCTAGGTCCCTTTGTTATTACTGAGAAGATAGGTCCAAGTACCTTTCGTTTGCAAACACTAGAAGGTCAGTTCGAAACATTCCCAGTGAATGGACTGATCCTAAAAAAATATTTCTGTTAATATTTTAGGTCTTAAAATGTATATAATTTTTTTGCTGTTTGTAAATAACTTTATATTTTGTACAAACTGATTTACATTTCATAAAATTCAAGTATGATGATAAACTCATGAGACTTATGTAACTTTTAAACATCATTCTACTATTTGCAACTAGTTCTGATTCTCTTAATCAATAATTTCATTTGCATTAAATACTGCCAAATTTTTATATATAACGAGTCAGTAATCTTTAGATGTCAACTGAAGAGATAAATGTAAATAAATAAATCTTCTAGTAGAAGAAGATTCAGTTTACTCATTATGATACTAGACTGAAATCTTTTAAAGTTTGTTGAGGATGATCAAAGTTTCTTAAATCTATAAAAAAAAAAACTATCATTATTTTATTTTAAGTATTACTCAGATTATTCCTCACCTCTTTATTTTTTATTTTTAAAAGTTGGATAACTTATTAATGTATTTTTCGAAGCTTGTACTTTGAAAAACTCTTACAGATCTCTACCATCAGTCTTCAAAAGTATTTACAATCTGAAAACTTTTAGAATTTGTTCCAGTCAAATAAAATGTTAAAATGAGAGACGGAAGGTCTTAGTAATAAGCCGATCCGATCAGAATTAAAAATATCATTAGTATGACATTATTAGGAAACTAATAATGGCTTTTGGTTTAAAAAAAAAAGTCAAGAGATAAGGGGTCTCATCACGAGCCAGCTGATTCATTTTCTAGTGATATTAATGACTGACATTACCATTTGGTCACCATGCTGGGTAATGATCTCTCGTTTTATAAAATTAAAAAAAAAAGAAAACATAATTTTGATTGAAGAATAGGATGTCTCATCACGAGCCGGCCTAATCATGATCATCAGTGTTGTCTAGGATAACTTCATTTCTGATCACCAGAGTGATGGCTTTTGGTTTAAAAAAACCAAGAGACAAGAGGTCTCATCACGAGTCAACTTGCTTATTCCAGACAACTCTCGTGAATGATACTATCACATTGGGATACCATACCTAGATAGTAGTCTTCAGTCAGAATTATTGTTTAACGAAAAAGGAAAGAAACGAAAAGAAAATTATTATGTTAATGGAACAGATTTTGGAAAGTTTTCGGAAAAGTATATTTTTATATCCTATACTGATGGTGCAGATTATTTTTACTATAAAGTACTTTGTTTCGATCAGGATGTTTCTAAGTTTATCTCTAAAAGATCTCTATTTTAAAATATGGAATAACTCTGATTTTTACTTATGAATATGAATAAAAATAATGGTTTTTATTTAGATAGAGAATTTTTTTATTGTTTTTAATAAATTTTAAGATTTTGTTTATGTCATTTGTAAGCTGAATGAGCAGAGATAACTGGTTCTCCCAGGTTGTCACCATTTGTTGGCAGTCAGCAACAACCCGTTCATTGTTTCATTAAGATGAAGGGGGATCAGCTCTCTTTTATGATTTACCTTTTAAAGATTATAAAAGAGTGCCTTCAGAATCTTCGATTTTGAAGGTACTCTCAATTCTAGAAGAGTCAAATGACATATTAGAGGTTTATGAAAACATTTTCATAGATTTGATAATTAGCAGCTGTCAGTCTCATAAAATTTATATTTGATCAAATTAATTTATTTGATTATATATGATGATTTAAGAAATTTAAAAGGATAGTATGCTAATTGGTGTTTAAAGAAAACACATTTTGAATTTGTTTGAGACTTGTTGTTGAAAAGATATTACAAGTTCTTGAAATCCCTAGAACTAAAGGTGATTTATTAATTAAAATTTGTATTAGACCTTAAGTTCACATTTCATATATAACTTAATATCATATCATTGCTTTGTAAAAATTGTATATATATAACTAGTGAGAGTACAAATAAATGAATATCATTTTGAAATTTTCATGTGTCATAGTTTTATAAGCTTTATATCCTATCGAATTTGGTTTTGGGACATGAATGGTTGGGATTTCATAAAGTTTTAAAACTATGTTTCGAAATGAAAATTCATGTACATATATGGTTTGAGTGTTAAGAAGTGATCGTTAGATTAGTTGCATTTTATAGATCTTTAGAACATTAGGATTTACTATTATAACACTATATCATCATGTTAATAAACACGAATACCTTTCACGTGTAACCTGGAGTAAATCGTCAATCAACAGTTTTTATGAAGATACATGATCCATATAAAGAACACATGTTACCAGGATCGCTGCATTGGTATGAAGATTTGGTTAACACCTTTCAAATTAATTGACAGTTGTAAGTGAAATAATGAAATCGTATCAGTAAATTAAATGTTACATATCATGAATAACCATTTCATTCCATGATGCTGTACGAGCTCATCATTCTATATTTAATGTCATTAATGTTTCGATTTGTAATCCATGAATCGAACGATCTTTGATATGAGGGATTAGTTAAGAGTTTCAGTTAGTCCTGATTTGTCCATTCATCTATCAGAGTGAAAACACTGGCTGTTGTATTAATCATCTCCAAATTTGGTTAAAAATGGCCAAAGTTGGAGCTCTCTTCTCTGTCAGGTATGAAGCATGTGAGGATTTGACATTTCGTGTAAATTATTTTACCTAGGTGCCTATCCCTTCCATCTTCACAACTCCATTCACTTCAATACGTAACCTGAGTAGTAGTGACAGAGCTATGGCTTCGCTTAGTGGTTTTGAAATTTCAGGACTGGAGCTTGTTGAAGCCGATGAGAAAGCTGCTCTGTTATTCGAAAATAATTGATGGGGTCAGTTATTCAAGTGTTTTAGTGGCCATAACGTAGAGGTTACTAGATAGTTTGCTTTGAGTTTTAAAGAAAATGTAGCCCAAATTGGAAATTTCAAGTTTATCATTGACGAAGATAAAATTGCAGAGGCTACGACGCTTCCACAAATTGGAGAGTGATGGTTTAAAGGTGGGAAAGTGAATAAGAATAAATGTTAGTCCTTTCTGTTGCCTTTACCGGCCAGTGCAAAATTGAAGATTGGGGTTTCGGTTAAGTTTTTAAAGCCAGAATGGCAAGCATTCTACGAAATCTTGGTCAGGTATGTATCGTGTGATGGACAATTTTCTCATCTACATTATTATCACCTATGGCTATTGTTAGCATTAAAAGGATTTAAACTTAATCTTCCATTTTACCTATTGCAAAGTCTGAAAAGAATGGCTCATTTGGTTCAAACTACCATAGGTAATCCTGATCGAAGTCTGTTCCATCATGGTCTAGTCAAAATTTTAATACAGCATCGTCTCTTAATTGTAAATATTGGGATGAGTTGTTGATTGAATGTCAATTAGGGCCAACTCAATATTCGCTAGACCCTCCCCCCAAGACCCGTAGCAAACGTAAGGGTACAGTAAAATCCGAAATTGGTGATGTTCATAGGGTTGAATCAAAGGATAAAGAGCTTCAGGAAGCAAATCCACCTATAAATACTTGTATCGGTGATGATGGGGTCGTGAATGTAGCTCCCTATTAAGCTGAGACAACCTTGGACTAATCCCTATCTGACAAGTGCTTTAGTGCACCTACAAAGGCAGAAGGCACGTTAACCCAAAATGAAGATGTTGATGCTGTTGATTATGAAAACCCCTCTGAATTGTATACTCCTAAAAAACAAGGTGATGAGTCCATGCATAAACTAGACCAATTAGCACAGGTGTGTTGTGAAAAAGGGGATTTTGAATCAAAAGATATTGGGTTTGTTCGTACAAGAAGAATTACTAGAAGTATGAATAATACACCTACATCCTTTGTTCCTACGGCCACTCAACACAGTACTCAGTGAGTGATTGTCCATCTTGAGGATGATGTTCCATCATCAGTTCCTGAAACCATTCATATGGATGAACCTACTCTTATCGAAAATAATCATGAAAAGTTGGCTAAAGACATTACAGAGCCGGGTAAGTTTGAAGCTGATCCATCGTGTATGGATGCTTATGGTTCGGACCCCGAGCCATATTTTATGAGCTTTCCATCGCTTGGTCAATATATAGATAATCTTGATTCGTCTCAGGTAGATGATTCGTGTCATGACAAGGAGAAAGAAACTCTCCAACAGGTCCTTGACAAGGTTTATGAGACTAAAATTGCAGAACTGAAAAATGAACTAAAAAAGTATCAAGCTAATGCAACCCTGAAAGAGGTGGAAAATAAGACATTCAAGGAAGAGTTATTAAATTGGATTAACAAATGGAAGGAAATGAACATCAAGAAAAACCAATACAAGAAAGCAAAAAAATCAATGATAGATACAAATCAACACTTGCTCGAACAAGTAGAACAACAGAAGCTAGTGATCATCAGGCTCAAAGCCAGGCTTTCTAAAGCCAGAAGAATGATCAATTTGCAAAGTAGAACCTGATGATTGTTTCTATTTTCTGTTATTTGGTTTATCTCTCTGTCAATAGGTAATAAAATCTTTTTAAATGCATGCCTGCAAAATCGCATATTTTGCAGGCACGCTCATAATTTATTGTTCTTTTTTTTATTTCTGTTAAAATTTATTTTAAACAAGATTCTCATGCTTGTTTAAATAGGTGGACATGGTATTACTATCCTCAGCGAATACAGGATATTTTGGATTTCAGTTGGAAGACATTGATGTTTCTTGAAGACTGAAATTTTGACATAGCCATGGATATGCCAGCTCCTTTAAATCAACAGATGTTTCAGGCTAGTTGTTTTTTATTATTGTTATCCTATAGTGACAAGTGTCTGTTGGAGAGATTTGATGCACTTTAATAGTGATAAGACTCCTATAGTATTGCATACAACATTTATGAAAACTGAATCGAAAGATTAGTAGGATTATATAAATTAGTAATTTTTATGCATAGAAAGGGGATGGAAGTGTCAGAAGAGAGACATCATTGAAATATTATTTTGATACTAGTTTGGTTCCTGACTGAGGTTTTATCTTCAGAGGTGGAATGTGACTGGGATTTTCAGACTGATATCGTTGATCGGTATTATTTTGGATACTCTTTCTATATTTCAGTATATAATCTTCTGCTTATAATATTGATGCAGTATACTTGGTTATGCTTGTACTCATTATGTGATAATACACTTTGTCAACACAATATTTTTATTTGAATTAGTATGTTATTGTAGTTGAATTAATCAGTGTTTATATTGAAAATTCGAGATATAATGATATACATATTTATGTCTGTTTGATCTCATTTGTATGTTTGCAATGATTTCATTTTGAACATTATATTTTATTCAAATATTTAATGTTGTTTATTAGTTGTTAATTGATTCAAAACATTTCAGAAAATATGAAGTAATTGCTTATTTCAATTTCTCTGTCAAGGTAATTTACAACAGAATGATTTAGAATGTATGGTTTAAATATTTTCATTTAGATCTTACTCATTTATCGTTCTGTTAATATTTATATTAATTGAAAATTAATATAATATATAAATTGCTCTCAGCTGGGATAGGATAGATAGGATAGTTTAGTTAGTGTTTTTATAGTGTAGTTTCTGTTTAACAGTTGTTAAATAGAATTTGTATAATTTTAGGATAATTTTAAATAGTCTTTTATATTTAGAATATTAAATATAAAATCTTCAAAAAATCGAAGACTTTCCTTAAGAAAGCAATTGTAGGATAACTTAGGTGGTTCAAACTAATTTTAGGGTTTATTTAGATAGAAATAACATTAGGATAGATTTTTACTGAAATTTGGTTTCTCCTTAAGAGAAAATTTAGTTGGTAGCAGGACCATAACCTGCGAGATTTTGCTATACCAAACACACCAGGAGCTGCTTTAAGCTGCTTGTGTGGGATTAATCTCCTTGTTGGCCTAGTCCAGAAAATCAAGCCAACAAATGGTGCTAAAAGGAGGGCTTGTTAATGATTAATGGTAGGAAAAACTAATGAGAAATTTTCAACCAGCCAACATCCTCCGGAAGTCAGCAGATCACCGTTTATAGAAACTATTAGGAGCATCCTTGAACGTGATCATATCACATCTCCATTTACTCCTGAACAAAGTACTCAAACTTTGGAAGAATCACGGCATATTCTTACAAGAGCATATGCCAATCAACTTGGTGTATCTCTGATAGATTATGGTCTACCTAGGCAACAATGACGTAATCTGCAAGTGAACATAGTTACTCAAGATTTGCAAGAAGCTAATAGCACTCCACGTTATCAAATTAGAAGTCATCAGAGACAAACTATTCAAACAAACACTGCTAGAATATTAACTTCAGTAGGCGGTTTTAATCAGCCACCTCCTCCTCCTGAATCACCACCTGATAGTCCAAGGTCATGCAATTCAGGGAGTTCTTCAGGTTCTGAGAGAAGCCCTATGGCAGGAAATGTACCTGTGGGAGGAGGAGCTAATCCTCCACCTAATCCACAACTCCCTTGGTTGAGAACAGCTGCTATAGCTGTCCCTAGTGTACAACATCCTTTGCCTAAACACTCAGATAAACTTCTTCCTAAGTTTAACCCAGATGATAACGAACCTGCAAAGGTGCATGTAGAAAAATTCATGCTAGTTGTTCAAACCATGAACGTTCAACATGAAGATGTGGTTTTTCGATTGTTTCCTCTAACTTTTGAAGGAAGGGCCTCTACCTGGTACTTTTCCTTAGTACAAGGATCAATCACAAATTGGGGTGAATTTAATAAATCTTTTTTAGATCAATTTGGGGAAGATAAAACACCTGCTATTTTATCTCTAGAGTTATCTCGGATTAAAATGGAGTCTAAAGAAATAATTAAATATTTTAATTACGGGTTTCTGACATTAAAAAATAAAATTCCAATTACTTCTCAACCACCTGAGGATATAATTATTGAAAATTATACTTCAGCATTACCAAAATATTCTTGGATGTTTGTTAAGAGAGCTGGGAAAACAACATTGGTAGAAAATTTTGAGGAAGCCATTAAAGTTGAGAAGGATTCTATGTCCTATGAACCAGATAGAAGTGGGAAATTTGATACTTTTCCTCATAGGAAGATTGAAAAACTTAATTCAGAAAATAATAAAGCATTTGATGTAGAACAACTGCAAAATGCTATTCGAGCATTAACCAATGAAGTTGTAGGATTAAAAAAAAACAATTCTGAAGCTTCCTCTTCTAGGGGAAATTTCAGAAATCAGTTCAGACAAAATCCTAATACAACTAATAAAACAAATACCCCACCTGACATAACAACAAATGAATAAATTTTTAATACAATTCGAGCTGTTTTATTTTTATATGAGACTCCTTCTAATCAAGAAATAACTGAAAATGAAGAAGAAGAGGAATCAGAAAATGATGAAGAATCAGAGGAACCTCAACAAGTTAATGGTCATTTCTGGGACATTCTTGTAAAGGAATATGAGAGTAAAAGTCCTCCTACAGGACAACATGCCTATAATACTCATAGTAGAACATTCGCCAACACTCCTGGAGCTTCGTCAAGTTCTACTCCAAATAATGACAACAACAATTCACAACCTAATAAACAAACTCAATCTGGCAAACAAACTCAATCAACCAAAATTACCCAACCCATTCAAAATGCTCCAAAATTAGATTTACAATATGATATAATTGAAGATTTAAAGAAGACACGCGCAAACATCAGTATGTATGACCTTATTCAAATCTACCCAATGCCTAACAGTCATGTTATAAATCCTTCCATGAGTTCAATTATTCTGAATGTGAAACAAAATGTTGTTGCAAACAGTTCATTGTCAGTTGTTTCTCTTCCTTTATCAGTTGCTACTGAATCATTATTCTCGCTAATAGGTAAGAATTCTAAATCAACCACACCTCCATTCTTACTTACCTTTGATATTTTTAATAGAAATGTTCATAATTGCATGGTAGACTCCGGAGCATCCTCCAATGTGATGCCTTTATTAGTATGCAAAAGGTTGAATGGAAAATATGTTCCATCAAATTCTCAAATAACTCAATTGGACAGGACGAATGTGAAGGTTGTAGGAGAGATGAAAGACGTTTTAGTTAGGATTACTTGTAACCCTTCAGTTTTTCAAATTATAGATATTTCTGTTGTAGATATTCCTGATGCATACGGGTTATTTTGAAGTAAAGATTGGTCTCAACAATTGAATGGATTCTTTTCCATGGATTGGTCAACATTATGGTTACCTAAGAACAAAAAATCAAATCAAATAAAGATAAATAGAGAAAGATATATGAAACATATTGTGACTGAACTACATGATCCTAGCGAACCTGTTTTATTTTCAGATTGCATTATGGGAAATTATATGTATGAATTGGGATTTGGTAATTTTAAAGCTGAGCATTCTGCTTTCTCTGAAAATACATAGCAATCAGAAATTAGCAATATGACATCTATTGTTCCTAACTTTTCATTCAAGGAAATTATTAATGATGTAAATAATCATAATATTGTAAATATTATAGAAAGCAAAGTAGTTTTTAATAGTTCTACTTGGAGTCTATACTTTGATGGTGCGAAATCCAAAGAAGGAGATGGAGCTGGTTGCCTATTGGTAGACCCTCAGGGAAATAAAACATGTATAGATTGTAGGATGGAATTTAATTATACAAACAATACTGTGGAATATGAAGCTTTATTACAGGGTTTGAAAAACGCGATTGATTTGGATATCAAAGTATTAATTTCCTACGATGACTCCGAAATTATCGTTAGACAGGTCTGTAACTCTATTCATTGCCTTTCTGAACATTTACATAATTATCAACGAGAGGTATGGAACCTCATTTCACACTTTGATGCATTTAACATAATTTCAATTCCAAGAACTCAAAATCAAGAAGCATATTTATTACCAAACGTAGCATCAAAACTAATTCCGTCCGAAAATCTTACATCAGATTTATTTTCAGTAGAATTGATTTTTAGGCCTTCTATACCAGATAATATTTTTAACTGGCGTGTATTTGATAATGATGTGCAGGTGCTGAATTTTCTGATGAATGAGGATACCTTTAAAGATTCAGCCATTGATGAAGTTACTCATGATGAAAATCTACGGGATTTTTCGGTAATAAATTATTTTTGTTCAATTGAAAAGGATTTTGAAAAGGTAAAACCGATCCCTAATTCAGTACTAAGATTATAATTTTTTTTTGATCCATAGGATAAATTTAGATCTGTCCCTAATTTTAAAACTAATAGTTCTCAAATGAGGTATGAAAGGATAAATTTTGGAACAAAACTAAACCCCTAAACTATAAATCTAGGAGTAGATTGCAACCCCACAGAAAAAAAAAAAACATTTATAAAGTTGTTTAAAGAATTTAAGGATGTCTTTGCATGGACATATGATGATCTAAAAAACTTCAATACACAAGTCATGCAACACATAATTCCAATTAAACAAGAGTCAAAACCTTTTCAACAAAAGCTAAAGAAATATCACCCATCACTAGAACCGACGATTAAGAAGGAACTAAATAAATTGTTACCTACCAAGATTATTTTTCCCATCAAGCATACTCAATGGGTAGCCAACTTTGTTCCAGTCGGGAAGAAAAACGAAGATATTAGGTTATGTGTAGATTTTAGAAATCTTAATAAGTCTTCTGAAAAGGATAATTACCCAGTTCCTCCCATGGAACAAATTCTTCAAAAGGTGTATGGGTCTGAGATACTATCACTTCTTGATGGCTTCTCAGGATACAACCAAATATTAGTTTCCCCAGATGATCAATTGAAAACAGCTTTTAGAACTCCATGGGGAACATATGCTTACCGCAATATGCCCTTTGGGTTAATCAATGCTGGAGAAACTTTTCAACGAGCAATGGATATTACTTTTAGAGGCTTAATTAATCATTCAGTCATTGTCTATTTGGATGACGTTACTGTATATTGTAAATATCGACCTGATCATATTAATCATCTCATAAAGGTATTTGAACGATGTAGAAAATTTGGAATATCCTTAAATCCTAAAAAAACAATATTTGTTGTTTCAGAGGGTATTTTATTAGGTTGTGTGGTTTCAAAACATGGAATCATGATTGACCCTGAACGAACTCAAGCCATTTCAAAAATAACTTACCCTTCCGGCAAGAAAGCAATGCAATCATTTCTTGGTAAAATAAATTTTGTTAGAAGATTCATTCCTAGTTTCTCTGAAATCATTCGTCCGTTGTAGAAAATGATTAAGAAAGACACTATTTTTAATTGGGGGCAAACTGAAAAAGAGTCATTCCAAAAAATTTTAGAAGCCATTTAAGAACCTCCTAGCCTTCTAATCCCATATTTTAACAAATATTTCATATTGTATACTTTTGTTTCTGACATCTCATATGCAGCAATTTTAACTCAATTAAATCAGCAAAATAATGAAGTACCAATCTCCTTTATGAGTTCAAATTTAAAAGGTGCCGAGCTTAATTGCGATGAAGTTGACAAGCAAGCTTTCACTGTTTTTAAAGTTGTCAAACATTTTCATCCATATTTATTGAAATCTAAAACGAAAATAATAGTCCCTTATTCCTCAGTCAGAAACTTGTTAGTGCAAAAGGATTTAGGTGAGAAAAGAGCACCTTGGATGACAACCCTTCAAGAGTATGACTTAGAAATTAAACCCTCAACGATAGTCAAATGACAAAGATTATGTAAATTAGCTGCTGAAGCTGCTCATCTACCTAATGATAAAGCTGAAACTGTCATTGATGAGGTTTTACTTACCAGAGAAATCTATTTCTATCCTCCACCACAGGATTCCTGGTATACAGAAATAATAATACTTTTGGAAACAGGAATTGCCCCTGATTACCTAGAACCAAGGAAGAAAAGAGCACTTAGATTGAAATCTGCTCCTTATTTATTAATTGATAATGTCCTTTTTTGGAGGAATTCAGACGGAGTATTGCTTCGATGTCTAGACAAAGATGAAACGGAAGTAATTCTGAAGGAGTTACATTCTGGACCAGCAGGAGGTCATTTTGGTGGAGAAACTACTGTGCATAAAATTCTTAGGGCTAGCTATTGTTGGCCTACCTTATTTTGCGATTCCTATGCTTTTGTTAGAAAATGCCAGGAATGTCAACTTGCTACAGGAAGGGTTAAGAAACCTGGTTTTCCTTTACAATCAATTTCAGTAGAAAGACCCTTTCAGCAATGGGGTATTGATATAATAGGGCCAATAAATCCTCCCTCATCTAAACAACACAAGTAAATAATAACTGCAACTGATTATTTTACTCATTGGGTAGAAGCTACACCATTAAGGGTTGTAAATACCAATCAGGTTATACTATTTTTAGAATCCTTTATCATAACAATATTTGGTGTACCAGATTCCTTTGTCTTTGATAATGCTTCATATTTTTCATCATTTGAGTTAACTCAATTTGCCTTAGTGAAGGGAATAAGAATCAGGTATTCAGCTAATTACCATCCCCATGGAAATGGTTTAGCTGAATCAACAAACAAAAATTTATTGAAAATTCTCAAAAGAACTATTTCAGTTCACCATCATGATTGGCATATCGAATTAGTCAATGCCCTTTGGGAAGATAGAGTAACTCCTAAGGTTACGATAGGCAACTCACCCTTCTTCTTAGTGTATGGAACTGAAGCTATTTTACCACCGAGTTTATTCTTACCTTCATTACAGTTAGCCCAATCTGCTCAAGATGAAGATTGTCCAGCCATGGAAAAAAGTATCAATACTTTGTTAAAACTTGAGGAAGAAAGAGAAAATTCAAAACAACACTTTACAAAACATCAACAAGTTGTGAAGTCTTGGTTTGACGAATCCTTTAGTTTCAATCGAGAATTTCAGGTGGGAGACTTAGTTCTAAAATGGGATAAAGTTCATGAGGACAAAGGAGATCATACTAAGTTTCAAAAGCTTTGGCTAGGTCCCTTTGTTATTGCTGAGATAGGTCCAAGTGCATTTCGTTTGCAAACACTAGAAGGTCAGTTCGAAACATTCCCAGTGAATGGACTGATCCTAAAAAAATATTTCTGTTAATATTTTAGGTCTTAAAATGTATATAATTTGTTTTTTGTTTGTAAATAACTTTATATTTTGTACAAACTGATTTACATTTTATAAAATTGAAGGATGATGATAAACTCATGAGACTTATGTAACTTTTAAACATCATTCTACTATTTGCAACCAGTTCTGATTCTCTTAATCAAATATTTAATTTGCATTAAAGACTGCCAAATTTTTATATATAACCAGTCAGTAATCTTTAGATGTCAACTGAAGAGATAAATGTAAATAAATAAATCTTCTGGTAGAAGAAGAGTTAGTTTGCTCAATATGATACGAGACTGAAATCTTTTAAAGTTTGTTTAGGATGATCAAAGTTTCTTAAATGTATAAAAAAACCTATCATTATTTTATTTTTAAGTATTACTTAGATTATTCCTCACCCTTTTATTTTTTACTTTTAAAAGTTGGATAGCTTATTAATGTCTTTTTCGAAGCTTGTACTTTGAAAAACTCTTACATATCTCTACCATCAGTCTTCAAAAGTATTTACAATCTGAAAACTTTTAGAATTTGTTCCAGTCAAATAAGATGTTAAAATGAGAGACAAAAGGTCTTAGTAATAAGTCGATCCGATCAGAATCACAAATATCATTAGTATGACATTATTAGGAAACTAATAATGGATTTTGGTTTTAAAAAAAAAATTCAAGAGATAAGGGGTCTCATCACAAGCCAGCTGATTCATTTTCTAGTGATATTAATGACTGACATTACCATTTGGTCACCATGTTGGGTAATGATCTCTCGTTTTATAAAATTAAAAAACTTCAAAAAAAAAGAAAACATAATTTTGATTGAAGAACAGGAGGTCTCATCACAAGCCGTCCTAATCATGATCATCAGTGTTGTCTAGGATAACTTCATTTCTAATCACCAGAGTGATGGCTTTTGGTTTAAAAAAACCTAGAGACAAGAGGTCTCATCACAAGCCGACTTGCTTATTCTAGACAGCTCTCATGAATGATACTATCACATTGGGATACCATACCTAGATAGTAGTCTTTAGTCAGAATTATTGTTTAAACAAAAAGGAAAGAAACAAAAAGAAAATTATTATGTTAATGGAACAGATTCTGGAAAGTTTTCAGAAAAGTAGATTTTTATATCCTATACTGATGGTGCAGATTATTTTTACTATAAAGTACTTTGTTTCGATTAGGATGTTTGTAAGTTTATCTCTAAAAGATCTCTCTTTTAAAAGATGGAATAACTCTAAGTTGTACTTATGAATATGAATACAAATAATGGTTTTTATTTAGATAGAGAATTTTTTATTGTTTTTAATAAATTTTAAGATTTTGTTTATGTCATTTGTAAGCTGAATGAGCAGAGATAGCTGGTTCGCCCAGGTCGTCACCATTTGTTGGCAGTCAACAACAACCCCGTCATTGTTTCATTGAGATGAAGGGGGATCAACTCTCTTTTATGATTTACCTTTTAAATAATATAAAAGAGTGCCTTCAGAATCCTCGATTCTGAAGGTACTCTCAATTGTAGAAGAGTCAAATGACATATTAGAGGTTTATGAAAACATTTTCATAGATTTGATAATTAGCAGCTGTGAGTCTCATAAAATTTATATATGATCAAATTAATTTATTTGATTATATATGATGATTTAGGAAATTTAAAAGGATAGTATGCTAATTGGTGTTTAAAGAAAACACATTTTGAATTTGTTTGAGACTTGTTATTGATAAGATATTACAAGTTCTTGAAATCCCTAGAACTAAAGGTGATTGATTAATTAAAATTTTTATTAGACCTTAAGTTCACTTTTCATATATAACTTAATATCGTATCATTGCTTTGTAAAAATTGTATATATATAGCTAGTGAGAGTACAAATAAATGAATATCATTTTGGAATTTTCATGTGTCATAGTTTTATAAGCTTTATATCCTATCGAATTTGGTTTTGGGACATGAATGGTTAGGATTTCATAAAGTTTTGAAACTAGGTTTTTGAAATGAAACTTCATGTACATATATGGTTTGAGTGTTAAGAAGTGATCGTTAGATTAGTTGCATTTTATAGATCTTTAGAACATTAGGATTTACTATTATAACACTATATCATCATGTTAATAAACACGACTACCTTTCACGTGTAACCTAGAGTAAATCATCAATCGATAGTTTTTATGAAGATACATGATCCATATAAACAACACCGGTTACCAGGATCGCTGCGTTGGTATGAAGATTTGGTTAACACCTTTCAAATTAATTGACAGCTGTAAGTGAAATAATGAAATCGTATCAGTAAATTTAGTGTTACATATCACGAATAACCATTTCATTTCATGATGCTGTACGAGCTCATCACCCCAGATTTAATGTCATTAATGTTTCGATTTGTAATCCATGAATCGAATGATATTTGATATGAGGGATTAGTTAAGAGTTTCAGTTAGTCGTGATTTGTCCATTTATCTATCAGAGCGAAAACACTGGCTGTTTTGTTAATCATCTCCAAATTTGGTTAAAAATGCCCAAAGTTGGAGCTCTCATCTCTATCAGGTATGAAGCATGAGAGGATTTGACAATTCGTGTAATGTCCTTAACCTGGGTGCCTATCCCTTCCATCTTCATGACTCCATTCATTTCAATTCGTAACCTGAGTAGCAGTGAGGGAGCTATGGCTCTGCTTAGTCATTTTGAAATTTCGAGACTGGAGCTTGTTGAAGCCGATGAGAAAGATGCTCTGTTATTCGAAAAGATTGGATGGGGTCAGTTATTCAAGTGTTTTAGTGGCCACAACATAGAGGTTACTAGACAATTTTCTTTGAGTTTTAAAGAAAATGTAGCCCAGATTGGAAATTTCAAGTTTATCATTGACGAAGATAAAATTGTAGAGGCTACGAAGCTTCCACAAATTGGAGAGCGATGGTTTAAAGGTGGGAAAGTGAATAAGAAGAAATGTTAGTCCTTGCTGTTGCCTTTACTGGCCAGTGCAAAATTGAATATTGGGGTTTCAGTTAAGTTTTTAAAGACAGAATGGCGAGCATTCTATGAAATCTTGGTCAGGTATGTATCATGTGATGGACGATTTTCTCATCTGCATTATTATCACCTGTGGCTACTGTTAGCATTAAAGGGATTTAAAATTAATCTTCCATTTTACCTATTGCAAAGTCTGAAAAGAATGGCTCATTTGGTTCAAACTACCACAGGTAATCCTGATCGAGGTCTGTTCCATCATGGTCTAGTCAAAATTTTAATACAGCATCAACTGTCTCTTAATTGTAAATATTGGGATGAGTTGTTGATTGAATGTCAATTAGGGCCAACTCAATATTGGCCAAACCCTCCCTCCAAGACCCATAGCAAACGTAAGGCTATAGTAAAGTCCGAAATTGGTGATGTTCATAGGGTTGAATCAAAGGATAAAGAGCTTCGGGAAGTAAATCCACCTATAAATACTTGTATTGGTGATGATGGGGTTGTGCATGTAGCTCCCTATTATGCTGAGACAACCTTGGACCAATCCCTATCTGACAAGTGCTTTAGTACACCTACAAAGGCAGAAGGCAAGTTAACCCAAAATGAAGATGTTGATGATGTTGATTATGAAAACCCCTCTAAGCTGTATACTCCTCGAAAACACAGTGATGAATCCATGCATAAACTAGACCAATTAGCACAGGTGTGTTGTGAAAAAGGGGACTGTGAATCAAAATATCTTGGGTTTGTTCATACAAGAAGAATTACTAGAAGTATGAATACTACACCTACAGCCTCTATTCCTACGGCCACTCAATAGAGTACTAAACCAGTGATTGTCCATCTTGAAGATGATGTTCCATCATCAGTTCCTGAAACCATTCATATGGATGAACCTACTCTTATCGAAAATAATCGTGAAAAGTTGGCTAAAGACAATACAGAGTTGGGTAAGTTTGAAGCTGCTCCATCGTGTATGGACGCTTATGGTTCGGGCCCCAAGCCATCTTTTATGAGCTTTCCATCACGTGTTCAAGATATAGATAATCTTGATTCTTCTCAAGCAGATGTTTTGTGTCATGAAAAGGAGGAAGATACTCTCCAACAGGTCCTTGACAGGGTTTATGAGACTAAAATTATAGAATTGAAAAATGAACTAAAAAAATATCAAGCTAACGCAACCCTGAAAGAGGTGGAAAATAAGACATTCAAGGAAGAGTTATTAAAATGGATTAACAGATGGAAGGAAATGAACATCAAGAAAAACCAATACAAGAAAGCAAAAAAATCAATGATAGATACAAATCAACACTTGCTCGAACAAGCAAAACAACAGAAGCTAGTGATCATCAGGCTCAAATCCAAGATTTGTGAAGCCAGAAGAATGATCAATTTGCAAAGTAGAACCTGATGACTGTTTCTATTTTCAGTTATATGGTTTATCTCTCTGATAACAGGTAATAAAAGCTTTTTAAATGCATGCCTACAAAATCACAGATTTTGCAGGCATGCTCATAATTTATTGTTCTTTTGTTAGTTCTGTTAAAATTTATTTTAAACAAGATTCTCATGTTTGTTTAAACAGGTGGACATGGTATTACTATCCTCAATGAATACAGGATATTTTGGATTTCAGTTGGAAGACGTTGATGTTTCTTGAAGACTGGAATTTCGACATAGCCACGGATATGCCAGCTCCTTTAAATCAGCAGATGTTTCAGGCTAGTCATTTTTTATTATTGTTATCCTATAGTGACAAGTGTCTGTTGGAGAGATTCGATGCACTTTAATAGTGATAAGACTCCTATAGTATTGCATGCAGCATTTATTAATACTGAATCGAAAGACTAGTAGAATTATATAAATTACTATTTTTTATGCATAGAAAGGGGATGGAAGTGTCAGAAGAGAGACATCATTGAAATATTATTTTGATACTAGTTTGGTTCCTGACTAAGGTTTTATCTTCAGAGGTGGAATGTGACTGGGATTTTTAGACTGATATCGTTGATCGGTATTATTTTGGACACTCTTTCTATATTTTAGTATACAATCTTCTATTTATAATATTGATGCAGTATACTTGGTTATGCTTGTACTCATTAGGTGATATTACACTTTGTCAACACAATATTTTTATTTGAATTAATTAGTGTTTATATTGAAAATTTGAGATATAATGATATACATATTTATGTCTATTTGATCTCATTTGTATGTTTGCAATGATTTCATTTTGAACATTATATTTTATTCAAATATTTAATGTTGTTCATTAGTTGTTAATTAATTAAAACTTTTCAGAAAATCTGAAGTAATTGCTTATTTCAATTTCTCTGTCAAGGTAATTTATAGCAGAATGATTTAGAATGTATGGTTTAAATATTTTCATTTAGATCTTACTCATTTATTGTTCTGTTCATCTTTATATTAATTGATAATTAATATAATATCTAAATTTTTCTCAGCTGGGATAGGATAGATAGGATAGTTTAGTTAGTGTTTTTATAGTGTAGTTTCTATTTAACAGTTGTTAAATAGAATTTGTATAATTTTAGGATAATTTTAAATAGTCTTTTATATTTAAAATATTAAATATAAAATCTTCAAAAAATCGAAGACTTTCCTTAAGAAAGAAATTGTAGGATAACTTAGGTAGTTCAAACTAATTTTAGGGTTTATTTAGATAGAAATAACATTAGGATAGATTTTACTGAATTTTAGTTTCTCCTTAAGAGAAAATTCAGATGGTAGCAGGACCATAACCTGCGATATTTTGCTATACCAAACACACCGGGAGCTGCTTTAAGCTGCTTGCGTGGGCTTAATCTTCTTGTTGGCCTAGGCCAGAAAATCACGCCAACATGACCAAGCATTTCAACAAATAATCCATTTTGTGTACATTTTGAAATGTCCAACCAACAAATAATATCAAAATGTTTCAAGCACATATACCATATATAAGCCTTCTCTTTTTGTCATGGTATAATTCTTCTCGGTCATTGATAATTTTCATCTAGCAATGTAAATATGATGATCAATAGACCTGTCATCTTGATGCACAAGAACAATGCCGAGTGTGACAAATGACGCATCGACATGTACATGAAACTCTTTCTTCCAATGTGGAAAAAATAATATGAGTGTTGTGACCTTATTATTCTTGAAGACATCCAAAGTTTCTTGGCATTGTTCACTCCACCAAAAATTAACATCCTTCTTCAATAATTTCTCCATAGGAGTAGTCACCTCTGCATAACCTCAGATAATCTTTTGATAATACCATATATGTCCTAGAGTCGTTTTCAATTGCTTTATAGTCCCGAGTAGCGGTAGGTCGCCAATTATCACAATTTTAGCAGGGTCTGCCAAGATTCCATCGCAACAAACCACATGACCCAACAAAATTTGAAAAGAGGGACAAAAAATACACTTATTTAGATTCCAAGAAATATGATACTATTGACATCGTTCTAGCATCATTCTAAGCCTCTCAATACGATCTTTTATGAGACCAAATACCATCGAGACATCAAAATAGACTTCAAGAAACTTATGAATAAAATCATTGAAAGCATCCATGACTATCCTGAAAGAGATAGCAGGAGCATTATTGAGTCCAAAGGGCATTACCGTATACTGGAAATATCCACACTTATTTGCAAAGGATTTTTTTTGTCAATCTTCCTTCACAATTTTGATATGATGGTAACAAAAGAACCCATTAATAAATGAATAGACTTCTTGACCCCTGTCACTCTCCAATACTTCATCTGTAAATGGTGTCGAAAATGGGTCGTGCGGGAAGGAATCATTCAACATACTTAGGTCGACACAGATATGCAATTCACTAGCTATCTTCTTATCTTTTACTACCATAGGGATAGTCCACTTAGATTCTTCAACAGGTTCTATGATGCCTGCATCCATCATTCTGTCTAACTCTTTCTTAACTTTTTCTTTGTACATCGAATTGAGTTGATATGTTCGTTTCTTGAAAGGCTTTGAGTCGAGCTTCAATGCTTGTATATCTCTTCGTTGTTGAGGACTAATTTTAGGGACAAATTTTGATCGAGAGCTCAATGGTGGTCATCTTCGAACATCCGATTGAGGTACGGTTCTTATACCTTAGTGACTAGTTTCTTTTATCTATCTAGCATGGTTGAGAATGGATTGGTTTCTAATGTCATACTATCTGTTGTGTTCTACCCTGTCACGTCCCTGGTTTTGACCCCGTTTGCATGATGTATATATTGTAATTAATCATGGTGAGGAGCTCAAGGCAAAAGCCCCACCATCGATTTGGTTGTGTATGTTTCGGCAAAGGGGATAATTGCCAATGGTATGTTGTGCTATCTGGCACATTTTAATTTGGCATCATGTAAACCCGCACATCAATTAAAATAAACCACAACCAGCTACGGCAGTGCAACGTTGAATGAAAAGGGCATGGTTCCAAAGGATAAGGGGTGGGGGATGTCAAACCTTGGTTATGGGGGAAAAACCCATGTTTTATTACCTTCTTGTTTTCCCACCTTTGTTGTTTGTCACCCTTTTTGTCTCATCCAACCTTGTCAACCTCTTTAATGCTTCAGCTGGTGGTTGAGGAGATATGGCTGAGTGGTTGAGGGCAATTATTGCCTTTGGGAGTGGGGTGGCAGGGATGTCAGCTCCATACCCACATCCACACTCCACCCACGTCTGCCCATTCTTCTCCCTCACGCACTCTTCCCTGGTCAGTTTTACACTCACTCACCACGATTTTGGGTCTGTTGGTTCCTCATGCACAGGTTTTGGACGAATTTGGTCTCACGTGGGCGTTTTGTTCCTCTCCACGAGTGGCTGAGCACCCGTTGACTGCAAATTCGCGTCCTTGCTGCTGTTTTGTTCATCCACGGGCAAAATCTGAGTTGTTTTCTCCTCACGCAGGGCCTCTACTGCTGGAATCCTCACGCAGGAAATCGGGTATGTCTTTCCCGTGCATTTTTCTGTTGGGTGCAAGTTTTTCCTCACGCATAGGGTGTTTGGGTCGTTTTCCCATGTTGTGAGAGCCGTTCTCACTGTCATGTTTTGGGGCTGCTGTTTCCCCTGTGTTTTGTTGACTGTGGTGTTCAATTTCGTTTTGTGCCACTATGGGTTACCAATTCGTGGGCTGAGTTTCTGTATTTTGGGACTATGCATAGTTGCCATTGTTTTTACTTTGAAATTGGGTTGTTGCTGTTGTTTCCCTGGTCTGGGATGTTGTGGTTGAGCTGTTTTGGCCACGTTAGGGCCAAAACCAACTCTGGGTTGTCCCTTGGACTTGAGCTGTGCTCCTCCATTGTTTGGGGCTGTCCCCTGTTGTTTATGACTGCTTCACAGAGCTGTGAAGGGATTGTAGGGCTACTGGTATGCAGTGGTTGAACCTTGGACTGTGTTGGTTTGGCTTGTCTGTTGAAAGCCTGTGAAACCCAGCAGTGTTGGTTTGGCTGTTATGTGTCCCCTTGGCTATGTCTAAGCATGCAATTGACCCTTATTCCGGAGGAATCATGCCCAGCTCGGGGGTGGCAGCGTTGCTGAGAGATTGATGAGCAAGCTGGCCTATGGTTGGATGGAACGTTGCAGTGACGTAGCTGGTTGCGGATGAATTCATCATCAAAAGATAAGTGCTGCTGTTCACTGCATCTATGTAATTTATATTGATGTTCGAATGCTGGAATGTGTTTGTGTTGCTTCCGCTGTATGATTGAAGATAAATGCATCTGTGCATGCTTGATTTCAGCATTTGAATTCTGTCTATGTTCATGGGGCATTTTGCTCGGTTGTGTTGATGTGTTCATCGCGTTCTCTTCGCCGGTTGAGGGACGGGGACGTGACATACCCCAAGCCATAGGAAGATTTTCTTCGTAACAATAAGTCTCTCAATATTTTTTAGTATCTAGAGAAAGAGAGAGAATGTATTCCATTTGAAATATATAACTCATTTTCTAATTTTATGTTTACCAAATATTTGTCAATTGAAAATTTAAATAAATAACCAATGAAAATATAAAATACATGTCATATTAAACTGGTCCAAGAAACTATCTTAAATAGTGTTCCAATATTGAACAATAAAAATTATGCCCGCAATGAGAGCATCAATACCCGACAATTGGGATGAAACTAGAATGTTATGATTGACTAGATGTTTTCCATGGACTAGAATCTACATGGAATGAAGGCCTTTCATGTTGTAACCTACGATCATTAGATGACGATTATGGGTGGAAAAATGCCTCAAATTCACTATACAAAACTGAATTGTGTGTTTGAGACAATATTGAAGTGCTAGTGTCTCAAATCCTATCACCTAGTTGAGGTAATTGATGGGTCGATCTTGAGTAGAGCTAAGAGAAACCTACTAAAATTTACCAATCTTAAAATAATTGGCATTGATACCTAGAATGAGCTTGGCCCATAATTTTCAAGGAAAATAGAAATGAACCTCAGTATTATTGCAAGGAGGTCTATCAAATACCATAAACCATAGCTCAATCCATTTGTCTGTTTTGAATGTACACCAATCCATGCAAAGAAGACTCTTTCTTGAATCAAGTGTCTCCTTTTATGGTTAATGAACAAATGAATAGTAATCTAATTACTTATATGAAACTTTAAAATCTCTTCCTTACTAATGTGAGTTGTGTAGTACTCTCTCATCTTGGTCCTATAAGTCGATATGATATATCATATGATTGGCCTTGGGCATGATTAATGAAAAGCAAAAATGATGTAAACTGAAGTGGCCACTAAAATACAAGATGACTCTCTTGTGTTTTTAAGCTCCTTAATTGAGTTTCTAAGATCATTTAGACACTGATTAATTTCAATCCATAGACTTTGTTGAGAGTTAAAGTTTGTGTTGTTAAACTCCTTAATTGAGTTTCTAAGTTTATTTAAACACCAATTAATTTCAATGTATAGATTTTGTGGAGAGTTAAAGTTTAACATTGGACCAAGGTTTGCTACATATAGTAGAATAACATTGGCAATTAAACAATACCTAAATAATATCGATTAACATAACAGCTTTGCTGGCCTTCAATATGAACATGCGAGCGTAGACATTGTGGCTATGGATACAAGTAAGATCAGACCAAATTGGATATAAATTGCTTTGGAATAAGTAGTGAATATTTTGTTTTTTCAAATACTCGTTGTACACATGACCGTTTACTCGGTTCAGCTATTTGCAACTTGTGAACTATTTCATCAGCGGATATCTATATCTTTTTCTAGAGACGTAAGTAAAGCCATCATTGCTGGCTGGGCCCTTTTAATACGACCTAAACAGAGAGTTGGTATTCGATTGAGAATCGACAAGGAATTTGACAACCATGCAAATATTACAAACGACAAAGATTGATTCAATATTTTTTTTTAAAGCATTGTTTCAATACCTTATTTATTTTAACCCTATCTCTCCAGAGCTGCTTCGCTAGGTATTGCAAACTGTTTTACGACATTCTCGTTTCTGTTTTTTTTCCTCGGATTCTCGTTTCTGTTATACATATGATAGTTTTCTCAATACCACTTGCAACTTGTCAACCATTTTTTAGCATATGATGGTTTTAGCACATTCTCGTTTCTGTCGTACAGATGATGGTCTTGAACACCACTCACAACTTGTCAACTATTCCATTTTTAAATTCCATATTGCATTTCGCTATCAACGCCATATAACTTCTTCAAAGAAATTGCGCACTGTAGTCGCGCATTAAAATATTTTGTTTTGAACTGCGCAGTAAGTACGTGTTTAACCTGAGCTGTGACACATTTGTTGGTCTGCCATTTTGCACTATTTGCACAGGCAATGGATTCTATTTTTCGGCTCCATTTACCCTACTTCTTATATCCAGTCACCATATATATTGCCATAATTATGCTAAATGTTGATAATTTTATAAATTTTCTTTGTTCTAATGACTTGAAAGGGTTTGAAATAATCTTGCCTCCGTTCTAGTTCAGTTGTGACTCCAACAGATCAGTCCCTGCCACATGGATCAGATCTGGCTACACAATGCAATTTCGAGTCACACCATCATTTGTTCGCAGACATCCAGCTGTCCAAATGAAATTCGAGCATACAGGTGATGAAGAACAAGGGCCGAAGATGGACGTGGATCTTTAAATTT
>LPNX010082041.1:104107-175530 GCA_001517045.1 Pseudotsuga menziesii | reverse complement strand
GTGGTTTAGTTTAAGATCTTGTTCCAACACTTCATGATTGAGTGAATTGAATATATGGGTTGCATATTCGGAGTATTTGACATAATTTGGTTGATTTGGCTACATTTGCGAATTGATATGTAAGGTTAGAATTGAGCTACAATAGTTTCAAGTTGAGTTTTAATAGAATTATTATTCTAGTTCATTTACAAGTAAGATGATAATGAGTAAAGAAAGAAATCATCATGAGAATTATAAATAGGAGACTGAAAGATTTTTTCAAATCATATCATGGTTATTGAGATTACAAAGAGTATTAATTAGAGCTGTTGAAACATCTAACAAAGAAATGGAAAACTTGAGAAAATGGTTTCTTTTAGTTATATGATTATTTTTCTCACATTGAGAAATTGAGGAATACAAAAGAGTTATTTTCTATGCATAAATGAGGCACCAAGATTAGTTTTGTAATACCCTTGGTTTTGACCCCGGATGCATTAAAATGTACATGATGTATATATTGTATTTAATCGTGGTGTGGAGCTAAAGGAAAAAGGCCCATCATCGATTTGGTTATGTATGTTTCGGCAATAGGGATATGTTTCGGCAATAGGGATAGTTGCCAATGGTATATCATGCTATCTTGCACATTATAGTTTTGGCATCATGTAAATACGCACATCAATTAAAATAAACCTACAGCCAGCTACGACGGTGCAACGTTGAATGAAAAGGGCATGATTCCTAAGGTTAGGGGGGCTTGTCCAACTTGTTGGGGTCATTGGGAGTTTGTCATGTGTCACCACCCTGTTTGTTTTGCTCCTCTTCCCTTCTCTCATCCAACCACCACTTGAATGTTCTGCTGAGTTGTTGAGGCAGTTTTTGCTGGAAGTGGAGGGTGGGAGGCCTGTCAGTATTTGCCACACGCTCACTCCACCAGTTGTCTCTCCACCTTCACGTGTGTAATGAACCATCACTATGCCACTCTCTTGGTGGTTGGGGTTCACTCTCACGTAGGGATGTGCAGGGGGGGACTGGTTATCAGTCTGTGGTTGTGTTCTTTCCTCCTGATCACGCATAGAGTCAGTGTTTTTGCCTCCATTATTGCCGGACTATGAAGGATCGCTTTGGTTTTCTTTTGTTGTTCATGGGCTGTTGTTTTCCATATTTTGTTGGCCACATCCTTTCCCCTCATGCACATATTGATTGAGAATCAGTTCTTTTCCCATTTCTATCTATGTAACTTTCTTCAGCGATTGCATTAAGGAATTGTGTGTTGTGGGCTTTTGGATGTTGGGCGGCTGTTGATTTCCACATTTGTTGGCTAAGTTTTCCCCTTTCTATGTTGGGAGTTTTGCTTCTTCCCCAACTACAAACTGTGTAAGGTTCTCGTCCTTTCCTTATCAGATTGTGGCCTGCGTTTATGTCCTTCTTTTGTCCAAGATTGAGAATCATACTTCTCCCCTGTTTTGGGATTGTGTAATGTTGCCATAGTTTTCATTGTGAGTTTGGGTTGTCGATCTACCCTGGTTTTGGGTTGCTTCTTGGTTGCTGAGGCTACAGACATCTTTTGGGGATTGTTGTTGAGTTGTTTTGGCAATGCCAGGGCCAAGAACAACTCTGGAGCGTGGTTTGACCTGAACTGTGTTTCACCTTTTGTTTGGGGTTATCACCCTATTGTCCTTTCCTTCTTCACAGAGCTGTGAGTTATTTGTTTTACTACAACTTGCAATGGTTGGTCTTTGGACTATTGAGAGTAGGCTTAGAGGCTAGGTATGCTTGAGAAAATTGGTATTTGAGGCCACCAGCTTAGCATTTAGCCTTTCCTAGCTCCTTGACGGCCTGGTAAACCCTATTGTGGGGACTTGGTTGATTGGTGTACCTTGGCTATGTGTAAGCCTGCTTTGACCCTTACTCCTTGAGGAATCATGCCCAGCTCGGGGGTTGCAGTGTTGCTGAGAGATTGATGAGTACACTCGCCTATGGTTGGGTGGAACATTGCAGCGACGTAGCTGGTTGTGGGATGAGTTCTTATCAGATGAGTATTCATGTCCATTTTACTTCTACAACTATATTTATTGATCAATGAATATGATGAACATGTGGCATGCTTGAATGAATGTATGGTTGCTTCCGCTATGTATATGAAGGATTATGCATCTTAGTATGTATTATGTTTAAGTTTTTTTTTTATTTCAGCATTATATGCCTATTCATATTCATGGGGTTGTTTGCTCATATGTTTGGTGTTAGTAGCATCCTCTTCGTCGGTCAGAGGGTTGGGGACATTACAAATTTTCTTGCAAGTGTGTGGTTAAAAGGAGTTTTATGCCAGTTGTAATTACATTAGTTGCTACAGTTTTGGAATTGCTATTAGTCAATTGAGGTAAGTTTAGGTATAATTAGATTGACTACAAAACCACTCCTACACTTGTGGTGTTGGTGTCTCATAGTTTACTTTCCAGGGTTGACATTTTATGTGGGCTATTTATAGTAATATAATTAGCTTAACATTTTTGGCGTCGTTGCGGGGAGGTACTAAAAAGGATTAAAGAATAGGTTTTGTGCTGGTTTTATTGGAGGCAAGGAGGAGATGTAACGGTAAGACGAGAGGTAAGAACCTACACATCTGTTTAACTCGTTCCTCCAAAACCTTCTCCAGTAGTTACTTGTTAAGCAAGTGTGCTTTTGATTCATCACTGTGCAAGTGTGCCTTTACCTCAACCAAGTGCGAGATTTCCCTTTTAAGCAAGTGTGATTTTATTTGAGTAGTTCAACAACATGAGAGTACTTTTGATTCTAGTGTGATGCAAATGAGTGTACCTTTTCTTTCAATAAGAATGTATCTTATTGTTGCAGTACAAGCTTAGAAGTTGTGGTTGGATTCAGTTTTGCAAAGGTTTATTTCGAATTTATTAGTGTGAATTTAGCTTTTTGCACTAGGTGGATTTACTTTTCAAATTCTTGGATATTCTAGTAGACCCTCCTCCCTACACTAGGAAAATTCAAGAGCCAGCACGAAGAATTTTGGGGAAGCCAAGAAGTGGAGAAGAAGATGTTTTATTATTCCCTAGTTGAACTGTCTACATTTTAGTTCTTTGAGGATCCTTGGTTAATTGTAGAAGAATTCAAAATATTAAAAGATCCCCTGGATGAAGAACAAAGCTTAGAGCCTAAAATTAAAGAATTTCTTCCATGTTTAGTTTCTTTGAATACTCAGGGAAAACAGACACCAGATTTTGAAAATATGCATGATGTAACATGAAATAATGTGCAAGACGATCAAGGAATGAGGGTTTAAATAGAAAATTGGTTTCATCCCATTATAAAACTGGAGGATGACTCTCTTCTCCAACTGTTCTATGTGCCAGATCATAAATATTTGTTTGTTCCTCAAATCCATCTAGATATTCAGGTACATCCTCCATATGTGGATGTGAGTATGATTTTGATTATGTTGCGTACGTGGTTCCACTGAAAATTTTCCAATAACTGAAGGGAGGGATATTTTCTTTGAAATATGGTAGGATAATAAAAAAGGGAATAAATACTGCACATAGTAAATAATTTTGAGTGCATTATAATAGTTATTCTTTAGTTAATAAAAAATAAAGGAAGAATGTGAATTAGGCAAGAGTAATTTAAGCTGATATCTTGCTGAAATCTTGAAATGAAAGAAGACTGTAATATCCAGATTATGGGAATTTTCACTCCCTAAAATTCCTATATCAACATATAATTATGGAAAGGGAGGATAATTTGAAATTTTCTAATAGGGGTTTATATATTTCCATCATTTCCATATTCTTAGCATTACTAAAATCCATGTGGTTAGCTCAGGAGCAACACACATAATTCATGTTTGAATACTAGAATGCTTTTGTGTTACTAGAATTTTACAATGGTGACCAGATTGTTATAAGTAACAAGGTGGATGCAAATTCTTAGAGCAATCCCCGGACACTTTTGATCAGCTTCTAAGATTCAAGCATTCAGCTTGAGTATCTACAGATATCACACCACCTCCAGATTTTATGGTGAGTATTGGTTCATCATCAGTTGTCGATTTGGTGTAATGATTTTTCTTACTTTTTGAAGTTTATTAAAAACAAAGGATTTTTTTCATTATAAAGACAACATCTTGTGATACTTGTTATATTCCTACCTTGTGGTATAGCTCCTATATTATAACCTTTGTTTATGGTTTTTATATTGCATACCACCTCCAAACTGATGTCCACTTCTGTAATCATTATTTTCTTTTACTTGACCTGTCCATGTACTATCCATCTCACCTCCATAATTGCTTGTCAAATCATTTCCTTTCCTTGTACACATACTATAATTCTACACTGGACTATTTATTTGAATCGTTGATAGCGATTCAAATGAATAATCTCTCTAGCATATTCTGACTTATCCTATAATCATTTCACCAATATATCGAAAATAGAAGTGGTTTGATTTCATTTGAAGAGTCTATGGGAAACAATCAGTCGAAGAAGACTACATCGACATGAACTAGTTTCATTGGATGATCTTGAGCAGATGCCAGAATACAATGCATGCCAATCAATATTTAGTAATACAATATGGCCAACATTCTTTGCTAAATTGCAAGGATACAGTCATCCAGTTGCTTTGAAATTTGCCTTGGCTTTCGATGGAGAAGTGGCTCGAATCAGAGATGCTATAATGAAATTAAATGAGAGGAATATCTCCCATGCCATTGGTTTTCCTATTGAAGGAGGAGAATGGTTTCAAAAAAGGCCCTTGGATTGTAGACAATTTTCTTGTTTCCTTCATAATAAGAATGAAGAAATTGACTGGGAAATAGGAGTGTCACGTACACATCTTGAGCAGAAATGGCAGAACCTTGTGTTGTTCCTACAGAGATATCTAACTTGCGAAGGTAAATATTTTATGACCTTTCAATACCATTTCCAATTTTTTTTCCACTTTGAAGCTGACAACCATTTGAATATTCTGCACTATTTGTGTCAAAGTTTGGATAAGATGGTTAAACAAGTTCAAAAACGTCCTCATAACCCTTCTCCCATCCTTTATCATTACAGAATTATTAATATTCTTGTTGAAAATGAATTGCATATTCATAATGACTCTTGGGATGATTTTGTCAATCGAAATAATTGTGTTCCACAATAGACCCATGATCAAGCTCTAATCCTTTGTCAAGTTGAACCCATCCTTCTACTCATAGTACATCCCAAAAAATGAAGACTAAATAATCCCCTTCCAAAACCTTTCTTGTATCTTCTCGTCATTTTACATGCAGTATGGCGAAGACCGTTTCCTCTACTCCAGAACCTAGTTTTCCTCCTCGAAATACGATAAGCTATGAGTTTACAGGGGAACATATAAAGTCCATACCCCAAGAAGGTGCTCCAAGGTCAATGTGTGATGGTCCAGAACTTAATACTATTGATATTTCTAAGTTAGACCCTCATCAATTTAACTCTGATATCCTTGGCTGCAAAGATAATATGGCACCAGATAAAATTGAAAAATAGAGTTCATCTTGAAAATTTATTGGTCATCACATATTTGGGTAATTTGAAGAAAAAGGACCAGGAGTTTAAACAAATTCAGCAAGATCTCGATGAATTTCAAGTCTTAGATAGACATAGAAAAGATGAAAATAAGCAACTCCAAGACTATATGTTATAGCTAAAAATGACACATCTCTTCTTGTGACTACTTTCCTATGTTTTCGTCTCATGTCGACACTTCCATGACGACACTTCAAGAAAAGTCATTGAAAGTCGCTGAAAAAACACCTAACTTGGAGGACCCAAATATTGAGTTTTGTAACTCCGTTTGACCTCATCTCTGCACCGTTGGAAAGATACTTCTGTTTGCTAAAACTTTCTAGAAGACACCAAAGTCTGAAAATGCCCATAAATACCCTAGAAATGAGTTTTGCAAGTGTATGCAACTTTCCCTTAAGGAAACCCACATACGTACGCGAGTTGCTATATATAATAGTCACGTACACCTTAAATATGCACCTTTTTAGCATTGCAACCCATATGTAATCCTCATGTACATGATTGTTGTTTCTACAACCCGTGTACGCCTCTTAAAAATGTCAAAAAACACGTCTTTTGAAATTTGGGTAGTTTGGGTAGTTATGCAACTGACTCCTTCAGTTGTAACTACTTTGTCTTCGCCCCTAACTCTTCCTTAAACATATAAATAGAGGTAGGGAGGTCCATGAGAGGAGACTTGAATATTTGCATTGTTATGCTAGAGGATTTGGAGCTCTCTTTGCCCACACCTTTGCCCTGGCGATCATCCCCTTGTGTTGCAGAGCTTGGAGGCTGAGTTCTTTGGAGAAGAGAAGCAGCAGAACCAGATCGAGGTTTTGTGAGCTTCTGAACTTGAAGAGAAGGTATACTTGTACTTGTTTTCAATATTAATAAAGATGTGATGTCCTTCTTCTTTCCAAATTATTGTTCAGTGTGTGATTGAATCTCTGTTTATGATCATATGATGATGTTAATCAGATCATTATTTCATGTTTATTTGATTATCATTGCTTTATATGTGGTCATAATGGTTTGAGGAAGGTATAATTCGTTTCGCAGGTCTCTTGGAGAAAGAGGAGCAAGAGGAGCAAGAAGAGGATTGAAGGGCTACTTGGATCAACCTTCATTTGGCTAAGGTATGAACCATTCTAATCTCTGAAACTTGCTTATATTTACTTGCAGAACCATTTGCATCCACCTTTCAACCCTAGTACGTTGATGGCCTCTTAAACCCTAGCCATAGGAAACATTCCTTTACAACAAAACTGGAAACTCTGCTGGGGAGAGCCTTTTCTGTTTAGCGTTTCTCTTTATTTCTTTCAGTCTTTTGCATTGTTTCAGGTCCTTCTTTCCACTTAGGAACACTTTATAGCTCTGATAGAACACCTCCCCTGCCTTCCTAAGGAATTGTTTGACCTTTTTGGGGATTTTTTTCCACCCATACGCGACTTGCAGACTGAACAGTCGCGTGTCTGGTTTGGTACACGTGACTTTCTATACTGTCGACCCATGTTTGATACATGACATTTCAGTGGTACAACCCATGTGTGCTTATTTACGCAACTTGTTGTATTTTCAACCCACGTATGACACGCAACTTGTCAGTAGCACAACCTGCGTATGCCCCTTTAAACAGTGTTTTTTTTCCTCTTTTGTGACTTTTCTTTTGTTTGAAGGTTGTTTGGTAGGTATTTTGGTGTCCTCTACAGGTGCATGAATCTAGGGATTTTGTGTCATCCATTTTGTTTGTTCTTTATCTAAGTGGTAAGCCTTTTTATAGCATTAGGGTTTATGCTTTGCTTTTTCCCCACCCCCTTTGCTTGGCTTGATTTTTTTCTTATTTTTTTGGTCAGCCTCTGTTAGTGATTTTTGTCTGAGTTTCATAAGCTTGTTGGTGTTTGTTTCCTTCTTATTTTGTTGGTTAACTTCACCATGCCAAATTAGTTGACTTGTCTCTTATGCAAGCCTTCCTTCCAAGTAGGGTTTATACTGACTTTAGTTCATTCTAGAGTTCGTTTGGTGGTTGTATAGCAGAGTTCCTTTTGCTTGGTTCTTGTTATCTGCATACTTTTGTTTGTAGGTAGTTTTATTTTCCATTTATAAAAGAAAAATAAAAAGAACATATACTTGTTTTTTGCTGCTCCCCCCCCCCACCTCCTTCTTTGGCTTGACCTTGTTGGACAAGGTACTGAGCAACCTCTGTTTGTAGGTTTAGATTGATACTTGGGACTTCTTGACCTTTGTTTATGTTAGTCTTATTGCTCAGTCTCTTCATTCCAAAGTTGTTGGCTTGTTTACCTTTGTAAGACTTCCTTTCAAAAGAGGTTGATATCTAACTTTAGGGAAACCTAGGGTTTGTTTGTGGGGTGTAGAGTAGTTGTCTATTTGCTTTGCTTACATTACTTGCTTGCATTAGTTGATAGGATGTTTTTTATTTTGCATTTATAAAAGAAAAAGAAAAAAACACATGTTTGCTTTATATGCATGTAGATTAGTTTTTTAGTCTAGATTGCATGGCGTATCATTGTTTTTGAAAAATAAAAATAAAAAGAAATTGTTCTTTTGTGGCTTTCAAGTTTCTATTTGAAAAATAAAGAGAATAATTTTTGCTTTTTGCATTTCATTTCTCATTGTTTAGTCATTTTGTTTCAACTTTGAGTCAAAACACCACATAAGTTTCATGCCATTTACCCTCTGACTAAAAACAACCCTTAAAATAAACGATATAACTTAAAAATTACTAGTAAGTTTTATTTTCTAGGGTCATACACCAACTAGCTTAGGCTAGACTTGTGGGATAGGGAGTTTAAACTCCCCACAAGTGTTTAAATTTCAGACGTAGTTGGCCAATCACTAGGTAAATCCTTTTCTATGTTGATTGTATCTGGGAAGCTCCTCTCAAACGAGAGTTAAGCACGAGGCCGCGTGGAGACTTGGACTAAGGATATAACCCTCCGATTCCTTGTCAAAGCATAGACCAAGGATTTTATGCATATGGGGATTCTATCTTAGACAGGGTTTCAGGATTTGCTACCCTACCCATGCGTATGAACCAATCCTGTGACTGTCCCCCTAGACTGTCAATATAGTTAAGGTATCATTTAGTCTCTTTGACATCTAGGGTTCATGTACAGGTACACCGGAAGGCTATTTCTAGTTGACCTTGGAAGGGCTTGGAAGGTAACCCTAGTAGAAGGTGTGGGAGGGAGGTGGGTGATTCCTCCGCTTGTGCCTAAGAACATATACAGGGACGCCAAGTAACTGTCTATCAACTTTCTTCTAGAAAGCATATCTTATACATATTTGTCTGTTTGGCTTTAGGAATTTTTAGTGAGTGTTGTGTGGTTTGTCTGTACTTAGTATGCCTTTAGGTGTGTGCATTATAATTTTGGTTACCTATCAACCTCAAACTTCATCTCCTGGTTTGAAACTATGTCTAACACCCCTTTGAACACCAACCAAGAGATCCCCATGTTGGGAACTCCTTGTACTATTCCTCTAACGGGGAATGTTGGTGTTCCCTTGATGGCCACCTTGAGAAAACTGGTCATTTGAAGTGAAAACTTAAGTTCCCTTGTAAACTATGCGAGGGGGATCATCTTACTCACCAGTGCCCTGCTATCGTAGAGGTGCGAAGAGTGTGGTCCAAAACTCAAGAATTTCCTTCTCCTGAACAACCTATAGTTTCTCAACAACCTACTCAACCTTTGGTTGATCAAGTGGTTGAACCAATCTCAGATTTGGTCGATCCCACTCTTCTTTCGAAGAGTGATCCTAATGTGATTGAACGAATGTCATCTTTGGTCAATCCCACTCTCCCTTCAGGGAGTGACTTTCATGAAGCAGTTGAATCGATTCCATTGTCGATCAATCTCACTCTTCCTTTGGAGAGTGAAGTGTTTGCTAGTCACATTTTCTTCACTACCAGTTCAGAACTTACTGAACAAGGGGGCACTGAACTTGCTTCGGATCAAACCCCACCAACCTCTCAGATTACTTCCTTTGATTGGGATATCCTAGTTGAGCTGCTCCTTCCTTCTGATGCACCTTTCCAGAAGGTCAAAGTTGAATCATACACGATTGCTCATTGTATTGTTGATGAAGGAGCCTCATTTAGTATCTTGTCTGCTCGTGCTTGGCGAGGCATGGGATCTCACAGCCTTGTGTCGACTACTAGTTAGTTGCTGGCGTTTGATAGAAGAACTTGTATAGCCTTGGGAATTATTGCTCAAACACCTGTTACTTTGGGTGGAAAGACTGTCTTAGTTGACTTCATGGTGATAGAAGACCCCTTGGAATTTAATATGCTCCTTGGATGTGATTATGTCTATGCCATGCAAGCTATGGTGTCAACATTCTTTTGTGTGATGTACTTTAATCATGGTGAATAAATTGTCACTATCGATCAGTTGGATTTTCTTGATCTATCTCCTGACCCAACTAGAGACCAGGTCTTTCCTTTATTGATTCATAGTGTTTCTGTAGACACTACCCTGCCACAGGTGAGCTATGTGGCCTCATGTCCTTTACGTTCAATTGTTACTGAGAAGTAGCCTCTGTTTTCATGCTTACCTTCTTGGGACTTGGTCCCAATAGTTGAATAGGTGAGTCATCCTATACAGACTATGGAGCATGCTCTCCACTCTATTGATCCATTTGAAAGTTTATACATGTGCCCTACCTCGAATGATCTCCTTCCTTCAGATGAAGTCTTCCTAGAGTCTTTGATACAGTCTGATCTTCTCTTGGATGTTTGTTCAATTGTGACTAAGTCTAACCTTGATTTTCCTAGTAAGCATGACCTTTCTTCTTATGTTGGTCTTGTTGAGTTTTTTTACTCTTCCTTTGAACAGCAAGTCAGTGATCCTGATGAGTTTGATTTTTCTTATCAATTTTTCAACTCCTGTGATATTGAGTTTTTTCCTATAGAGTCTATCTCCCTTATTGATTTTTTCTCTCCTTCTAAGGCTGATCTTATTGATTATAAACCCTCGATCCTTGGTTCTATAGAATCTTCTTGTTGGAGTAGGGCCCCGCAGCTACAGGAAAAGATGCCATTTTGGCAGATAGATAGTTTGGCGAAGGTGAAGAGATAAGGTAAAGATACGACGCCATAGCATGTTTCTAGCTGTAGAGCAGAGCTGGAAAATATGACTATCAGGGCAGAGAAGTCAAAGAAGATGACCGTACCTGAGCGGCTGAGAGGAGAGAGCTCACCCACTGCATTGAAGGCAGTGGCGGAAGACAGGAGGGCTCAGCTACCCTCATAAAGGAAATGGAGCAACGAGGCCAAGGTATTGAAGATGAAGGACATAAAAGGGAAGCGGTGCACAGTACCCATGGTCAGCGCCAGGAAGCATGGAAGACTACACAGAGCAGTGGTGTGATGGAAAGTGACTACCCCAAGTACAGATATGTCGACTGTCACTAGTTAGGGTTTTTGGGTTACTGTTGGGACAAGCCCACAGTGTTGTAATGGCGAGACCTTCGGGCCGCCTATAAAGGGATGTATTTTGTATTGTAAAAGGGTTGGATAGTTAGTCAAGTAGACACTTAGACAGTTGTAATATAGAAGCTGAGCTCTGGTCCTGTTATCAGCGGTAGTTATCTTACTGTAACCGGTAGCTAGCTCATCGAGCATGTATGTAACAATCTGCAGGGATTGACAGAGAGAGAGAGAATATTGTAAGAAGGCAATATAGAGATAGAAAAGAGATCTAAGAGAGAAGGGGTTCAGGCTGTGTGTGGAGTTACCCAGAATATCTCGAGCTACATATGCGGTGCAGCAGAACTGTGTATTCTCTCAAGATATAATAAACACAGTTCTGTGGACGTAGCTTCTACCCTGGAAGTGAACCACGTAAAATCAGAGTGTTATGTGATTGATTCATGTGATTGTATTTACTTGTTGTATATGTTAATCATTACATGAAATTTTCTTACAGTTTAATGTATGTATGTGTTATTCAGTTCATAGCATTATAGAAGGATAAATGCAGGTTGGAGTCTTTAAGTATTCTGTATAAGAGTTTGTCTATATTTCACCTAAGATAGTTAAGAGTCGCAGTGTAAAGCAGCCATGTATGTGAGTCCTGTAAGTCGAACACAAGTAACGCTAGGTACGCTGAGCCGCAATGGTAGGATATCACAAGGAGGTGATATCACACCATCAGAGGAGCTGTGGTGCATGGTACCGCAGGTTAAGGATAAAGCGTAGGAGATAGTTACATGTTGCCCAGGATGCGGCAATGCGATAAGGGCTAGAGTCATCGCGAGTAAGAGGAAACTGCGCATCGCGGAGAGAGACCTTGCAGGTTAAGAAAAGCTGTGAGGCGCACACAAGATGCTACAGAACCTGGTCGAAGACACTTGAGTCTTTGGCCAACCCATTAGAATCACTTCGGGTGAGACTTCAAGCTGCTCCACGGTCTGTCGCCGAAAGGGCCAGTGAGCTAGGGGTGTTGTTGGTACATTACAGTAAACCCGGGTCTACCCATAGCGACCAACAAATCGTTTCGTTGTCGGTTTTGAACAAACTAAGAACTGATGTTCTGTTGGCATCCTACTAGAGACGAACTCAACCAGTGGCTTGGGTCTAAGGAGAAAGAGTTTTCCAAACATGAGAACAAGATTCCTAGACTGAGTACAGAGGACTGGTTACAAAAACATATCTTTACAGACCTGCATATGATATTTTTTGCGACCTACGGAAACGAGCTTTACAACTGGTTATCAAAGTTGAGTAATAAGAACATATTCAAGAAGAAAAGAAACATTGTCTAGACACCGGAGCTGATTTAGACCATGAAGAACCTTGATAATCACATTACGAGGACAGTAGAATTCTAGCTTGTGAGTGTGCTAGAAGGCTTCGTCACAGAGTTTGCAGTTGAACAGAGAAAAAGCTTTAGCGAGGCTGAGCGGTACTTCTTCAAAGGATATCGCGTGGAAAGAAATACAAAGTAGATTTCAGATTTCCCATATTTGAAGACAGTTCTAGATAGTACTAGAATGCAGAGTGATAGCCATACAGACAGAACAGAAAGGGGTATCCCTTACCACCCTTATACCCCACAGAAACAGATTGGGACTCAGAACAATCCCGTAGGAACTCCATCTAGTAGCTCCCAGACAGTACATACTACTGCTACATCACCTCCACCTACACCGCCGAGTGGTAGTAACACAAAAAATCAACATCCACCACATAGAAATAGAATGGGGGATGATATGAAGCTACCTATCTTTAAGGGTATAGGGGCAGAGGACTTAGAGCAGCATTGGTTTCTATGTGAAGCCATGTGGACCATTAAAGAAATCCATGATGATAATATTAAACTTGTATAGTTGGTCACCACACTAAGAGAATGAGCCTTAACATGGTATATGAAGTATGCCACAGCGGTACCCATAACACTTGTCCAGGTCAGGACCGCCATGATTAAAGAGTTTAAGAAACCTAAGTCTGAGTCATAGTGCATTACAGAGCTCAAATACATCAAACAGTTACCTACAGAGTCAGTATGGGACTTTGATCAGAAATTCAAGGCCCTTATAGACCAAGTCAGCTTTGAGTTTGCGCCGGAGCAGCATAAGGAATGGTTTATTGCAACCCTGCTCCCTCACATCAGACTGCCATTAATGCAGCAGAAACTACAGATGTAGGATGATGCATTGGAGATGGCGATGAAACTAGAGGCTTCACCTCTAGCTGAAACCAGCACAAGTATGACAAACCTGCAAAACTAGTTGGCTAATATCACGTTACAGTTGCATGAGCTTAAGAAAGGGAAAGAGGTTGCGCAAGACATATGGTGCATAAAGTGTAAAGCACAAGGCCATACTAAAGACAACTATCCAGTATTTGTAGAATATCTAGCAACCGGGGCTCCTAACCCCTTACCACAGACCCACAAGTCGTGGTGTGAAATATGCAAAGCAAGAGGACACCCACCTCAGCAATGCTCTCTACTTCAGAAGTACATGCAGACACCTAAGAAATTATACTGTGTCTTCTGTAAGTCCGTAGGCCATGATGAACACGATTTCCGAGCCTATGATCTGATGGTCGGGAGCAAGCAAGACTTGTATAGAGTCCAATAAAAAACACAGGGTCCAGCAATAGGACCATAGCATGATCCGGCTCATGTTGGGTGTGGAGGAGGATTCAAAGGATGAGGACGTGGAGGAGGCTTTGGCCATGGAGAAGGCTTTGGTTGTGGTCGCAGACCAATCACTTGTTACAACTGTGGAGTTCTAGGACATTATGCTAGGGACTGTCAGAGCCCCACCACCACATGTAACTATTGCAAATCTTATGATCATGCTATAGAAGAATGTCCTACCTTGATAGCTAAGATCAGAGAACCTAAGCCAACAGTACACCAGAACATCTAGCTTATTGTTGCTGAGCAGGAAGAAACAGAGCCGAGAGTCAACATTGTGACTCGCAGTGGTGCTTCCACTAATGGGACGTCGCAGGATACTAAAAAGAACACAGGTCAGGAGTGGGTACGCAAAGCTCCTAACAAAGCAACACCACTTGACCTACAGAAGAATAAACAGACATTTCAGGAAGCTAAGATTTTTTTTGATGAACCTATGCAATTAGGATTGTAGGTACCACCGTCTAGGGACGTACCACAGCAAGCACCTTGTGGTGTTAGCCCTGTACAGATATCACAGTCTACCACATCAGGCACTTGCGACGAGGACGAGTTGGCAGGAAGTGTACAATCCTTCCTACGGATTTGTTTAAAACTCGCGAGAAATGAGCAAGCTATTGGAGAACTTCAGCGCATCATAGATCAGTGTCATCCATCTTCTTCCGTGAGCAGTGCACATCATGCTGTTCATAATATTATGGGACATACAAGAATATGAAGAGAGATGCGACTCACAGCACAGGTTGGAGAATTTGAAATGGATGAGGTGATCCTAGATCTAGGATCAGAGGTAAATGTTCTGACTAAGTAGACATGGGAACAGATGGGTAGCCCTAAGTTAGTCAGATCACCTATCCATTTGAGATTAGCTAATTAGCAGCGGGTATCACTCCTGGGTCGATTATCGTAGGTTATAGTTGACATTGATGGAGTTCGCAGCTCTACGGACTTTGAAGTTATAGAAATTATTGGCGATAGTAGACCATATCCAGCGTTACTAGGCATTGATTGGGAGATCGGTAACATGGCCGTTATCGACTTAAAGAGAAGACAAATGACCTTTGAGGATGCACAGATCCAGGTCATCGCACCGTTAGATCCTCTTTAGGGTCCTAGATACATTGAACCTATCCGAGCAGAGGAAGAGGCACTAACATGGAGAGTCTCTATCAGATGACTGCAAACCAGAGCGACTACATCAATCCAACTATAGAAGGGAACATTAGTTGGCGATGCGACAGCTCATGCACATCGGACTCAGATGTTGGTCTAGAGAACTGGCAGAACAGACTTTACGAAGTCTCAGTGCGCAGATGTGCGTACATGACTAAGTCACTACGATGGATTGGCGCAGAGGTCAACGAGATTCCATCATTTCATGGTCTAACAGACATCCAGGACTTTCTCACACAGTTTGAACAACAAATTCCTCACGAGCAGAGGATCGCAGCTATGGACCTTGCAGTACGAGCCACACCTGCAAGATGGTGGTATGCACATAAAGAGAATATTGCATCATGGGATGATATTAAGAGATTGATGGCGATCAGATTCTCTACCGATAGAGAGTATGTCCAGCAAAAATACACAAGAGAAAGTGACCCCAGGTCACATATTCAGACGTGTGAACGAAATTGGTCAGACATTCCCGAGGATGAATGGGTTCACCGATTCATTCACACTTTAGATCAAATTCCAAAGAATTGGTACACAGAGACTGAATTGCGCAAGGGAATGACTACATGGCCACTTATGATAGACAACTTTCTACTCACCTTCGCTTTTGAATCTGGGTATCCAAGCATTAATCAGGCCCTAGATGTAATAAAGATTAAGATATTTGAGGATTGTACCCTATCAGTGTCAGCTCAACTTGAGTGGGCCATCCAGTTAGAAGAGGTGCTAGAGTGTTATAACTTTGTATCAGAACCAGAGGAGGAGGATGAGGATCCTCGCAACATCAACATTCCGGAGTCAGAAGGGACTCGCAATGTTGATGGACCGAAGCTAGAGACTCCAGCTATCATGGAGCCTATCAAGATTAAATAGATCAATATTGGCACAGACACAGAACAAAAGTTTTCCTCTATTGGAGACTATTGGAACGATGAAACAGTCGGACAGATTGCAGATTTGCTACATGACTATCAGGACCTATTTCCCACCAAGTTCACAAATATGAAGGGAATAGTCGAAGACCTGGGAGTAATGAGGATACCATTGAAAGAGGATGCTATACCAGTTAAGCAGCATCCATATAGATTAAATCCGTGCTATAAAGAAAAAGTTAAGGATGAGATCGATAAGATGCTAGAGGCAGGCATCATCGAGCCAGTGGAAGAAAGCGAATGGGTTAGTCCCATGGTCGTGCAAGAGAAGAAAACCAAAGGAGACATCAGGATCTGTGTCGACTTGTGTAAACTCAACGATGCATCACTTCATGATCCATTTCGGCACCTTTCACTGATGAAGTATTAGACAATGTGGGAGGACAGGAGGCCTACTCCTTCACTGATGGATTTTCAGGCTATCACCAGATCAGAATCCACCCAGAAGATTGACATAAGACCACTTTTGCAACAGAATGGGGCTCATTCCAGTATACGGTAATGCCCTTTGGTCTTAAGAATGCACCAGCTATCTTTTCTAGAGTAGTAGTTGTTGTATTTAAAGAATACATCCATAAATTATTAGAAGTTTATTTTTATGATTGGACTATATTTGGATTAATTGACAAGCACATAGGAGATTTAAGACTGATGTTAGAGAAATGTAGGTAGTACCAGATTTCTCTAAACTTGAAAAAATGTATATTCTATGCGCCATTCGGTATTTTGTTGGGTCACATTGTTTGCAGGAAAGGATTGATGGTAGATCCCGCAAAGATTGCCATCATTGTAAATCTTCCAACACCCAACTTAGTCAAGCAATTGAGGACAGTACTTGGTCATACCGGGTACTACAGAAAATTCATCAAGGGATATGCAAAGATTACAGCACCGATGGAAAAACTGTTAAAGAAAGATGTAAAATTCCTATGGAATGAGGAATGTCAGCAGAGTCTAGACACACTTAAAGAGAATATGGTTACAACACCCATCTTAGTATTTCCATACTGGACCAAGCCATTCATGTACGTGTGGATGCATCCGGCATCACACTGGGGATCGTCTTAACCCAGCCAGGAGAAGGAGGTATCGATCACCCTATCGCATACTCAATCATAAAACTATCCACTGCAGAAAAAAACTACACCACTATGGAAAGAGAAGGCTTAGCTATGGTGTACGCACTACAGAAGTTCAGGCACTACCTGTTGGGTGCCTCATTCAATATGTTTACTGACCATTCCACATTGAAGTATCTGGTCAATAATCCAGTGTTAGGGGGAAGAATCTACAGATGGTTACTCCTCTTTCAGGAGTACGATTTTGAAATCATTGTGAAACTAGGAAGATTGAACGCCAAACCTGATCATCTATCGCAGATAGACTCAGGAGAAGATCCAAGTAATCTAGAGGACAATTTGCCAAATGCGCAGTTGTTTTCTATTTAGATCGCAAACAAGTACTATGCTAATATTATTCACTTTCTCACTACAGGATGGGCACTTGATGAGTTTACCAAGCATCAAAAGAGGTAGTTAGTTGTTAAAGCAATAGACTTCACCCTGATCGCATGACAGTTATACAAGTTAGGTCCAGATGAAGTCCTGCGCAGATGTGTGATGCCGCATGAAAAAGAGGCCATTATCAGAGAAGCACATTCGGATACTGTAGGAGGTCATTTCATAGGAAAGCCGGTTGCGCATAAAATCCTGAGCACAGGATTATGGTGGCCTACTTTACATAAGGATACTAAGGAATTTTGCAGATGCTGTGATATCTGCCAGAGGGTAGGAAAACCTTCTTGGAGAGATGAAATGTCGCTGCGACCGCAGATTGCGCTGCGCGCATTTGACAAGTGGGCTATAGACTTTGTGGGTCCTATCAACCCACCAAGAAAATGAACTGGTGCGAGATACATCATCACAGGAACAAAATACCTCACCAGATGGGCGGAGGCTAAAGCAGTAAGGAATTGTGACGCTGCTACAGCTACACAGTTCCTCTTTGAGAACATTATCAGTAGATTTGGATGCCCAATAATTTTGATGAGTGATCAAGGCACACACTTCTTGAACTGCACCATTGAGGCCTTGATGGAGGAATTCCAGATACAGCACCATAAGAGCACCCCCTACCACCCACAAGCTAATGGTACGGTGGAGGCCTTTAACAAGATTCTAGAAAATGCTCTTACTAAGATCTGCAACAGCCAAAGAAACGATTGGGACCTCAGGGTTAATGCTATGTTATGGGCATATAGGACTACATGCAAGAAACTTACATGACATACAGCTTTCAGCTTGGTGTATGGACAAGAGGCTGTTATGCCTATGGAGTATATTCTTCCCAGTTTAAGAATTGCTCAGATCACCGGGATGGCTGATACAAACACGGTGCATGAAAGGCTAGCGCAGCTGCTTTCCTTAGAGGAAGACGGGTTCATCGTAGGATTCCATCAGAAAGTGCAGAAGGCATGAGAGAAAGCTTGGCATGACAGGCATGTCAAGAACAAGATTTTTCAGATAGGAGACCTAGTCCTCCTCTATGATAGTAAGTTTGTGAAGTTTCCAGGGAAGTTTAAGACGCATTGGTTGGGGCCATACCAGATTTAGCAAGTTACATACGGAGGAGTCGTTCATCTTATCAAATTGAATGGGGAGCTTCTTCCCACTTTCATTAATGGTAGTAGGCTTAAGCTTTACAGTGCTAGCCACTCCATACCCCAGCCTTAACTCAGACAGTTATGAGGGTGCAGATGTCCAGTGTAGTTGAAAGGAGGCATCGCACCGGGAATTAGTCTACACCGACAAGTATTCTAAGTATAAGGAATCGCATAAGAATGGTTCATTTTGCGCAAGACATTAAGCGGCTTGCAAAAAAAAAAAATTGTTTAAAGTTTGTTTTGCACATGTAAGGCGGTGTGACATCGTGGTAAGGCGATGATTCCCCGTGCCACGTATCCAGTTTTGAAAAATGACAGAGGGCCAGTCAAGTCGCCTTTTGACAGGCAGTTAATGAATAAATGACCAGTATACCTTACCGTATATTTGGAAACAGCATATTAAAATTTCCATATTTAGTAAATCTTTGACGAGACCGGCGCCTGCACAGAGGGTTCAAGGGAAATTTGATCAGATTTCATCATTTAATGAGGATCGAAACGACGGGTGTGGTCTCGTCCATGCATTAATAATACCGATGGGTTCAACCTAGATGACCGTTGCATCTAGGATTATAGCCTTCAACATAAAAGTAGAGATCATTCATTCAGGACAGTTACTTTTGCAAGGGCTGAGAGCTATAGAGTAAGTTCTTAAGTGTTCCCTATGCAGATTTAATTTCGTTACAGAGTGCTGTGATTTCCCTATTTCGCAGCCATTGCCAAGCCAGAGTATTCCACCGAGTCGGTTCTGTCCGAGGAGGAACCTATAGAAGCGATTTTGGAAAGGTTCGAGCGTGGAGGCCTTGTGTCCGTTATGGTGACACCACCCAAGAGTATGAAACCAGGTTCATCACAGGCCAGACAGCTACCAAGGATGAGGAGTCAAGCTCAGAAAGTAGACGAGTCCAGCCTCGAACAATGAAAAAGGAAAAGGAGGAGAGTAAAAGTGAGAAACAGAGAGAGAAGACCAACTCGGATGGCTGTGCGCGTGGAGTTTCCCAGAAGATCTCATAGAAAGAAAAAAAGGACCAAGAAACAGGCATCCGAGATGCACAAAAACAAAAGGAAAAAGGAAAGGAACGAAGGTTCTCGGAATGGAATTCAAGTCCTGTATAGTTGGTACGAAAGGATCCAGACTGAATGAAATATTTGAGAAGGCTGGAAGATACATATTTTCCTTGTGATAAAAGTTCTAACCTAGATAAAGAGGAAAGGATATCTATGGAAGGCTTCTCAAAAGATTAAGATCCTTCAGGTCTCTCAAGTGACGAGAGCGAGAGCATGACAATGAGGGAAGGAAAGATAAGAGAGCCCAACGAACTAAGTTACAAAAACTATGCAGAACGAAGTCGCAGGACTTCGGGACAAGTTTCAATGAACTTCATAGGAATCCAAGGAGAAGCTACAGTAGGAGAATCCCACTGGTAGTGGCTCAGGGACGAGCCACAATTAAGTGTTAGGGGACTGTTAGAGTAGGGCCCCGCAGCTACAGGAAAAACTGCCATTTTGGCAGATAGACAGTTTGGTGAAGATGAAGAGATAAGGTAAAGATACGACGCCGTAGCATGTTTCTAGTTGCAGAGCAGAGCCAGAAACTATGAATATTGGGGCAATGTTATAGCTCAAAATGACACATCTCTGCCTGTGACCACTTTCCCATGATTCCGTCACATGTCGACACTTCCATGATGACACTTCATGAAAGTCATTGAAAAAACACCTGACTTAAAGGACCGATATCTTGAGTTATATAACTTCATTTCACCTCATCTCTGCACTATTGGAAATCTATTTTAGTTAGCTAAAACTTTCCAGAAGACAAAAAAGTCTGAAAATGCCCAAAAATACCCTAAAAATGCATATTTTTGTCCATTCATGACTTTCCTTAGGGCATACCCACGAATGATACGCGAGTTGCTCTATATCATACCCGCGAATACAAAACGTTGCTCATATTCATGACTTTCTATACTAGCAACCTGCGTATACTTTTCATATCCACGACTATCCAGTTATGCAACCCGTGGATTCCTTTTAAAAATATAAAAAAGATGCCTTTTGATATTCGGTTAGTTTGGGTAGTTATGCAACTGATTTCTTCAGTTGTAACCACTTTGTCTTCGCCCCTAACTCTTGTTTCAGCATATAAATAGAGGTAGGGAGGTCCATGAGAAGGGACTTGGAATTTCTGCATTGTTATACTGGAGGAATTGGAGTTCTCTTTGCCCACATCTTTGCCCTAGAAGCATTCTCCTTGTGTTGCAGAGCTTGGAGGCTGAGTTCTTTGGAGAAGAGAAGCAGCAGAACTAGATCAAGGTTTCGTGAGGTGCCAAACTTGAAGAGAAGGTATACTTGTACTTGTTTTCAAGATCAATAAAGATGTGATGTCCTCCTTCTTCCCAAATCATTGTTCAATGTGTGATTGAATCTCTGTTTATGATCATATGATGATGTTATTCAGATCATTAGTTCATGTTTATTTAATTATCATTGTTTTATATGTGGTCATAATGGTTTGAGGAAGGTATAATTTGTTTTGCTGGTCTCTTGGAGCAAGAGGAGCAAGAAGAGGATTGAAGAGAAAGCTTGGACCAGCCTTCAGTTAGTCAGGTGTGGACCTTTCTCATCTCTGATCTTGCTTGTATTTACTTGTAGAACCATATGCATATCTCTTTCAACCCCAGTATGTTGATGGCCTCTTAAACCCTATCCATAGGATACTTTTCTTTACAATAGAACTGGCGACTCCACTGTGGAGAGCCTTGTCTATTTGGGGTTTCTCTTGATTTCTTTCAGTTTTTTGCATTGTTTCAGGTCCTTCTTGCCACTTAGGAACACTTTATAATTCTGATAGAACACCTCCCCTACCTTCCTAAGGTAGTTTTTGACCTTTTTGGGAGTTTTTCCACCCATCCACAACTTGCTTGACTAAATAGTCGCGTGTCTGGTTTGACATTTGCGACTTGCTCTATTGTAAACCCACGTATGATCCGTGACTTGTCTGTTATACAACCTGCAGATGCTTATATACACAACTTGCTGTATTAGCAACCCGTGTATGATACGCGACCTGCCAGTAGTGCAACCCGCGGATACCCCTAAAACAGTGTTTTTCTCATTTTTTGTGATTTTTCTTCTAGTTGTGGGCTGTTGGGTAGGTCTTTTAGGGTCCTCTATAAGTGCATGACTCCAGGGAGTTAGTGTCATCCCTTTTGGTTGTTCCTTATCTATGTGGTAAGCATTTTATAGCATTAGGGTTTGCTCTTTGCTCTTTCCCCCATTTCCTTTGCTTGGTATGATTTTTGGCTTATGTTTATGGTCAGCCTCTGTTAGTGATCTTTGTTTGATTTCAGAAGCTTGTTGGTGTTGGTTTCCTTCTTCTTTTGTTGTTTAACTTCACCATGCCAAAGTAGTTGACTTGTCTCTTATGCAAGCCTTCCTTCCAAGTAGAGTTTATGCTGACTTTAGTTCATTCTAGAGTTTTTTTTGGTGGTTGTATAGCAGAGTTCCTTTTGCTTTGTTCTTCTTATCTGCATACTTTCATTTGTAGGTAGTTTTTCTTTTTCATTTATAAAAGAAAATTAAAAAGAACCTATACTTGTTTTTGCTGCTTTCCCCCCACCTCCTTCTTTGGCTTGACCTTGTTGGACAAGGTACTGAGCAGCCTTTGTTTGTAGGTTTAGATTGATACTTGGGACTTCTTGACCTTTGTTTATGTCAGTATTATTGCTCAGTCTTTTCATTCCAAATTTGTTGGCTTGTTTACCTTTGTGAGCCTTCCTTTTAAGAGAGGTTGATATCTAACTTTAGGGAAACCTAGGGTTTGTTTGTGGGGTGTAGAGTAGTTGTCTATTTGCTTTGCTTTCAGTACTTGTTTGCATTAGTTGATAGGCTGATTTTTCTTTTGCATTTATAAAAGAAAAAGACAAAAACACATGTTTGCTTTATATGCATGTAGATTAGGTTTTTAGTCTAGATTGCATGGCATATCAGTGTTTTTGGAAAAATATATATAAAAATAAAAAGAATTTGTTATTTTGTGGCTTTCAAGTTTCTATTTGAAAAGAAAAATAAAGAGAATAGTTTTTTCTTTTTGCATTTCATATCTCTTTGCTTAGTCATTTTGTTTCAACTTTGAGTCAAAACACCACATAAGTTTCATGCCGTTTACCCTCTGACTAACAACAGCCCTTAAAATAAATGATATAATTTAAAATTTACTAGTAAGTTTTGTTTTATAGGGTCATACACCAACTAGCTTAGGCTAGACTTGTGGACTAGGGAGTTTCAACTCTCCACAAGTGTTAAAATTTTAGACGTAGTTGGCCTATCACTAGGTAAATCCTTGAATTTATCGACTGTATATGGGAATCTCCTCTCAAACGGGAGTTAAGCATGAGGCCGCATGGAGGCTTGGACAGAGGAGATAACCCTATGAATCCTTTTCAAAGCGTAACTCAAGAATTTTACGCATCTGGGGATTCTGTCCTAGACAGAGTTTCGGGCTCAGCTACCCTGCCCATGCGTATGAGTCTAGCTTGCGACTGTCCCCCCAGACTGTTGGTATAGCCAAGGTAGCCTTTAGTCTCTTGACATATAGGGTTCATACACAGGTACACCGGAAGGTTATTTCTGGTTGACCTTGGATGGGCTTCGAAGGTAGCCCCGGTAGAAAGTGTGGGAGGGCGGTGGTTGATTCCTCCGCTTGTGCCTAAGAACATCTATAGGGATGCTAAGTAACTGTTTATCAACTTTCTTCTGGAAAGTATATATTATACATGTTTGTCTGTTTGGCTTTAGGAATTTTTTAGTGAGTCCTGTGTGGTTTGTCTGTACTTAGTGTGCCTTTAGGTGTGTTCTTTGTAATTTTGGTTGTCTATCAACCTCAGACTTTGTCTACTAGTTTGAAACTATGGCTAACACTCCTTCAAACACCAACCAAGAGATCCCCATGCTGAGAACTCCTTGTACTATTCCTCTCACAGGGAATGTTGGGGTTCCCTTGATGGCCACCCTGAATCTACCTTGATTCATCCTAGGGCTAATGGTGTGGTTGTTTTCCACTCCAACTATCGTGAATGCTCCTGATGCTTCTCATGTAAGCTCCTTATATAAAGGGCATCAAAACACTGCTTCCCCTTCACTTGTAGTTGGTTCTCCTCCTCCTTCTACCTCATGCAGTGAAAGTACTGATACTAGTAACCGGCAGTCTAAAAGGAGTAAAAGGAGGAATAGGAAGAAGGCACATTAGCAAGGGGGCACCCCTTCAACCTCTGCAATTCAAGTTGAACCTCACCACCTAGCCTTTGTGGTTCATGCTAGGGGCACCCATCCAACCTCTGCAGGCCATGTTGGATTTTAGCACTCAACCTCTGCAAGTCAAGTTGATCTTCACCATCTAGCCTCTGTTGTTCATGCTGGTGGGATCATTCCAACCTTTCCAGGTCATGTCGGATCCAGTCACTCGGCCTCTATAGTTCACGCTGAGGGCACCTGTTCAACCTCTGTTGTTCAAGTTGAACCTCCCCATCCAACCTCTATTGTTCATGTTGGATCCATCCACCCAGCCTCTGTTGTTCATGCTGGGGGCACACACTCAACTGCTGAAAAGCATGTTGATCCTAACCATTCAACCTCTGTTGTTCATGTTGGTGGTGCCCATCCAACCTCTGCACGCCATGTTGGATCTAGTTTCTCAGCCTCTACAATTCATGCTAGGGGCAGTCTCTCAGCCTCTGTGGTTCATACTGAAGACAATCCATCAACCACTACGAGTCATGTTGACACTGTTAAAAAGACTACCCATTCAAAACATAATCCCAAGTTCCCTTGTAAGCTTTGTGAGGGAGACCACCTTACTTATAAATGCCCTTCTATCGCGGAGGTGCAAAGAGTTTGGATTCATGGTCATCCCGTTTTTGAACCTTCTGAAGTCTCTCAACAACCAGCCTCTCTTAGTCAGGTTGGACCCAGTCACCCAGCCTCTGTTGTTCATGCTGGGGGCAAACTCTTAGCCTCTGCAGGTCATGTTGAGAGCAAACAGTCATCCACTGCTAGTCATGTTGACACAGTTGAGAAAAATGGTCATTCCAAGTGAAAACTTAAGTTCCCTTGTATGCTATGCGAGGGAGATCATCTTACTCACCTATTCCCTGCTATCATAGAGGTGCGAAGAGTGTGGTCCAAGACTCAAGGATTTCCTTCTCCTGAACAACCTATAGTTTCTCAACAACCTACTCTGCCTTTGGTTGATCAAGTGGCCAAACCAATCTCAGATTTGGTCAATCCCACTCTTCTTTTGAAGAGTGATCCTGATTTGATTGAACCAATGTCATATTTGTTCAATCCCACTCTCCCTTCGGAGAGTGACTTTCACGAAGCGGTTGAATCGATTCCATTGTCGATCAATCCCACTCTTCCTTTGGAGAGTGAAGTGTCTACTAGTCACATTTTCTTCACTGCCAGTTCAAAACTTACTGAACAAGGGGGCACTGAACTTGCTTCAGATCAATCCCCACCAAGCCCTCGGATTTCTTCCTTTGATTAGGATAGCCTAGTTGAGCCACGCCTTCCTTCTAATGCACCTTTCTAGATAAAGGTCAAAGTTGAACCTTACACGATTGCTCGTTGTATTGTTGATGAAGGAGCCTCAGTTAGTATTTTGTCTGCTCGTGCTTGGCGAGGCATGGGATCTCCCAGCCTTGTGTTGACTGCTAGTTAGTTACTGGTGTTTGATAGAAGAACTTGTATAGCCTTGGGAATTCTTGCTCAAACACCTGTTACTTTGGGTGGGAAGACTGTCTTAGTTGACTTCATGGTGATAGAAGACCCCTTGGACTTCAATATGCTCCTTGGACGTGATTATGTCTATGCCATGCAAGCTGTGGTGTCAAAATTCTTTTGTGTGATGTACTTTAATCATGGCAAAGAAATTGTCACTATCGATCAGTCGGATTTTCTTGATCCCTCTCCTGATCCAACTAGAGACCATGTCTTTCCTTTATTTGTTCCCAATGTTTCTATAGACACTACCCCGCCAAAGCTGAACTATGTGGCCTCTTGTCCTTTGCGTTCAATTTCTACTGAGAAGCAGCCTCTATTTTCATGCTTACCTTCTCGGGACTTGGTCCCAGCAGTTGACTGGGTGAGTCATCCTATACAGACTGTAGAGTCTTCTCTCCAATCTATTAATCCATTTGAAAGTTTAGACATGTATCCTATCTCGGATGATCTCCTTCCTTTGGATGAAGTCTTCTTAGAGTCTTTGATACAGTCTAACCTTCTTTTGGATGTTGGTTCAGTTGTGACTAAGTCTAACCCTGATTTTCCTAGTAAGCCTGACCTTTCTTCTTATGTTGGTTTTGTTGAGTCTTTTGACTCTTTCTTCAAATAGTAAGTCATTGATCTTGATGAGTTTGATTTTTCTTATCAATTTTTCAACTACTGTGATACTGAGTTTGTTCCTACAGACTCTATCTCCCTTGTTGATTTTTTCTCTCCTTCTGAGGTTGATCTTACTGATTATAAACCATCGATCCTTGGTCCTATAGAATCTCCTTCTGTTGATTCTACCTTGACTTTACTTTTTATAGAAGATAGAAAAGCCACATGTGTTTCTGCCAAAGTGACTCGCATCAGATCTTTTCTTCTGAATATGATCCTGATGTTGTTGTTTCTTGGAGACAGGATTTTTAGTTGGATTCACAACTGTTTATTAGCCTCACCTTGTTGTTCAAGTTGTAATTGCATTTGCATGTGCCCTGCTTGTGCTTATGAGCCTGATGCCAGCTTCCACACTTTTAGCTCGTTGTATAAGCCCTCATCTTTGTTCTCATCACCGCTCAGCCTTGTATCATTTTGCCTTTGCAACTTGACACCCTTTAACTTGAGGAGAAGTTCCCTGAGTGTCCTTATCTTGCTCACTTTCCTTGCATTATGCATAGGTTTGTTCCTTGCACTTGGAACTAGTTTCGCCTGTCTATGACACTCGTCTCCTCGCATTTAGAGCATTCTTTCTGCTCTTCTTCGAGCTCGTTAAAAATAGTAAGGAGGCCACGAGTTGACTTTTCCAAACTCGTTAAAACTTCACGGGAAATATTTTGAGTTTCTTTAGGCCCAAGTCTGCCTCCTCAAAATAGACTTGACTGCCGAGTAAACTTGTCCATTCAGGCTCGTTAAGAATATGTGAATGGGCATCCACATTGGTGGTAGGTTATCTCTTTCTCAGACCATGTGGAATAATACGAGTAAGGATCCCTCTCTTTTCTATTTTGAATTGAGAAGAGTATTCTCAGGCATAGGTTTATCGCTTTTCCAGACCTGAGGGACTAAATTTACGAAAAAGGAACCCCTGGTATGAGCTTAATTTTGTCTTTTTCGTGCTCTGGACCAAAACATGAAAAATATTTCGAGTGTACTTTATGTATTTTTCATGCTCGTTAAACCCTAAAGAACAAAGCATCGATTTTATTGTTGAAAGCCCCATTTCTCGTAATCAAATGGATCTTTCCAAGTGATCTTGCCTTCCTTCACACTCGTAAAACTCAGGCTATATGCTGTTTTTGAAGGAGCGTTGGGTAGGTGGTAATTTAATCTTTTTCGGACCTTCCTGACTAAGTACAAAAAAGGTGTGCCTTTTCTTCTTCGGAAGTTAAGAGAGTTCTTATTTGTTTTTTTTTATACTTTTTCAGCCTCAGGAGACTAAATTGTACGAAAAAGGACCCCCCTGGAGTCTTCTTTGGAGTTTTCAGACTCTCTAAACTATGAAAACACTATCAAGCATGTACTAGTTCATGCTCCTAAAATCCACGAATCAGTGCTTTATCAAGCATTCTTCTTTCTTTTCTTCGATCTTGCCAAAAATGAAGATGGTCTCGAGTTTGCTTTCCTAGACTCGTTAAAATTTAACAGGGAAGGTAAGGAAGAAGTTTTCTCTTGTTTTCGGTAATGGCAGCATGTCATCCTTGAACATAGCACTCTTTGTTTTCCGATATCCATGTTTCAGTGTTCACTTGTGTTCAGCTATCACTTTGAGTTTCTTACTCCTCCTCTTCTTTGTTATACCTGGGGAATCTGATCATGTCTCCTACATGACAGATAAGTCTATTTGTTCTCTTTATAAGTTATACGCTGCCTTGGGTCCTCTCTGTGGTGTGCTCACTGTTCAAGGACTTTTCTCAATGTCTGTTTTATATCCTGATCCCATCATTGTTATATCTGTTATCTATTTGTGTCTCCCTTCTTTTGCCCAATTCCTAGTCACTCTTGTGATCCATTGGAGGATCTATTTCCTTCCTTATCACAGTATGGTTCCATTTTAGCACTTCCTGATGACGAAGACCTAGAGTTTTGATGATGGTACCTCAGGATTCCCTTTCATCATTGGTGAATTCCTTTGCTTCAGTTGTTGATTATCATCTATTGATTGACAAATTGTTGAATCCTTTCCATGTTCGACTTTAGTTTACCCTTATTCACATGGCTTGGATTGTACTGGTTCTTTGGGATCCTTTATGAAGACCTTAGTTCCTCACCTACGGACTAAGTTGCGCAAGATTATGTTCTATCCCTATACACAGCTTCCATATCTTTGAAGAATCATTTTTGTATATTGTGGCTTCGATTCACTTTTGTAATATGCGTGGTTTTCTACCCATATTATATGATGTACTCAAATATTGTAAAGGAGCTAGTGTTCCAGTAAATTAAACATAGCATCCTCAGATGTAACTTTGTATATGACATTACTATGTATTTGTTTCAGGTACTCTCTCTGTTCCATTGGATTTTTGAGTTCTCCAAATATGATGATTATAATGTATTTCGGCCATCGCTTCCCTCTGATCTCACACATTAGGGGGCATATGTTATCCATCTGAATGGCACCTCTCCGTCCGAGTGCCGACATCCCTCATGTTAGCACACAAAAGGACATCTATGGATTGAGGTTTGCCCATAACACTATATATTGGCTTACTATAATACATTCCTCCTCCATCCAGCTGGTTACTTTTCCATTTTGGTATGTTAAGTTGTATTTGCGACTCTCTATATATGCAACTCATGCATCATTCACGAGTGTCGGTTGCTGCAAGTCACGAATGGATGTATTCGTGGGTTGCTCTTATAGGAACGCACGGATCATTCGCGGTTTGTCCTTCTACATACCCACGAATATGCCCCTTGACATTTAAAAATAAAAACACGCGATTATCTGAGATTAGTTAAGCCATTTAACTTAATCCTCTTAACTGTCTCAACCTCCTCAACCTTCGCAACTGCCTTATTTCCTCCATATAAATACAGGCCTTGGGGAGGGTGTTGGACATATAGAGTTGGAGAGCAAAGCTATGCTGGTGGATTGTATACAGAATTATTTGGAGCAGTGGAACTCAGAATCCTTTGGTTACAGAGGAGTCCTTGTCTCAAGTGTTGGGTTGTAACCTAAACTCTTTCCATTATTGATAATAAAGAGAATCCTTCTTCCATATGTGTTTCATGTATCTTGGTTTGATAAATGTTTATGTTTCTTCATTTTATATATGATTTATTTAACCTGCTTATATATATATGAATCATCTTGTATCTCGAAGATTGACTCTTGACAGGTGAAAGAGGAGCAACCTTGAAGACTTTGGAGAAGAAGCAGAACGAAAGAGGACTAGCAAGGATCGACCTTCGTTAATCGAGTAAGTCTTTCTCATCCTCCTATTTCCTTTACTGCACTCTAGAAGTCAATTGTCTGCAAGTTAATTGAGTATGTTGGTAACCCCAGACCTATGGTTATTAGGTGTATAGTCCTATACAACAGGTAGAGAAGTCAAAGAAGACGACAGTACCTGAGCGGCCGAGAGGAGAGAGCTCACCCACTGCATTGAAGGCAGTGGCGGAAGGCAGGAGGGATCAGTTACCCTCATAAAGGAAAATGAGCAACGAGGCCGAGGTATTGAAGATGAAGGACAGAAAGGGAAGCAGTGCACAGTACCCATGGTTAGTGTCAGGAAGCATGGAATACTGCAGAGAGTAGTGGTGTGATGGAAAGCGGCTACCCCAAGTACAGATATGCCGACTGTCACTAGTTAGGGATTTTGGGTTACTGTTGGGACAGGCCCACAGTGTTGTAATGGCGAGACCTTCGGGCCACCTATAAAGGGATGTATTTTGTATTGTAAAAGGGTTGGATAGTTAGTCAAGTAGACACTTAGACAGTTGTAATATAGAAGCTGAGCTCTGGTTCTGTTATCAGTGATATTTATCTTACTGTAACTAGTAGCTAGCTCATCGAACATGTATGTAACAATCCACAGGGATTGACATAGAGAGAGAGAGATAATATTGTAAGAAGGCAATATAGATATAGAAAAGAGATCTAAGAGAGAAGGGCTCCAGGTTGTGTGCGGAGTTACCCAGAAGATCTCGAGCTGCATATGTGGTGCAACAGAACTGTGTACTCTCTCAAGATATAATAAACACAGTTCTGTGGACGTAGCTTCTACCCTGGAAGTGAACCACGTAAAATCAGAGTGTTATGTGATTGATTCATGTGATTGTATTTACTTGTTGTATTTGTCACTCATTACATGAACTTTGCTTACAGTTTAATGTATGTATGTGTTATTTAGTTCATAGCATTATAGAAGGATAAATGTAGGTTGGAGTCTTTAAGTATTCTGTATAAGAGTTTGTCTATGTTTCATTTAAGACAATTAAGAGTCGTAGTGTAAAGCAGCCATGTATGTGAGTCCTGTAAGTCAAACACAAGTAACACTAGGTACGTTGAGCCACAGCAGTAGGATATCACAGAGAGACGATATCACACCATCAGAGGAGTTGTCGTGCGCGGTACCGCAGGTTAAGGATCGAGCATAGGAGATAGTTACGTGTTGCCCAGGACACGGCGATGCGATAAGGGCTAGAGTCATCGCGAGTAAGAGGAAATTGTGCATCGGGGAGAGAGACCTCACAAGTTAAGAAGAGATGTGAGGTGCACACAGGATGCTACAGAACCTAGTCGAAGACACTTGAGTCTTTGGCCAACCCATTAGAATCACTTCGGGTGAGACTTCAGGATGCTCCGCAGTCTGTCGCCGAAAGGGCCAGTTAGCTAGGGGTGTTGTTGGTACATTACAGTAAACCTAGGTATACCCATAGTGACCAACACTTCTTCAGTCGATTCTACCTTGAATTTACCTTTTGTAGAAGATAGCAAAGTCACATGTGTTTCCTCCAAAGTGACCTGCATCAGATCTTTTCTTCTGAATATGATCCTGATGTTGTTGTTTCTTGGAGACGGGATTTGTAGTTGGATTCACAACTCTTTACTGGCCTCACCTTGTTGTTCAAGTTGTAATTGCATTTGCATGTGCCTTGCTCACGCTTATGAGCCTAATGTAGGCTTCCATGATTTTAGCTCATTATATAAGCCCTCATCTTTGTTCTCATTGTCGCTAAGCCTTGTATCATTTTGCCTTTGCAGCTTGACACCCTTTACCTTAAGGAGATGTTCCTTGAGTGTCTTTATCTTGCTCATGTTCCTTGCATTATGCATAGGTCTGTTCCTTATGCTTGGAACTAGTTTCGCCTGCCTATGACTCTCGTCTCCTCACATTTAGAGCATTCTTTCTACTCTCCTTTTAGCTCGTTAAAAATAGTAAGGAGGTCACAAGTTGACTTTTTTGGACTCGTTAAAACTTCACGGGAAATATTTTGAGTTTCTTTAGGCCCATGTCTGACTCCTCAAAATAGACTTGACTGCCAAGTAAACTTGTCCATTCAGGCTCGTTAATAATATGTGAATGGGCATCCACATTGGTGGTAGGTTATCACTTTCTTGAACCATGTGGAATAATATGAGAAAGGAACACTCTCTTTTCTTCGGAATTGAGAAGAGTATTCTCAGGCATAGGTTTATCACTTTTTTGGACCTGAGGGACTAAACTTACAGAAAAGGAACCCCAGTATGAGCTTAGTTTTCTCTTTTTCGTGCTCTGGACCAAAACATGAAAAATATTTCGAGTGTACTTTATTTCTTTTTCATGCTCGTTAAACCTTAAAGAACAAAGCATCGAGTTTATTGTTGTAAGACCCATTTCTCATAATCAAATGGATCTTTCCGAGTGATCTTGCGATTAACTATGTAATTTGCACAATTTATGGCCTCATCCGAATATTGAAGACTTAGTCCTTTAGATTGGATCATACAATTAGCCATTTATTTTAAAGTGCAGTTCTTCCGTTCAACTACACCATTTTGTTGTGGTGTATATGGAATAGTGTGTTGTTGTTGGATTCCTTGTTCAGTACAAAAAGTAGTGAAATTGTTGTTAACGTATTCTCCTCCATTATCAGATCTTAACTTAATAATTTGATGACCAGATTGTTTTTCAACAAGGGCCTTGTAGGCCAAGAACATGTTAAATACTTCGCTCTTAAGTTTTAGGAAGTAAACCCAAGTGCATCTGGAGTAGTCATCAATGAAGGTTAAGAAATATTTGAAACCAGAAAAGGAAGCAGATGGAAGAGGGCCGCACAAGTCACTATGCACAAGCTCCAAAGGAACCGAGGCGTGCAAAGAGGCACATTTGTCAAAACTATCCCGATGATGTTTTCCGAGTACATAACCGGAACAAACACCATCCTTGCAAGATACCATTGGAATACCAGTCACCATATTTTCTTTACATAGTTGTTGCAATAAGCGATAATTTAAGTGACCAAATCGCTCATGCCAAAGTTTGTTCAAGTTATCACTATGAGCAACAAAAAATGAAGGAAAAGGTGATGACCCAAAGTTGTTAAATTTGTACAACCTGGTAATATCATCAACAGTTCCAGTAGCAAGGACATTTTGAGGATTTTTAAAATCCTTGATTACAACTTGGCGAGGTGTAAAAGTCACAGTTTTACGTTCACCAAAATGAGTAAATTGATAGACTGATAACAAATTGAAGGAAATTTTTGGAACACATAGTACATCACTGAAATGACCATTTTCTACTGGAACTGTTCCAGATCCTACAACACTTAGAGATCTATCATCACCAACAAATATTTGTTTGGTGTTACATTCACGCATAGTATAAAATTGGCTTGATCTTTAGCCATATGATAAGATGCTCCAGAATCAATAAGCCATTCATTTGAAGTAGAAGAAGAAGATGCAGTATAAGAGTAACCAAAAGCACAAAGTGCATGTCCATGAGATTTATATTTTGAAGACGAATCTATGTTGATGTGGTGCTTCTTCATTGCTGCTTCCAAGGCTGCCATCTTCTTGAAACACTTAGATTCATCATGATTATATTTCGCACAAAAATTGCAATGATTTTCAGTCTTCTTTCCTTTTTGCTTGGATCCTTTGTCATTTTTTAAAGAAGGAGCTAACCAAGAGGGTTTGGGACCGTTGTTGTTTGGCTTATTATTGTGAAAATTTTGTTTCTTGGGAGGCTTGGAATTTTCTTTCTGTTGGGACAATAAGGCTTTCCCAAACGTATCTGCATTGTTAATTATTCCAATATGAATGAGCTTATCTTTCTCTCTAATTAAGGAATCACAAAATGATTCAAGACTAGGCTCTTGATAGCTTGTTGCAGTCAAGGATTCTTTCATGGAGTAGAATGTAGATACAAAAACAGAATATGCAGGTCCAAGTTTGGAAAGAATATGATAAATACATTGTTTGCCTTCTTTCTTAATCTTTCATTCTGCACATAAGAGTCTACGAGTTTTATACTTAGATAAATAGTCTTGAATGCATGAAAAATCAGTTGGATTCAAGGAAAGCAACTCATTCTCAAGTTGATGAACCCAAATTTCATTGTGTTTACCAAACACAGATTCCAACTTTTCCCAAGAGAGATTAGGTTCATCAATTCCAGATAAGTGGAATCACAAATTAGTAGAGATTGACATCCCAATCAATCCAGGAGCTTCATCACATCTATTTTCCCATTTAATTTTCTTATCATCATCAGTGGGTTCTGTTTCTTTCCCTGAGGTTATCCTAGAAAGTACCCTACTTCGCAGAACATCCTCCATATGATATTTCCATGAGAAATAGTTAGAACTTGTAAGTATAATATCACAACGGGTGGCCATACTGTAAAATAATGGCTGAAAGAATAGAAACTAACTATCTGGATGCAAAGAGCTCGAAAAAATATGTGTTTTTAAGAAAGAAATGGCACTTAAAACTGATTATGGATGATGAAGTTATGCTTGATCAAAGAAAAAGTTGAAGATGTCTCCAATAGTGACGTGACAGATATTAACTTGGCCAACTAAAAAAAGAAGCCCCCTCTTCCCAAGATCAACCTTTGACGATCACTTTTATAATAAAGTTGCTTTGAAGTGAATTACTTTTGTAGAATAAGTGATGTTCACTTTTACAATAATGTGACTTTTAAATAGTGTGGCAATAAATTAAAAGACTTAAGTGACTCACTTTTATTTTATTTTATTTATGTGAGATGCACTTTTACAATAAAGTAACTTGAAAATAGAAATTGCATGCACTAAAAAGTAGCTTAATAAGACTTGAACTCAAGACCTTCTAAGTAATAAAGTAACTTTGGACCAAGTGAGCTAAGTTTAAAAGGTACGTAAAATAATGGAAAGAGGAAGGTTTTTTTTTTTTTTTTTAACTCTTCTCTCTCATTCCTCGTGCTTGCTTTCTTTTCCTGCAAATCACAAAAAAAAACGAAAAACAAAAACAATTTTTTTTTTCTTTCCACACAATGGGGTTAGATCTCGATTAGCTTACCTGGAAATAGGTTTTCAAGTTTTCTCGTTGTTTCTGATTTGCCTTGATCACACAAGGTGCACAACAAAGAGCATACATAGCTGAGAAGACAAGAAAAAAAAACTTTCCCTTACTGTTTCTGATTCACCGCGATCGCGGAAGGTGCAAGGCAAAGAGCATACACAGTCAAGGTAATAGTCCGAGATTAAAAAAAATATATATCTAATAATAAAGAAGTAAAATATGAGAGATTTACAAAAAACAAATTCGTCACTGTAACATTATACCTTTAGATTTGCCGAAATGTGTGTTTCTGGAGCAAACAAAAATGGTTTTCGGTGAAACGAAAAATGTTTCCCAACAGAAACGACACTCTTGATGCAATGGAACAGCTCCCACATGCCAAAAATGCATACAAAATCCAAAACTAGAAACCATTTCAAAGTTTTGGCAACACCAGTTCTAGATCTTGATCAAAACTAAAAGCGGCTCTTTATAAAAGCTCTGATACCATGTTCGGGTATAGAGGGTACTCCCAAAAGACCGAACACCTTGAGCAACCACTTCACACAAATAGATCATATATCAACACACTGATGTTTGTCACATGGTTAAAACCCTTGAGAGGGAAACAATCCACGGCCCCAACCAAATAGCTACTTGGAGCAATTTATTATGCAAAAGAAAGAAAGTTACATGAGCTTCTCATAATCGATCAACTAGCCAAGGACCCTCTATGCTCTTTAGATAAAGATCATATACCAATCGGGTGTTAAGCCACGGATCAATGGTAGGTATGATCTAAAAAAACTTGAACCATCGGATCACTCTATGTCTAGAACATATCGTGACCGTTGGATTAGAATATTTACAAATGCATACTAATGCATACTAAAGAAACACACTTTTACCTAATAGATATATTCCACAAGTTGATCTTAACTAACTCCTAAGTGTATAAATATCTTAACAATTATGATCTCCATGAAAGCTAAAGATACACAATGGATCAAGATCTCCATAATGGCTAAAGATATCTGACATACACTGGAATCAAGTCACGAGATCTGAAATATCATGAACACTAGCACGATCAAGGAGGTAGCATATCTGGAATGCTGCCAATCTGAAAAGTCTTCTACACAAAACACTACGAGTACATGTCCTACTATGTGAATAGAGGTATTGAGTTCGAACATAGTAGTCCATCGTATGATTACCAGTCATTGATGTATACCGTTAACGGACACGAGATTACCCACTGATAATGAAAATGGGAATCAAGGTACTAGAGTGCAAACTAACAAGTGTGAATAAATGTGTTGAGGTCAAACATTTGAAAGAATCCATCGATCAGGGGACATTGATGTATTCCCAAAAACTGTCGATGGTGAGAGAACCTACCACTGATGACTGCAAGTCTCAAGGCACTCAAAATGACTCTAGACTACTATCCCAAAATAAATGATATGAATTCAATGGGACAAAATCTGTTAGAAGGAGGGCATTAAGGCATCCCCCATCATCCAACACAAGGTACTCAACAAGGCTGTATAATGTGGAAGGACTCGATCATAATGTGCATGAACCAGTATCAGTATCAGGAATGGCCGACATGCAAAGTCAAGAGAACTGACGAATGGTTGACTAAAAATTCAACTTCCTTCGAACAAGAGCATAAAGGTCAATGGTGACTGAATGTAGGAAGCATAGACTCAATATACAAAACTGGGACATCTCTTAAACACAGAAGGCACCAACAGAGGCTCCATAGGGACTGAAAGCTTAACCAGTTGGTGGAGATAGACTCAAAGAAATGAGTACAACTCCTAAAGTCAAACTATTAACCCAACCAATGGATGTGATATATAGTGCTCTGTTCAAAGGAAACACGACTCAAATGCTGCCAAAGAGAACATCTTTTCCTATCAAGCATTTTGGTTTTTTTTTTTTTTGACTTTGAAAATATTTTGAAAAGCTCGAAAAAGAATAAAATTGCTTTATAGTTACAGAGTAGGAGGAGAAAACAAACTAGTTCCAAGCAGTGTAACATACCTATTCTCAATGCAAGGACATGTGTGTAGGATAACAACACTTGGGGGAAAGTCCTCTCCCAGTAAACATGGGGAATCAAGCTGCAGAGGATATGTAAAATGGCTCTGCTTGGCTAGACATGAGACAAGCTTAGGATATATGACTGATAATCAAAGTCAGGGAAGCCGGCATAAGGCACAATAAGGAAAGAAAAAATCATGATAATGTAATTACAACTTGACATAAGAGAGTCGTGGGGAAAAGGCCAGCAAAAAAATCAAGAGGAGTATGAGGCTCTTGCGCAAAGTCATGGCGATACTATACAAAGGACTCCCACACCCTAAAGAAAAAATGTCAGCATGGGCACCAAATGAAAAATAGGATCTAACTAGGGAACCCATGTATGGTCAAGCTCTACCATTCACATCATGTCACTTCTAAAAGAAACAAGAAGGTTTCGTGAAAGATAGAATGGGTTCGTACCTAAGGTTATAATGAAATGGTCATAAGGTCATGCAAAGTGCAAACGGATGTGAAACTTAACCTATATGCCAGTTTAGACATAATACATGAAATCAGCACAAACAAGTCAAAACCACGGTCAAACCATGCTCAAAATGGACTCCTACATCATCAAATTAGTCCAAAAAGGTCAAAAACTATAGAAAGTGAGTAAAAATTTTCAAAATTTTCAAAATTTTTCTATAAATAGCAAAAAATTCAAAAATTCCATATCATTTGAAATTTTTACCCATTTGAGCTTAAAACTTCCAACACGAATTCCAGGAGCCTCGTTTGGCGAAATTCGTCACTGTTTTTTCCAAGTAACTCCTCATGTCCTCCTCTTCCCATTTCATGCAAATTTTTAAAGTTTCCATGCTCAATTTAATTTTCTATGCCAATCTAAAGTAGGCATTTTGGCCCATGTCGATATCGGGTTTTTTCCACATATAGGGATGGCCATATGCGGAAAAACTGCCCAAAATCGTATACATACACGACTGTTTTGCAAACAGTGGCGTGTGCAGCCATAGATAAGGATTTTTAAGGAAAATAATGATAAAAAAATTTGTTTTATGTGCGGTACGGTTCTAGAATGGAGGGAGAGGGAACATGGTGATGTAGAAGAGGTTGTTCAAGGTGATTTAATGGCCCAACAAGCTCTACATACATGCGGTTTGTATAAGTTTCGGTGTCTTGGCAGCATGAGGGCCAAACCAAGACTCCTGCAAATGCTAGTGGATTACTGGGATATAGAATCTGAGTCTTTTCATATTGACGGGATGTCACTCATTATAGAGATTAAGGACATATACTTTATCACTAGATTATCCTAATGAGGAGAGGTGGTAAACCTCCGATCTCGCGGGCCAGGAGGTGGCTTGACTATTGATGAGTACATTGCAGTGTACTGCTTTCTAGACACGGAAAATTTTGGGAGTAAAATTCTGACAAACTCGATCCAGGTACTGGGACTGAAGGCCATACTATTAGCACTCAATAAGATAGCCAGACTAGCTTCACTCCACCAGGCCTCACGGACATTGATGTTCTATGTGGTGGAGTGTATGAGACCCATAGTGTACGACTGGAGCACTGTGCTATTGAGTAACATGAAGTAGTAGATCGGTGACTGCAAGATGGAAAAGGTGAGAAACTTCAGTTTCAGTAGGATACTAAGCACATTAATCTTTGAGCATGTACCAGGGCTAAGCCCTAGAGTGGACATTCCTCCACACAGAGTTCAAGATCCAGCCCAACGACGTTGGAAAAATGTTATGTGCAAACTAGCCGGAGGTAGGGTGGCTAACCCCTACCCAGCGAACTTCTTTCCATGGTAGCAGTGGTAGATCATTGCCATCGATGACTACCCCTATGCAGGGATATATTTCTGGGGAGATCTAAACATTCCCCTACCACCAGGAGAGGCATATGGAGACATAGGTAATGAATCCCAAAAACTCTTTTTAAGTTTTTTGAATTATTAATTTTTATTTTTTTTGATATATTGACTCAAAATACATGTTTTGGTGTGACAACACATAGTGACAATCTGTCATGTGTATGCAGATGTTGGACCACGTTGACCTGATGGTTTCCCTAGTCATAGATGAAGGGGAAGGGGAGAGGACATCATGGGTGCGAATGCGGAGCAGACACTCCAAAGAATCCACACAAACTTTGTACGCTTGACACACAGCGTACCCATGGTGCAAGTCGAGGACTTTCCTGAGGCCGTGCAGCGCTAGGTGGTTGGTGTTCCACGGGCATGGGTTCGATTATTTCGATGGCTAGCTAGAGTCGTGGTGTGCTACCATGATCAGAATTCCCATCCTCCTCCTCAAGGTTAGAGACCTGAGAGTATTTCATTTTCTACTACCCTGTATTACATTTTGGTGGCTTGGAATCCCCAATTTTGTATTATGACACTTATGTATTATGATGTCACACTTTGGATCTTTAATGAAAAACTTTTATGATGATCAATTTTATTTATTTACATGTGTGTAAAAATGTATGTTTGTGATATGCTTATGGTCTATGAAACAAATTCCAATCTAACACATAGTCAGCATATGAGTTAACCACTTGATTAAAAATTATTGAAACATGTATGTATGTTATGTTCTCAAATTGTTGTTCTAGCAACCTCACACATAAGAATATTCGTAATAATGTCGGATCCCTAATATGATACAAGCCATTAAGCTGTGAAACCACTAACTGTGAATCAAGACGTACCTCAAGAGAGAGAACACCATGTGAAATGACATTCTGCAATAACTCGATAACAACACTATATTCAGCAATATTGTTTGGAGAAGGCCGTAAACATATGCCTCCTGAAGACAATACTTGACCCGTAGGAGTATAAATCACCCAAGCAGCCGAAGCTGAGTTTTGAGTGTGACGGATAGCACCATCAGCAAATCCGATGTAAGTAGAAGACTCCATCGACATCTTCCATAAGAAATGAAAGCTAATCAGTAAACCCGATCACCATAAGAAAACCTAACTATGCAATTCAAAAACTGTACAATAATATACAACAATCCGCCTTGGCTGAAGATCATGCATAGTATTTTTTAAGATAGAGCCCATTTCTAGGCTCCGCCAAGGCTGTCCCTTCATAATCTACCTGCTCATAGGTTCCCTTCTCTAGTACACATTTGACTACGTAAGGACCATGCCACATGGGATTAAACTTCCCTGCCCCCAAGGGTTCTTTAGCTTGATCCCACAAAAGGACCAAATCACCTTCACTAAAATTCCTCGAACGGACAGACTTATCACATTGGACCTTAACGCGATGCTTATTTACTTCTAGAGCCACTAAAGCATCTCAGTGCTACTCATCAAGCTGCTCTAAGTGGACCAAACGTTCCTCCAATGTGGAAGTGTTTGGTAAAATATCTATAGCTAGCTTCAACGAAGGGAATTCACATTCAACCAGCAAGATAGACTCCACCCCATGTACGAGCTGATATGGAGAGAAACTGGTGGCAGTCTTAACCGCGATTCTATAGGCCCACAAAGCAGGATATAACATGATATTCTAGTTCGTCTTGCTTTGTGGGATGGTTTGTTAGAGAATATACTTAAGTGATTTATTTACTGCTTCAACCTGTCCATCTGCTTGAGGGTAATAAGAAGAGGAGTGCTCCTGCTTATACCCTAACTTTGAAGCCAACTCTTTGATCAATTTATTCTGAAAGTGCCTACCATGGTCAGTAACAAGCTCTTTCAGAATACCAAACTAAGTAATAATTTGGTTGAAAACAAAATGCACGGTTGTCTCATTGTCGGATTTAATCATGGGCATAGCCTCTGGCCATTTCGTGAAATAATCGATAGCCACTATAATGTGATGATGCGCCCCAGTCGAAGCTGGATTGCAATCCATGAAGTCAAGCCCCCACTTGGTGAAGGGACCAGCAGTGACAATAGGATGTAATAGGGCAGGATGTGAGCATAGATTGCATGCAAACGCCCGACAAGGGTGGCACTTCTTGACTGCATTGACACAATCTTTGAAGATCGTCAGCCAAAAATATCCTGCTCTCAAGATTTTTTGGGTTTAGAAAGCCCAGATAAATGACCACCAGACACCCCTCCATGGCAATCATTCAGCACATTCTCATCCTCATCTTGGGTTAAACAATGACGTAAAATGGAATCTACCCAATAACAGTACAAATTTTTATCCATTATAAGGTAGTTCTTAGCTACATGACGTAATCATCATCGCTCATCCCATGAAAGGTGAATAAGAACCTTCAAAGTTTGCAAATATACGATGATATCCACGTACCATGGGTCCAAAGTTGAGATAAGGAAAATATGCTCATCGACAAACGTATCCTCATAAACCTCCTCCTCCTCCACACTTGGAAAATCAAATATGATCTGCACAAAGATCAATGATTTCTTCGATTTCGCCAAAACAAATTCGAGATTGAACTCTTGCAAAATAACAATCCACTTATTGTATTTTCCCTCAATCATCCTTCTAGTGAGGATGAACTGAAATGGATTGACATGAGCTACCACCAAGGTCTGGGGAAGGAGAATGTAATGTCTCAATCTCTGAACCGCATGAATGGTGGCCAAAGCAAGTTTCTCCACATTGGAATAACAGATTTCCACATCAACAAGGTTTCAGCTCAAATAATATATGACATGCTCATGGAGCTCCTCACCCTCCTGAACCAAAACCATACCAACTGTCTCCATGGACGCGGCCACATAAATAAAAAAATCACAGCTATAGTCATGTGGACTAAGCATAGGGGCCAATGCTAAGGCTCGCTTAAGGGCACCAAAGGAATCCTGGGCTCGCTCATCCCAGCAAAAAGTAGTGTCCTTCTTTAAAAGACGCATAAATTGTTTAGTCAAATTGGCAAAATTAACCACGAATCTCTGCATGAAATTTTCCATGCCTTGCAAACACTGAAGATGTCTAATATTATGTGCGGGAGATAATTGAAGTATTGCTTCAACCTTTAAGGGATCAACTCTTATACCCTCCTTGGATACAATGAACCCTAGCAAGCGACCAATAGTTACGCAAAATATGCACTTATGAGGATTTAACCTAACCTGGTAATGGTGGCATCTTTCGAATACTAATCTCAAATGGTATGGATGCCGCACTCTCAGAAAAGAATGAGCAGCAAGATCATCCAAATACACTTCAATAATTGTTTTGAGATCATGAAAAATTAAGTTCATAGCCTGCTAAAATGTAGCTCTGGCGTTTTTAAGACTGAAAGGCATCTTTCGATATTCAAAAGTACCCTAAGGACAAATAAATACAGTTTTATGTTGATCCTCAGGTTTGATCTAAATATGATTATATCCAAAAAAATTGTCCATGAAGGAGAATACCTCGCTTCCCACACACTCATCCAAAATCTAATCAATAAATGGTGTGGGAAAATTATCCTTAGGACAAGCATGATTTAAATCATGAAAATCAGTGCATATACGGATTTCTCCCTACTTCTTATCAACCGAAGTGGGATTTGAAACCCACACGGTCAAGGGAACATGATAGATAAAACCAGCTTTTAAGAGCTTCTCTATCTTAGCCTTAATAGTGGGTGCTTTTCTAGGATTGAACACATGCAAACGTTGTCAAATCGGCTTCGCATTCAGATAGGTATTAATCTCATGTTTGAGAATATGAGGGTCAATACCTAGAATTTCTTTGTATGACTAAGCAAAGATCTCACAAAACTCTTTAAATAGCTCGGTATACTCCTTGATCTCATCAAGGGAACAATATGCCCCAATGTAGACGTTCTCAACTTTTCCAGGATCGTGAGAAATATTGATAGAAACAGTAGGTGATAAATTTTTCATGTTCCCATCAGCTATTTGACTAGGAGAGCTCAATGGAACCATGGGACTACCAATCTTCTTGCTAAGAATCTCCCTAAAGTCTTCATGCTCCATACGGTCAAGCTCGGGAAGAAAATATGATTTATGATGTAGCTCTTCCCAAGGTGGCTCAACCCCAAACATGGCCTCAATAATGGCTTCATCCAATGGAAAAACATTGTCAAGGCAATCATGTGCATGAGAGGACTCAACTGCCCATGCAGGAAGCACATATAGGTCTTCCTCCTCCATCCGTTAAGAGGAAGTACTAGGCTCTGCAGTATAATCAAGATTCGCTTGATATGCTATCATTGTTGCAAAAAATGACACATTTGTTTCGATAGGTCCATTCGAAGGACTCAGTGAAGGAAGAATCAAAGGATCTTCCATATGGGTAGTGCGAAAAGACACTGACTTCAACGAGGATGAATACCCATAAAAATAGATTCGATCATAAGAACGGGCACAGGACAACTAAAGGTTCCCATGAGAGATGGATACATACCCACACCCACACTCCTAGTTGCCGGTTGAGAATGATCGATAATCGGGATAAAATCTCTCGATGATGCACTAACACTCAGATTACAGAATGATGTCTGATCAATTGTAATGATCTTCCCATTAAATGGAAAGCATACCACTCGAAAGAGAGAAGAGGCTACAACTTGCATACAACACATCCAATTCTGGCCCAGCAAAATATTGTAGTCAAGGGGCACATCAACCACCTCGACCTCGATCGTGACGGTATTCCCTCCCAATTGGACCTTAAGAGAAGGAAGAATCCCATGTGGACAAAATTATCTACCATCAAAATCAGTCAACATAGTAGTTGATTGAGACAACTCGCGAGAACCCAAACCCTTCCAACATGACAAAGACATCATGGAAGCAGCAGCACCTTCATCAATCACAATGTGTTTGAAAGTCATATTAGGACACTCTACATGAATCAAAAGAGACATGTAGTAAGGCAAGCGAGGTTGCAGTACCATGGTTTCAAATTTGATAACGAAAGAAGAGTTATCATCATTAACCCAAAGAGCAGAAAGCAAGGCTTTCCTTTGCAGAGGACAACTCTGAACTACTTCAAGCGCAGACATCACACAAGGAGTTTGGCCAAAATATTCAACAACGGAATAGTTTTGGGTGGCTCAGGAATTAGGATTGTGCTTCGAACACTTTAGGACTCGCTTAGGAATGTGAGGTGCAACTTCACGTTTATCGATAGGGTTTTCGATGCGCAAAGGGCTCTCAGGTGGAGTGGGTTCTTTTCCAAGGTCCAGTTGTGACAAATCATAATCCTTCGCACGAGTCATAACATTAGTAGCATGCACCATGTTGATGCAACCATGACCAGTATTGACTTTCAATGGATTTTGATCTTCACTCGATGTACAATGAGGATCAATGGTCCTCGAGTTCATATTTTTATTATGGGGTAAAGGATTAGTTAGCACGGCTGGACCATGTGCTATGAATCTCGAGGCATCTTCCATATGAGGGCACAAGTGAGTGATGGTCCTCCTTACACAACTTGCAAGGAAACTTTACCTTATGTTTAGACTGCTTGTCCCCCCCCCAGCATTACGAGTGTTCTTGTCATTAGCATTTTCATTCTTGCTCCCACCTTTACGATTATTTTTATCCTTTTTCTTATTCCTTCCAGGCTACTAGTTTCCCTTCTAGTCCGACAATTACATGAAAAGAAAAATCACCATTTGGGTGGGTTGAGATGAAGCCATGGCTTGTCCTGATGCAGATTGGTTAATAGACAATTGGCTTACTTGTTTCACAACCGAATCCACAGGTTTGGCACTTGTACAACCCACAATGCCATCAGCATGTGGTCTAGGCTTGATCTTGGGATCGAAACTAGATCGCGGAGCATTAGGTATAATCTCATACAAAATCTCGGATTGAGCGTATATAAAATCCTGGTGCCCTAAAGATTGCGTGTTCCTCGTTTTGGAATATGGATGTAGAAACATCCTTCACAATGTAAGGTAACAATGACTTGAGGAACCACTCAAGGAGAAATTCTAGTGGTATAAAGGCTTTAATCAACCGCTTCCATCTATGCCACTCTTGAATATGATCCAAAATATGTTTGGCTTTGTCTTGTCAAAATGTCAACAAGAGTTATGTACCAACGTTGTAACACACGGGTAGCTGAAAGTGATTAAGGAAAGTCATGGAAAGGTCATCGAATAAAATGAATTCCTCACTTGGTAACTCTATATACCATTTCACTGCAGGCCTGGTGAGGTTGCATTGAAATAGCCTCAAACAGATTGAATCATCATGTAAGGAATTGGAAGAGCACCAAAGGTGAAAGGTAGTGACATGCTCACTAGGATCTTCTCCAGCTTTGCCCTCAAATTTGGGAATGTCCAAAGGAAGCTTGTTAGGGACGAACGACCAAGACAGGTCATGAGATACTAGATCATTCATAGTCTTGATAAGTCAGGTATGTTCAATGTTGTGAAGAAAGGGATCCTAGGTTGAGCCGGTCTATGCCACACTCCTTGATAGTTCTAGTTCATGTAAAGCTAATTGCTATAAATACCATGGCCTTGGCCATAATATCCTCCTCCCATTTGACCCATATAGGGCTGCATGGAAGCATTATGATGTGGTGTACCTTGACTATGCGGTGCTACAAAGCCATAATTGGAAGAGTAATTAGGTTGTTGATACCCATACCCATAGGGTTGATAGTTTTGTCCATACTATGGTCCATAAGAGTGTCCATGAGAAGCTCCATAAGGTGTCGCATGGGATGTCCCATGAGAAGATCCATACTTAGGGATATGGGGAACTCCTTGTGATGGACCATTAGATGACCCAGAAACAGGAATATGACCTCCCGAGACAACGGGAGGTAGTTGACTCTGAGATCCTACTGTGCAAGCAGTCGCAATACAAATGTGGCTAGTAGCGATATTTCGTCCAAAAGGACCACATGAATGAAGGGGAGGAAGGATTGTCAAAAATGCATTCGAAGGAGTAGGGTTCAAGGACGAAGGGACATGTGAAGGGATGTAAGTGGTGTTCCCTATGGTAACTCATCTCGGTTCTGGTACCCACATATTAGTACTAATACTAGGTCTAGGACGAACATGTGAGGTATCTTCCACCACTAGGATGGAAGGTGCAATGTGACTAGTGCTCTCAAATATCTCCACATGGAAAGGAATAGGAGTTCCCTTGGGTGTAGTGCTAGGTTCAATTTATGACTCAGCATGATGTGAGAGATCGGGTGCAAGGATATCAGGCATGCCATAACAAACATGACTAGTGCTTTTGGCTTCATGATGAGTCTCGTCGCCTGGAAACCAATACTGATGACCTATGAATGAGGGATCATAACTAGAATGTGAAGGTATTTCTAGTGAAGGATCATATATGGGAGTAGAATCTTCCTCCTCAAGCTCGTGAGGTGGAGAAGACATATCAAGAATATCATCCTTGTGATCTCCCATCATGTGTGAATCAAAGTGAGAGTTAGTACACCTGAACTGTCTGTTTCTCTCTCCCAGAGGAGGAGGAGACGTGGAAGGCAAAAGTCTTGCTAAACAACGAGAATGGTGAAGTGCCACGCCCGAATCCACAATGACTCAAAAATGAAAAAGACTCGATCTAATTATGCAAACCCTAGGAAAACTAGCGTGCATAGAACATAAACCTACAAAATGTAAAGCCAAATCGAAATAAAACAAGGGTAGGATATGTGAGCTCCCAAATGAAGCAGGTATGTCTCACCTAGGAGGCTTGAGACTCCCACAGACAACAAGCGGAGGTTCATAACCAATTATATTGGCCCTTAGCTTCAACACATATAGCGACCATGCTGTCCGACCCCTACTTGGCCAGGACACCTGCAAAATAACCTCTACGAAGTATCCCCTTGATAACCTATGTAAGGAAACTAAGGTCACCTAAATATAATCAATGCTTAGGCACACAGTTGTAGGAGAGATTGATCATATGGGAAGGGTAGCAAATCCATAAACTCTTGAAAGAGCCCCCCAGATACGAATACAATCCTGGAAATATATTCAATGCTACTTAGTTATGACCAGGGGTCATCCCAATCAATAACCGCTCACACTGACTCGTGCTTAACTCCCTTGTAAGAGGAGGATCCTGAGAAACACTAATTATATAAAGGAATTTCACACTCTCATCTGGATAGAAACATATATGTTTCATTTAGTGTCATTGGAGAATTTACTCACAATGAACTATTCCAAGACCCTAAAACCTAATATTTTTGGTGCACCCTATAAAAGAAAAGAGTGTAATTCATTTTATTATGTGTTGATTTTAATTGGCTTATTACTTAAAAGGGAAAATGGTCGTGCAACTAATGATGTTATGACACAACAAGAATTAAAATGCACACTTAACAATCAATGCAAATGCACTATGTCAAATGAAAAACAGGGTATGCTACTACGTGAAGTGAAAAATTTTCCTTCAAATGAATATGAAATCATTCCTATATGAAAATATGACTAATACTCTCCAAGCTAACCTAATGCAAGTACCATGCAAAATGCAAAATGGAACAATGCATAATGATGCAAAAAGAAAATGTTTTTGTATTTTTTGAATTAAAATGAGATAAAAAGAAAAATTATGAATCTAGAACCCCCAGACTCTTCAAGCACTATTAGATAGCACCCAAGCAAAGCACTAAGGTAAAAGAGACCTAATGCACAAATCCCAAAACAAAAAATAGAAAATGGAATGACAAGAACATTTTCAAAAATTTTAAACTAAAAAGCATCTCTGGTCAGAAACAGAGGTGTATACAGACTCTAGAAGCATCCAAAAAGACTTAGCAGTCATCCAAACTCACCCAGCAACTCTTAATCTTCCCCCAAAATGAAAAACTCAGGGCATACATGAATGTGTGCAGAAAATTTGCGTATATACGCAGCTATTCTAGGAAAAACCGCGTGTACATGCGACTGCGAAGACAAAAATCACGTACAGGAAGAAAAAGAGATAAAAAAATAGGTAAACAGACAAGCTGAGACAAAATTTACTCCTATTAGACACTACTAGGAAAACACGCCCCCAGACCCAACTCAAAAATAGAGAAATCAGAGCAATTCAAGAACATTGAATGATGATAAAACCCCCAAAGGAAATGAATAGGAACATCCCCAGTATGGTCGCCAATTCTGTTATGAAGAAAAATTTGTATGGCTTGGGGTACCACAACAGATAGAGTAACCGTATAAATCAATCCCTTCCCAATATGTAAGAGAAATAAAAATCTAACACTAAAGGATCTCAAAACATACCTTATTCTGGATGGTTGATGTAGATCCCCATTGAGCTTTTCCAATCTCGCTTGTGTCAGCAATTTTGTCTCTCAACAATCAACAAACAAGACAAGCATGTTATATAATTGTGTTAGACCTACTCTAGCATATATAATCAATAACATATAAGCATTTCAAAGCATCCATGGATTCAATATTCATTTGAATACACATTATTGGATAGGAAAATATATTTCTATTAATATAAATCAGAGATTAAAATAATGACAACCTCTCTTGGCATGTCTGTGAATCAGAGAAACTGAGTCCTCCACCTGGGCCTCCACCACTTCAATCCTCCATCTCTCGATAGCAAGCTCAGAAAAAAAAGGAAATCTTGGGAAGAACACAAAGTGCTCCAAGGGACAAAGGGATGCAGACTCAAGTATAAGCTCCGGAAACAATGGAATATAGTTTTCTTACTCTTCAATTCCTCTCCCCCTTTAATGTGTCCAAATGGTTCCTTATATAGTGCCTCAATGGGGTAATGGAAGGTCGAATCCAAGTGATCTCAAGGCATATGTAAGGCCAACAGACAAGTGACTCATCTCCACATCAAGAAAAACTCCAAAACTATTTGGCCTTTTGCGTACATCCTGATGTACACAGGTTTAAGGATCATATCCATGTATATACATGAGAATAGTTTTAAAAGTCACATATGGAAAATAATGCATGTTTTTAGGGATGATCTTGGAAACATCAAAGGTACAAAAATGGTCCATTGGGTCCAAAGAGTCTGCAGAGGGACAGGGAAGGCCATAAATATATGATCTACCATGTGTGGTAAAATCAGTTGTAACAGAGTGAAGTATTCTCATTAATGGATGGTTTTTCAGAGTATAATCAAATCCAAATTAATCCCAAGTACCAACACAAGACTGCTTTCATTTTTCCTTGGGGTATGCTTGCATATAAGAATGTGTCTTTCGACCTTAAAAATGTTAGATCTACCTTTTAGTGGGTTTTGAAATTCGCTTTCCATGACCTTAAGCGTATCATCAAAGTTTACCTGAAATATGTAGCTGCTCACTCTCATCTGAGAGTGGATTATCTAGACCATTTTCACTTGGTTTTTTAGAGATGCCATTGTTATCAAATCTGGTTAAATCCTCAAAAGTGAATCTTATCTATGGAAGTGGGATATTTATTAGGGTTTATCATGTCCAAGGAGGGGATTAGGTTCAATCCTTTGAAGGTTTAGGAAATACTTTGATTGTCTCCCTTGTGCACAATTAGACATATTCAAAGTCTCCAAGGGATGGCTAACTTCTTACGAAGAGTTGTTGTTAATTTTTCCAATTTGACAAAGGGTTTCATGTGCCTTTCGAAGAAGTATACTTCGTTCATATGGGATGTAAAATCCTAGGAGTCCTTCGAACCAATCAATAAATCCTTGTCATAAAACCCCATGCTTGTTCCACCTAACTACAGTTGTGATTCATATTATATGTGGTCATGTCTCAAGAGATTATTGAGATGGTTCTGTTTCAAGAGGACAACGAGATCCAGGAACACAATATATTCTATCTTTTCCAGAATATCATTGATGAAAAGATTCGATATAGTCACGCCAAGAAGATATCCTTAGAGATTGTTCATTCAATACAATAGTTGAGACATTATATACTTCTTCGCTAGACTACGGTCGTATCTCATATAAATCCTTTTCAGTTTTTCTTGACTAGAATAATGATAGGGGAAAAGTACAATAAATGGATTGTTATTTTCCAGGAATTCGACCTCGATTTTGTTTCAGAAAATTCGAAGAATCATTATTGTTCACTAAGCCCATGTCATATCTCCCTAGTCTAGATGAAGATGAGATCCATGCCAGGATTGGTTTGTGGACTCGCATATCTTCCTCATTTCAACCACAAACCCTTGGTATGGTGATATCAACATCTATCTTCATATATTGAAGGTTCCTCCTCACCTGTCATGAGATGAACATCGAGGTTTATGACATAATGATCAGAACTACCTTATTATCAGTGACACATTATATCATCATGCGGTGGATTCCATTTTGCATTAGTGTTTGACCCATGATGAGGTTGAGACTATGATAAATGATTGTCACGATTGGGTGTGTGGTGGTCATTTATCTGGGATTGCTACAACTCAAAATATTCTTTTAGAGGGTTATTACTAGCCTTCAATATTTAAATATTGCATTAATGCGATCAAGCGGTGCCACCCTTTCCAGGTGTTCATACAAAATATGGGCTTGCATCCCACCCCGTTACATCCTATTATCATTGTTAGTCCCTTCACCAAGTGGGGGGTGGACTTAATGGATTTTAACCCAACTTTAGCTGGGGGGGCACCATTATATTATAATGGCCATGGAATATTTCATGAAATGCGTAGAGGTTATGCCTATAATTAAATCTAGTGGTGAGAGGACTGCTCATTTCATATTCAACTAGATTATCACTTGGTTCAGGATCATAAAAGATATTGTCACTGACCATAGCAGAAATTTTTAGAACAAAATGGTGGATGAGTTAGCTTCAAAACATGGGTATAAGCAAGAGTACTCTTCTTCTTATTACACATAAGCAGATGGCTAGGTTGAATCCTTCAATAAATCCCTTAAATATATTCTAGAAAGAACCATTACACAAAGCAAAACTAATTTCCACATTATGCATTACCCTGATTTGTGTGATTACCGAAATGCAATTAAGACTGTCGTCGGGTTTTCTCCATATCAACTAGTACATGGGGTGGATTTTTTTTTACTAGTTGAATGTGAAATTCCCTCGCTGAAACTCACCATAGATATTTTACCAGAAACTTTAGAATTGGAAGAGCATTTGGTCCTCTTAGAGCACCTTAATGAGCAGCGTCGGGATGCCATGACGGCTCTAGAGATTAATAAGTGTTGTGTTAAGGCTGAGTAAGAAAAGTTTGTCCATCCCTGTATATTTATTTAAGGTGGCTTTTTCCTTTTGTATGAGCAAGCTAGCGAACCATTAGGGGTGGGTAAGTTCAACCCCATGTGGCATGGGCCTTACTTGGTGAAACATGTATTAGAGAAAAATGCCTATGAGCTAGAATATTATGAAGGTACTTCCTTGGAGGAGCCTAAAAATGGCCTCTACCTTAAAAAATACTATTCCTAACTCTCAAATGAGGTTTATATCTTGTATATTATTGTACAGTTTGCATAGTTTATTTTGGTCCCCTCGTAGTGTTATCGGTTTGTTTACATGCTTCTTCATTTTGTGGCATATGTCTATGGAGTCTTTGGTATACCTAGGATTCGCTGATGGTTCCAACTCACATACCCAAAAAATAACTTCTCCCGCTTGGGTCATCTATGCATCTATGGGTCACGTGGTGTCTTCGGGAGGTGTGTGTCTTCAACTATCGTCAAACAATGTTGTTGAATATAGTGGCATGATTAAACTACTATGTGATGAAATTTCCAATGGAATTCAATATCCTGAAGTCCATCTTGACTCATATAGTTGTATCATAGTTAAATGGTTTGTACCGTATAAAGGATCATACTTTATTATGAAGGTTCTTAAGGGTAAGGTTGCTAGAACAATAATTTGACTACATAGCATACATTCATATACCTAGGCTTTACAATCATGTTGTCGATTTATATGAAAAATATGTTCTTGATTGGAATTTGTCACATCAATAATGAACCATACACATTCCATTCAAATTTAAACGCACATGTAAATACATCATGTCGATCACTATAAGTTTTTTATTTTCGAATATAGTTCAAAACGGTGTCACAACACAAAATGTCATGATACAAAAAAGGGATTCAAGTCACCAAAATATATGGTCGATACAAAATTTATATATCGGAATCTATGCCTATGAGTATGGGTGATGATCATGATAATAAAAAAATGCATTGGAAAACCCCCAAAATAGTCTAACCCACGGATGGGGTACCCGTACTACATGTCTTTGCATAGCCTCAAGAAAGTCCTCAACATGCACCATGGGTACCCTATGTGTTAACCTGGAGAAGTTTTTGTGTATGTTTTGGAGCATCCACTGTGTATCTGAACCGATCATATCATCCCCTTATCTTCACTAAAAATTTTGGGGGAATCCATATGGCTGTATCGGACCCACATCTATGCACACATGATCAATTTCACCATGTGATACCACCAAAAAACTTGTTTCTGATTTCCTTATATATCAAAATTACAAAAAAATCAAATAATTCATTTTTTTTACCTATATCAGCATATGTGGCCCCGAGTGGTAGTGGCATGCTTAGGTCTCTGTGGAAGTCAATCCCTGCATAGGGATAGTCATCCACGACCATGATCCATTGTCGCCACTAGTGGTAGAAGTCCAGTAGGAAAGGATTCATTGTATGACTTCCCCCTAATTGCCGCATCTGTAGAAATAATAGCTTCAATGCTATGAGCAAATATGCTAAGAAGAAGAACATGAAATATATCTTACTACTAAGAAGTCTCACAAGCATACACAGGAAAACTAGAGAGAAGAAAAGAGACTGAATCACATGAATGAAGAGATGAATATTGGTGTGTATCCTTCCATTAAATAATTATGAATAATAGTGTACAAAAATAGTACATCTCTCATAGGAAAATTGAGTTGCATGGAGACAATTCATAAAGCTAAAAAATGATGACTTACCAAAATATAGCAAAGCCCCATAGGTGGCTAAAGCACTTCCCAAATATGTCAAGGACCTCACAAATTAGAAAAATAATGAGTGATTTTTCAAGCGAGATGGAAAAACATGATAACCCTGGAAAATGGAGAGAAATTTATGAAGGATGGGTTTGCAACAAAAGAACCAAGTTTCCTAGTTAACTATCTTTACCTTATCCACAGAAAAGCAGGATAAAACAGAACCTGCTGTAAAGTGATGTTACTAATTCTAGGAGTCAATAAAGTGGTAAAGATCAACCTAGAATCAGAAATAAAGCATTCCTGGGGTATATATGGCATGTGTTGACTTTAAGGTGCAAGTGGATGCCAACTAATTAAGCTAGTGGGTAGATAATTAATCAAATAATGATTAATTATTTTATCCTAAGTATTGAGTGGGTTTAATATATTCCAACACCCTTCTATAAGTCTGAATTTATGTTGTTATGTCAAAAATATAGATGCATATGGATGCATATAGGGCCCAACAACAAGGCTATGGTCACCCTTTAACAATTATTATGTCAAGAAAAGTGAGGAAAGAGGCAAAACCACATGGGGAAAATAATCCCTCAAGAAAGGACAAGGCACAAAATTTGAACTAATATGTCTTCATCATATATTTATATTCACTTTAATGAGCTGAATGAACTACTTCTGGATGGAAGAATTGATGAAGAAATCATGAACTCCATGATCATGCGCTAGACTGTAGAACCTGCAAGAAGAAAGAGGAGAGACTCCTTGTATCTCATCAACTGATGAAGTAGGATAATTATATGCATGCTTCTTGATTCTGTCAAACTATGATCTACAAACAGAATCTAAAATGAAAAAGAGAACTGTGGATAATCCTTCCCAAAGAGTACAAAAATTAAGACGCTTTGTTACACACTCAATTCCCTGAATAGCTGCAAAATTGTGATGTGAATCACATGTCAATCTTCCAATATGATGTTGTATCTTTATAGATATGATATGAGGCTGATAAAACTCTGTTATATCAGAAAAATTAGCATATGGAACAACAAATACAAAGTATTTAGTGGCTCAATGAGGATATAGGCCTAGACTAAGAAAACTATGGGCAACTCAGGAGAACGGATAGGTGTATAAATATTAATGATGAATGGACATGAGATCTGAACCATAAGTGTTTAGAAAAGATAAAAGCATGTTTGATATCAGTCCGAATATTACTAAGGACATGGATAACCAACCAATGACAGATAGGAAAGACTTCAAACCATGTAAGGTAAGTAACACTGCATAACAGACCAATGAGGAATCAACTAGCGAACATGGGATTTGTATAGTATTAGGATTATTCAGAGGTATGGTAGATGGTATGGATGGTTGTATTATAAGTGTCATGGAATTGATATCATCATGCAAAAAATATTCTAAATCATATATATAATATTGTGAGGAAGAGTTGCTCAAAGACGAGTCAATATCTAGTGAAAAATCACAATTTTTGGGAGATGAATCTAGTAGACTGAGAGGAGGATTATCAAAGAAAGGATCTGATATTTATTATTATGGTATAGCATAGAATAAATATATATCAGAGACATAAGAAAATTATTTAACTCTAGCAATCAAAGCATAAGTTATATCACCTTGAAACTGCGCACTATGCCATTGTTATGAGGAATCATCGGGATTTCCTATCTCATTTGGAATTTTGATATTGTGTTTCTCAAGAAGATAAGATATGATGCCCATATTCTTCTTGAAACAATTATTCTCTGAATTAAAACCCTTTATTCAATAATAACACTTGGATGTTCTCCCTTTCTTCTTACCCTTCTTTACTGAATCTTCATCAATAGGCTTCAAACTATGATCTTCAATTTCTGATTTTGGCTTCTTTGCAATTTGCTTCTCTTTTGATTTGACATTCTTGTTTCCTTGAACCAAGAGAGAATGATCCTTTCCCTTGGAAGAATTAAGGACACCCATATGAATAAATTTATATTTCTCCTTTGTTAGTGATTCAAGAAAAGAATTTAAAGAAGGCATTTTCCATGTAGGGACAACAAGCCTAGTAGCATGAAAGTAGACACAAAAACTAAGCAATGAGAACCCAATTTAGAAACAGTGGAAAGGATTAATTGATCATATTCTTTATAAATCACACATTTCTTGAGAATTATAACAAGTGACTTGAACTTGATGAAGAAACCCTCAATATATTCAAAATTTCATGGAATCAGTGAGAATAACTCAATCTCCAATTGATGTGCTCTTAGCTCATCTTGAACTCCAATGAGAGACTCCAATTGAGTCCATACTTGGTTTGGAGTGGTCAAACCATATATATGAAGTGGCATATTAGTATAAATAGAGAAGCAAATCAATCCATAGGCTTCATCCAACCTATTATGCCACTTAGCCTTCTCAATCACAGCATTGGGATCATTCTCCAAAGGTAGAGTAACTCTATATAATCCTCTATTGCGCAATAGAATGACAATTTCAAATTTCCATTAGTGTTAAGAGAGTAAGAATTATTGATGAGGGATAATCCATATTTCTGAATTGATGTGCTCAAGAAGAAACTCTCTACAACCTGCAAAACAAAACTAGGAGAAAATCTTGTAAGCTAGACCAGCTCTTCTTCATAGAGGGATAGGAGACTCGCTGCGCTCCTCAAATCTGTAGAAATTGACAAACATTTATGCTATGATACCATGTAGAATTAATATCTTCAATTCTATGAGGAAACATGCTAAGAAGAAGCAAAGGAAATAGATCTTGCTACAAAGAATTCTCACAAGCATACACATGAAAACTAGAAAGAAGAAAACAGACCGAATCACATGAATGAAGAGATGAACATTGGTGTGTATCCTTCCATTAAATAATGATGAATAATAGTGTACATAAATATTACATCCCTCATACGAAAATCGAGTTGCATGGAGACAACTCATAAATATCAAAAAGGTTGACTTACCAAAATATAGAAAACTCCCACAGGATACTAAAGCACTTCCCAAATATGTCAAGGACCTAACGAATTAGAAAAATCATGAGTGATTTTTCAAGGGATATGGAAAAACATGCTAATCTTGGAAAATGGAGAGAAATTCATGAAGGATGGGTTGGAAATGAAAGAACCTAGTTTCCTAGTTAACTAGCTTTACCTTATCCACATAAAAGTAGGATAAAGTAGAATAAAGCAAAATATGTTGTAAAGTGTTGTTACTAATTATGGGAGTCAATAAAGTGGTCAAGATCAACCCAAAATTAGAAATAAAGCATTCCTGGGGTATATATGGCATGTGTTGACTTTAAGGTGCAACTCGATTCAAACTAATTCATCTAGTGAGTAGATAATTAATCAAATAATTATTAATTATTTTATCCTAAGTATTGAGTAGGTTTAATATATTCCAACAACATCACCTTCACCCAACGGGTTTGGGCTGAATCTTGTAGACTATGCCGAGGAATATTGATTCTAGGGCTGAGGCCTGATACCCTCTTGAAGAAGAAAGTGCTAAGTATGCGGACGGATCTGAAGTTCTTTATGCTGCCCAGCTTGCAGTCCGTCAGTTGTTGTTTCATAGTGCTCAACAATGATGTGCTCCAATCACACATTGTAGGTCTCATACACTCTAATATATAGAACATGAGAGGCATGGAAGCCTGATGAAGTGATGCCAAACCTACTATCTTGGCTAGTACAAGAACAATCAGCTTGATACTAAGGCTATGGATGGAGTTCGTTGTAACCTAACTTATGGTCTTCTATGTATCTAGAAGGCAATATACAACTATATAATCCTTGATGGTGATCCCTCCATCGACCCCACAAACTCACAAGTTTACTACCTCACCTTGATGCGATAGTCTGGTAATGACGTAGAATTCCTCTACTTCTAGACTCAATGCAATACCATATAGTTGAAAAGCATCTGTGTCTAGATCCCAGTAGTCAACAAACATATGAAGAAGTGTTGGTTGGGCCCTAAAAATCCCAAGCTTCTAAAATTTATACAATCCACATTATTTTAAAGTTTTTTAAGCATTTATGTATTGGTGGCTTTCCCTATCCATGTCCTCATGCTCATGCTCTCTCCATTCCAGAACCATCCTGCCAAAAACCATCCATTTTTTATGAGAATTTTCCATTGAAATGGGAATACTTGACCCTATACGCAGCTTTTCTTGGTAACAATAGTGTATGTACACAATAAATATTTGATTTTCCTACGTATATTAGGCTCTATATGTGACCCGATAGTCTGTGACTCGCATTGTCCAGGATACCCATTTTTGGTTGTCTTAAGCTAAAAAATATACCATGAAAACTGAAAATAAATGCATGGAATAGTTGAGGGATGAGATTAGATCTACCTGATCCTAACGAATTGTGATTTTGTTTCTCCTAGATCTCGTAATTATATTTTGAAGATCGTAGTCCAAATGGCTCCAAACGTACTATTCTTGGTAAACAAAAAATTGTATGGTGAAAATGTCAAATTTTTACTATTTATCAAATTTATTTTTAAATTTTTTACCCACCTAGCCTATAGTTTGGATCATTCTCAATCACAACATTGGGATCATTCTCCAAAGGTAGAGTAACTCTATATAATCCTCTATTGCGCAATAGAATGCCAATTTCAAATTTCCATTAGTGTTAAGAGAGTAAGAATTATTGATGAGGGATAATCCATATTTCTGAATTGATGTGCTCAAGAAGAAACTCTCTGCAACCTGCAAAACAAAACTAGGAGAAAATATTGTAAGCTAGACCAGCTCTTCTTCATAGAGGGATAGGAGACTCGCTGCGCTCCTCAAATCTGTAGAAATTGACAAACCTTTATGCTCTGATACCATGTAGAATTAATAGCTTCAATTCTATGAGGAAACATGCTAAGAAGAAGCAAAGGAAATAGATCTTGCTACTAAGAATTCTCACAAGCATACACATGAACACTAGAAAGAAGAAAACAGACCGAATCACATGAATGAAGAGATGAACATTGGTGTGTATCCTTCCATTAAATAATGATGAATAATAGTGTACATAAATATTACATCCCTCATAGGAAAATCGAGTTGCATGGAGACAACTCATAAATATCAAAAAGGTTGACTTACCAAAATATAGAAAACTCCCACAGGCTACTAAAGCACTTCCCAAATATGTCAAGGACCTAATGAATTAGAAAAATCATGAGTGATTTTTCAAGGGATATGGAAAAACATGCTAATCCTGGAAAATGGAGAGAAATTCATGAAGGATGGGTTGGAAACGAAAGAACCTAGTTTCCTAGTTAACTAGATTTACCTTATCCACATAAAAGTAGGATAAAGTAGAATAAAGCAAAATATGTTGTAAATTGTTGTTACTAATTATGGGAGTCAATAAAGTGGTCAAGATCAACCCAGAATCAGAAATAAAGCATTCTTGGGGTATATATGGCATGTGTTGACTTTAAGGTGCAACTCGATTCAAACTAATTCATCTAGTGAGTAGATAATTAATCAAATAATTATTAATTATTTTATCCTAAGTATTGAGTAGGTTTAATATATTCCAACAACATCACCTTCACCCAACGGGTTTGGGCTGAATCTTGTAGACTATGCCGAGGAATCTTGATTCTAGGGCTGAGGCCTGATACCCTCTTGAAGAAGAAAGTGCTAAGTCTGCCGACGGATCTGAAGTTCTTTATGCTGCCCAGCTTGCAGTCCATCAGTTGTTGTTTCATAGTGCTCAACAATGATGTGCTCCAATCACACATTGTAGGTCTCATACACTCTAATATATAGAACATGAGAGGCATGGAAGCCTGATGAAGTGATGCCAAACCTACTATCTTGGCTAGTACAAGAACAATCAGCTTGATACTAAGGCTATGGATGGAGTTCGTCGTAACCTAACTTCCGGTCTTCTATGTATCTAGAAGGAAATATACAACTATATAATCCTTGATAGTGATCCCTCCATCGACCCCACAAACTCACAAGTTTACTGCCTCACCTTGATGCGATAGTCCGGTAATGACGTAGAATTCCTCTACTTCTAGATTCAATGCAATACCATATAGTTGAAAAGCATCTGTGTCTAGATCCCAGTAGTCAACAAACATATGAAGAAGTGTTGGTTGGGCCCTCAAAATCCCAAGCTTCTAAAATTTATACAATCCACATTATTTTAAATTTTTTTAAGCATTTATGTATTGGTGGCTTTCCCTATCCACGTCCTCATGCTCATGCTCTCTCCATTCCAGAACCATCCTACCAAAAACCATCCATTTTTTATGAGAATTTTCCATTGAAATGGGAATACTTGACCCTATACGCAGCTTTTCTTGGTAACAATAGTGTATGTACACAAGAAATATTTGATTTTCCTGCGTATATTAGTCTCTATACGCGACCCGATAGTCTGTGACTCGCATTGGCCAAGATACCCATTTTTGGTTGTCTTAAGCTAAAAAATATACCATGAAAACTGAAAATAAATGCATGGAATAGTTGAGGGATGAGATTAGATCTACCTGATCCTAACGAATTGTGATTTTGTTTCTCCTAGATCTCGTAATTAGATTTTGAAGATCGTAGGCCAAATGGCTCCAAACGTACTATTCTTGGTAAACAAAAAATGGTATGGTGAAAATGTCAAATTTTTACTATTTATCAAATTTATTTTTAAATTTTTTACCCCCCTAGCCTATAGTTTGGAATTTTATTTACTCATTTGAGTTTTTTGGCCTTATATTGATGTGTAGGGACTCATTTTGGGTGCACTTTTAGCGAGGTTTTGAACCATTCATTACCATAATATATATAACAATGAACTGACATATAGGATAGGATCACTTTTCTATGTGCATCATGCATTATACTATGATGATGTCACCTTAAATATAGATACAAACCCAATTCATGATGTTATAGAACCTTCACACTGCAGATTAATGTATCATTACGTAAGGTGTAGAGCTTTCCTACTCATGGGTTCCCTAGATAGATCCCACTTTGTTTCTTGGTACCCATGCTGATTGTCATCCCTTAGGTTGGGGACTCCCTTGTAGTTCCGCCATGACTTTGAGCAAGAACCTCATATTATTTCTTGAACTTTAATATGGCCATATCCCATAGGGACTCCCACTTATATCAAGTTGTAATTGCATTTCATGCGTCTGCTTGTTGTATTGAGCTTTATGTCGGCTTTTTTCTTCAGTTTTATAAGTTGTATAGCTTGATATTGTCTCAATCCTAGCCAAGAAGAGATTTCCATATATATTTTGCAACTTGATTATCCCATACTTAGAGGAGACATCCCCCCAAGTGTCTTTATCCTACACATGCTTCCTTTCATTGAGAATAGGTATGTTTCACTGCTTGGAACTAGTTTTCTTTCCTACGACACTAGTTTCCTCCTAGTTTTGTACTATAAGAAAATTTCTTCTTTTTTGAAGATTTCCAATCTAAAAAATACCAAAAATATATATATAAAAACACTAAAATTCGAATGGGAAATGATATCAATTCTATTTGGTAGTTTTCGTGTCATGTCTCCTTCAAACAAAGCAATGTATATTTGATCCATTGGTTTGGTTATTAGTATAAATTTAGGAGTTGTACTCATTACTCTGAGTTTTCTCCAACAACTGGTTATGCATCTAGTCCCTATGGATCCTCTGTGGATTCCTCCTGTGTCATAGAGTTGTCCCAGTTTTCATGTTCAATCTATTTTATAAGATTCCGAATTATTATCTAGATATCATTAGTATTCAATTCAATTTAAAAACAATATAATATGCATGATTACTGAAAGAAACACAATCATAAGAGAGACGTAAATTTATCCCAAGAAACTCTCAAGGGGAATAAAACCCAAAAATACTTCGTCTATATAGATGTGTCAAAAGTACAAAGATAAAACCCCAAATAGGTTCTCTTCCTCCTTGTTGATGTGTGTGTGTGTGTGTGTGTCTCCTATGTGCTATACACAAGTGAGTGTGTATGTTCAAATGAGGAAGACACATCCTCTATTTATACTCTTTCTTACACTTGAATTTTTCCCTAATCAATTCATCCCTAACAAACTTACTGAGATGACTTCATCTAGGAGGAGACAAAATAATATTATATTATACTATGGAGGGTTGTATTGACCCAACTTACAATGGAGGATTTACCTCATGACTCTATGATGACAAAATACAATAGTAACATCCCTCTGGAGGAATAAAACATATCCCATGGGTTACATTAGTAAAATACATTTATAATACTCTTTGAAGTTACAATATTTCAACACTATGATGCCTATACGTATTCATCTTCCTTATTCTCTTGTTCGAAGGAAGTTTTAGCCTGATTCGACCACTCCTCAGTTATCTTATCTTTGCATGTCATCCATTCTCGATACAGTTAATGGTTCATGCACATATGGCTCATTTGAGTTCTTCCAAATTATCCAGGGTTGTTGTGTACCTCATGTTTGTTGATGGGGGATTCCCTAATGCCCTCCTTCCAGCAGATTCCATTCCATCGAATTCAGATCATTTATTTTGGAATATCGATCTAGATTCCATTGAGTGCCTTGATACTTGAAGTCATCAGTGGGATGTTCTCTCACCATCAATAGTTTTTGGAATACATCAATGTCCCCAAATCGATGGAATCTCTCAAGAGTTAAACCTCAATACATATATTCATACTTGTTTGATTTCACTCTATACCTTGATTCCCATTATCATTATCGATGGGATATCTCACATTTGAAAATGGTATAAATCAATGATAAGTAAGAATTTGGTGCATCACATTCGACCTTAACACCTTTATTTGTGTGATGGGACATGTACAAGCGACGATTTGTGTAGAAGACCTCCGAGCCTTGTGGAATTCCACATATGTTACATCGTTGATCATGCTAGTATCTATGAGATATCAGTTCTCATGAAAAAATTCTAGTGTACAATTAGAAGTCTTCATTCAGTATGAATATCATGTTTCATTGTATATTGTATGTAGTGATGAGCACATGTGACATATTTCTATTTATGGCCGTTGTATTATTTTTTATCTAGGGAGTACTATAATTTATATTTGCAGTTACATGCAGAGACGTATCACTTTATTGTACTGATGAGGAACTAATTTTTTCACCTAGGTATTCATTACTCCACTTATGGGACTATTGTAATGTATTTTGGCCATCATGTTCCCCTCTAACCTCACTCATTAGGGGGCATTTGTTATAGCTATATTTTTCACACTTGCTATATCATTTTTTTATGGCCTTCCTTGTCCCTATGCAGATTCTTTAGACCCACTTTTCTCAATATTACTTTGATGCTCCAGAGAATCCCTTTAAAAAGTCATATTTATGAGTAAACACAGGTCACTAGCTTCCTTCCCACGTGTACATGCATCTTGCTCCACTATGACCTGCATACATCGAGAAATGTGCTCAAAAATAAATATTTGGAGTTTTTCCCACATCAAGTAATGAATAACTTGACTCTGGGCCTTCCATTTGTTTGGAAATGCTTTGACTCGACCCTTGACTTCTCATTCAGGGGCTATATATTGAGTTACTTGGAATAATTGAAGGAGGAGGACTAGTGAGAGAAAATAAATTATACTGGAACTGTGACTCATTCTTTCATACTTGAGTCTCCATCCCTTTTTTCGTTGGAGCATCCATTGGTGCTATTTCCCAATATTTCCTTTTTCTTGTGATCTTTCCATGATATGGAGGATTGAAGTAGTGGAGGCCCAGGTGGGGGACTTAGTTTCTTGATTTCAACAAGCCATCGACATCAGTTGTCATTTGTATCTCTGTTTACATTTAATATAAATATCCATTTCTCATCCATTATAAGTGTAACTATGAATATTTGTATCCATGGAAGTAGTTTCTTTTATTATGTATTGGATTTGTATATGCTATATTAGATTATAACACTTCATATCTATCATGCTTGTGTATTTCATTGTTGTTGAGAATGAAATGTAGGTACAAGTGTGATTGAAAGCTCAACGGGGGTCTTCTACGAACGTCTAGAATAAGGTATGCTTCTCATCCCTTAGTGCTATACTTGTTTGTGTCTTTAGCATATTGGAAATGGATCGATTTATGGTGTCATACTATCTGTTTTCCATAGGAATTTTTATTTGTAACACTTCTCTTGTCTCATGCTCTGTTGTTTCAGTCTCTCTCTCTCTCTCTCTCTCTCTCTCTCTCTCTCTCTCTCTCTTCTCATCTTCTTTGAATTGTCAATCCATGCACAGCCTAGATTGATTCTCTGACTAAGAAACTCTCTCTATGATCGATCGAACCACACAAAACTTGGGTTCATGCTTTTATAATATTTTCTTCTTTTACAATTCTTGATTATAACCATTGACAAACTCTCAATTGTGAGTCAACAGGTTGTCTTTTTATTTTAATACATTTAGTTACATATAAAAATAGGAACTATAAGATCAAAATATATTCATGCTTTATTTATAAAATAAATCTTTTAGCCTAGCTAACTCTTTCCCAAAAATCAGTTGAACTCTGCTTTTCAACTTGCTTTATTTCTCTTTTTTCGTGGCTCCTTCCATCGCGTATTTTCCTCCTCTAGTGATTGGAATCTTCATAGTTTCGATCATTATTTTGGTTCTTTCTTATCGTCTTTTCATAGGACCAACATACCCCTAACATTCATCTATTTCTCGTCTCGAGCCACATCAACATGAAACCTCTATTATTGCTACCTTGCATTGAAAATATTGAAATATTCTCACTACTTGTTCGGTATCCTGTGACACTTCAGCATCTACCGTATTAAAGTTTTCTACAAGTTTGGAACTAATGTGTTTCAAAGTTGTCAGTCCTGTCGACCCCAAGGCTTTTTGTACCTTTTCATGTACAGGTTGAATGATACCTTTAACTTTCTCTATCTCTTCTTGAAGTTCCGTGACCATGTTGGTTCTTTTCTGCTTATGCGTCCGAAGTCTTGTTACTTGCTATTGTAATTTCTTCAGATCAATAGCCTTGCTCAGATTTTTCAATCATTGGAAGCTTCTTTATATTTTTCATCGGTTTATTGAAGTCATCCTTAGCAGTATGAAACTGATTTGTTACTTGTTTGAATTCTTCGTTTTCAATCAAAGTTTTTCATGACTAAGAAACTTGCTTCACCTCTTTGGCACAAAGTTCCTCCACCTAATCAATATTTGACACAGCCTAAATTGCTACTTTTCTTCATTTTTCCAATAGTTGTGGAGGTGTCTGGGCTTCATCTATAATTCCATCTCCATGACCCCCTTACAGAGGTTCTCAGCTACTTTTCTAAGTCAAAATAATTTGGATTCTGAAAACATTTATGTTGTAATGCCTTCATTTACAAAGATTCTATAAGATAGTGTAATAGCCACATCCAATCGATGCTTGTCCTCTTACAACAATTTTCTTGTTGTTCTTGATATTTTTTTGTGATGAATTAACCTGATTAACCAATGCACTCCCTCTAGCCTTCATTTCTGCTACTACAACATTCTCAATAGCATGCAATTCATACATCGATACTGCAAAAAAATCCATGGTGACATGACCAAGGTCCTTGACCATGGTGCTAAGATCTAGTGTTTGTAAGTCAATTTATTTAACCAGTACTTGAATCCTTATTGGTGGAGTTGGCATTGAAGGTGCCTCGACAATTCACTCTTCATATGGGCCATCTTGGGCCTACGACTCATCCAAGTATGGTGTTTAGTCAAACACTATCGTTACTTATTTTACCACACTACAAAGAGTCTGTAATAAATCGATTATGTTGCTTACCAACTCTTTATGTCTCTCATTCAATTTTTGAAAACATTCATTAGATTCCTCCTCGATATTTTCAGATATCAGATTGTAATCATCGTTGGTAAGATCAACGATGCTAGATGATCTGTTGGCCTTCCTTTTCTTGTGACTTTTTTCACACTTCTCTGAATGCTTTCTCTTGCCTCCCAACTTTGGATCTATTGGGGTCATTCGAGATTCATATTGACTATGAGGGGGAGAGATTATTGGGGTTTCTTATATTGGTGTATGTCCCCCTTGATCTCCATTCTTCTTTATCAATGGGTGATCCTATCGCAGCTCCACTTCTATATATAGTTGATCATCTACAACAGGAACTTTCTACTCTATAGGCCAGTCATGAATAATTGCATCAATTTTAGCAGCATATATATGCAATTGCATCGCTAAACATTTCTTCTACGGGCCTTGCCGCAGCTCCAAAAATATGTGATGAGCCTTGACTGAAAATATTATAATATTATGAAACCGTTTGATGGTTTCCATAGTGCTTCTAGACTGCTTCCTAATATAATACCAAAGTGCCTCTCCTTGTAGAAATAACTCAACACTATTATATTTTTCCCACTTATGTTTCTCTTTTTTTAACCATAGATTCTGGTATCGAGATCCTCAACATGGAACTTGAACATCTACCCATTGGTAGTTTGGAGGTTCTACCCATGCGACAAAATAAATCAAAATTAATAACCAAGAATAGTGAAAGGAGTAACCCTTTTCCTGGACTTCTTCTGCATGTTCTAACATCTCATTTAGAATATTGGTTGATCATTTGAGCTAGCCACTTGTTGCACATTGTTCTGTCGCAACAATTTTCCCTATAGTGCACTAGTTCAGTCATATCTTTTGCAGCGGATTTCTAGATAAGACTCCGGTTGTAAACTGAACAACAATATCATTGATGGAGGCAATAGAAAAGCCTCATTTATCCCTCATCAACTCATAATTGTCCTTCATTTTGTTTTCTAAGGTTGTATCTTGGTATTTCACAACAAAGAATGGCAATGGGTCAACTCCCTCAAGTGGAAGCTCTGTAATCAATGCTATCATCTTGACATCCACTGAAAATTTTGTGTCGAGCTATAGACAACCACCATGGAAACATACCAACAATTGTTTAACACATGCATTCACTTTTGCTATGCGGCCAAAATGTGGCATGTGCATCAATGAAAATATTCTGGATTTATCAAATCCTATTTCTCATTCCATTGGAATTATGTGGATAGGGCCATCCTCTGTTTCTCATATAGAAGTCAAGTATCTGTTCATCACCAGTTCTGGGAATTTGTGCAAGTTGTGGTCGACAAATCCCATCTTATGGAAATTTGGAATAATTTTTTTATGTTACCTGAACTCCTTTCGGTATGGCTAGCGTTACCAATAGATACTTGCCATTTTTCCAAATTCTAATCTTAGGTGCATTTTTTGGCCTCGGTAGGACATAATCCAAGATGGATGCAGATCATGCTTCTTCATCATCTGGTCGAGGTGTTGTTTCTCATGGTTTTCATGTGGTAGAAAATTTCCTCTTTGATGTACTAGATGGGTCTGGTTGTAAAACAACTAGAGGAATGACTAGGATTGTGAAATGGGTTCTACAAATCTTAGTGACTATGAAACCACTTCTATGGTGTCTTCCATAATTGGTGTAGGTGACAAAATATCAAGACCTGATTCTTGAATGGTGCTTGTACTGGTGGCAAAAATTACCATACTCTGTAACCGAAAAAAAATTGATTTCGACTCTTATAGTTGCAGACAAATATTTCAGCGCGATCAGTCGAATGTAATGAAATAAAAAACTTCGGCACGTAGATGATATAGGTTTAATTTTTCACTAAGTATTTCATCTGCACGATCTTGCAATAAATGGGAAGGTGGAGGTGATTTTCATCACATGGAGGAATATTTCTAATCATACAAGGAAACCACCAATTAAAAAATCACTTCACATGTTACTTCACTAGTAATTATTGTGCATTGATGGAGAAAGTGACCAAAAATTACATCTCCAAAATATCCCATGTGCTCAAATGAACTACTAGCCATCTATCACTAGTAAACAAAATTCATTGTGCGATAGAAATTATTTTCCCGTGACAAAATTTTTCTTCTTACGACAAAGGAACAGTCTGCAACACTTTTCTCTGTTTGTGATGGAGATATAATTTGAAACACTTTGGATCATCTACAAGAGAAAGATATTCTATGACACTTTTCTTCATCTACAACAGAAAGATATTCTATGACACTTTTCTTCATCTATGAGAGGAAGATAGTCTACGACCAAACACTCATAAACTTGAAACAAAACACTCATAAATTTATGATTTCTTCTCTGTTCTTTTTATTTTTCTTTTCTCTCTTTTTTTCAAATCCTTTTGAACTCTCAGTTGACCAAGTTGCAACTATCCTACTAAGGATTTAACCGACTTTCATTCTCAATATCTTGAAAGGTGTTCCATCTAGCTTCTACAATTGCATTGCTAATCCTTCAGTGATCTAAATGACAATACATGGTCCCATCCAATGTGTTCTAAGCTTGCCAGAATACTTCAAAAAAATATTTTTGTACAGGAGAACAAGATCTCCAATGTGAAACTGATTGTTCTTAATGTGTCATTTGTGCTAACTTTCTATCGTTTCTTCTTGACATTCTAATGATAGCTCGTGATAAAGCCTTCTTCCTCCAACTGGACCAACTGCAACAATATTTCTTCGATGGCACCAACATCTATCATTTTAGTAATCACAAATATCCTTAGACTAGGTAGAATATATTCCATCGACATAACAACCTCTTGTCCATAAACTGATCGAAATGGAGTTTGGCATGTCAACGTTTTACAGGTGGTGCGATATTCCCATAGCACTGTAGGAACGTCCTGATCCTAGTCATATCTTTGAACATTACAGATCTTTGTCAATGTGTTCTACAAGATCTATTGTATTTCTGAACAACTCCATTTTCTTGTGGATGATACGATGTTGTCTTCCTGTGTTGAATCTAGAATTCTTCAGTTAACTCGCTTATCAATTGATTGACAAAGTGTGTTCCCTAATCAGTTATTAAAATATTTGGGTATCCATATATAGTCACAACATTATCGAACACAAATTTTGCAGCTATCATAGTAGTACAATCCTTTACTGGCACTGCTTCATCCCATCTAGTCAAGTACTAGTCTGTCACAGTGATAATGTCTCATGCACCCATTTTTTTTCCTTGCAGTTTAATCGGTCCAACAAAATCAACATCCCATTTTTTGAATGCCTGTAAAGTTATATAAAGTACTAACGAAATTTCATCTCATCATGACGGCTTTCAATTTCTCTGGAAGATATCATAGATGCGACAATAATCTCTAACACTGGCATGTAGAGTAGGCTACCACAATCTAGCTTGCAAAATATTACACATTGTCACTTTTCTAGCATAATGTCCTCTTGCGACACTAGCATGTGCTTCATGCAATATCATTGGTCGCTCGTTCTCCAAAACAAAACGACGAAGGATTTCATATGATCCCATTTTGTATAGTTGTCCAATGATCAACTAGAAATCTACGGCTCTTACAACTAATTCTTTCTTCTCCACTGTAGTGAATTCATATGGTGCATATCCCATACTCAATAATTGTATAATATATCTATAATGATCATAAAACATCTTGAAAGAAAGTAATTGTGCATCAGGAAGACAATTGTCAAGAATCTTAGTCTCTTATCCACTCTCTAGCATTGATAGATGGTCAGGTCATGAATTTAGTCGACCTAGTTTGACGATAATATCAAAGTCAAATACCTCGAATAGGAGAATCCATCGAATAATATTTTCCCTCCAACATTGGCTTATTGACCAAGCATTTCAACAAAGAATCCATTTTGTGTACATTTTGAAATGTCCACCCAACAAATAATATCAAAATGTTTGAAGCACATATACCATATCTAAGCCTTCTCTTTTTGTCATGGTATAATTATTCTCGGTCGTTGATAATTTTCATCTAGCGAAGTAAATATGATGATCAATAGACCTGTCATCTTGATGGACAAGAACAACGCCAAGTGTGACAAATGACGCATTAACATGTACATGAAACTCTTTCTTCCAGTGTGGAAAAACTAATATGAGTGTTGTGACCATCTTATTCTTCAAGACATCCAGAGTCTCTTGGCATTGTTCACTCCAAGGAAAATTAACATCCTTCTTCAATAATTTCTCCATACGAGTAGTCACCTTTGCATAACCTCAGATAATCTTCTAATAATACCATATATGTCCTAGAGTCATTTTCAATTGCTTTATAGTCCCACGTAGCGGTAAGTCGCTAATTATCGCAATTTTAGCAGGATCTGCCAAGATTCCATCGCGACAAACCACATGACCCAACAAAATTTGAAAAGAGGGACAAAAAATACACTTATTTAGATTCCAAGAAATATGATACTGTTGACATCATTCTAGCATCATTCTAAGCCTCTCAATACGATCTTTTATGAGACCAAATACCATTGAGACATCAAAATAGAATTCAAGAAACTTATGAATAAAATCATTGAAAGCATCCATGACTATCCTGAAAGAGATAGCAGGAGCATTATTGAGTCCAAAGGGCATTACCGTAGATTGGAAATATCCACACTTATTTGCAAAGGTTTTTTTTGTCAATCTTCCTTCACAATTCTGATATGATGGTAACAAAAGAACCCATTAATAAATGAATAGACTTCTTGACCCCTATCACTCTCCAATACTTCATCTGTAAATGGTGTCGAAAATGGGTGGTGTGGGAAGGAATCATTCAACATACTTAGGTCGACATAGATATGCACTTCACTAGCTGTATTCTTATCTTTTACTACCATAGGGATAGTCCACTTAGATTCTTCAACAGGTTCTATGATTCGTGCATCCATCATTCTCTCAAACTCTTTCTTAACTTTTTCTTTGTGCATCGAATTGAGTTGATATGGTCGTTGCTTGAAAGGCTTTGATTCGGGCTTCAATGCTTGTATATCTCTTTGTTGCTGAGGACTAATTTTAGGGACAAATTTTGATCGAGAGCTCAATGGTGGTCATCTTCGAACATCCGATTGAGGTACGGTTCTTATCCCTTAGTGATTAGTTTCTTTTATCTATCTAGCATGGTTGAGAATGTATTGGTTTCTGATGTCATACTATCTGTTGTGTTTCACCCCAAGTCATAGGAAGATTTTCTTCGTAACAATAAGTCTCTCAATATTTTTTAGTATCCAAAGAAAGAGAGAGAATGTATTCCATTTGAAATATATAACTCATTTTCTAATTTTATTTTTACCAAATACTTGTCAAATGAAAATTTAAATAAATAACCAATGAAAACATAAAATACATGTCATATTAAACTGGTCCAAGAAACTATCTTAAATAGTGTTCTAGTATTGAACAATAAAAATTATGCCCGCAATGAGAGCATCAATACCGGACAATTGGGATGAAACTAGAATGTCATGATTGACTAGATGTTTTCCATGGACTAGAATCTACATGGAATGAAGGCCTTTCATGTTGTAACCTACGATCATTAGACGACGGTTATGGGTGGAAAAATGCCACAAATTCACTATACAAAGCTAAATTGTGTGTTTGAGACAATATTGAAGTGCTAGTGTCTCAAATCCTATCACCTAGTTGAGGTAATTGATGGGTCGATCTTGAGTAGAGCCAAGAGGAACCTACTAAAATTTACCAATCTTAAAATAATTGGCATTGATACCTAGAATGACCTTGGCCCATAATTTTCAAGGTAAATAGAAATAAATGTCATTATTATTGCAAGGAGGTCTATCAAATACTGTAAACCATCGCTCCATCCATTTGTCTCTTTAGAATGTACACCAATCCATTCAAAGAAGACTCTTTCTTGAATTAAGTATCTTGTTTTATGGTTAATGAACAAATGAATAGTAATCTAATTACTTATATGAAACTTTAAAATCTCTTCCTTACTAATGTGAGTTGTGTAGTACTCTCTCATCTTGGCCCTATAAGTCGATATGATATGTCATATGATTGGCCTTGGGCATGATTAATGAAAAGCAAAAATGATGTAAAGTGAAGTGATGTGACCAGTAAAATACAAGATGACTCGTGTTTTTAAACTCCTTAATTGAGTTTCTAAGTTCATTTAGACACTGATTAATTTCAATCCATAGATTTTGTTAAGAGTTAACGTTTGTGTTGTTAAACTCCTTAATTGAGTTTCTAAGTTTATTTAAACACTAATTAATTTCAACGTATAGATTTTGTGGAGAGTTAAAGTTTGGGATTGGACCAAGGTTTGCTACATATAGTAGAATAGCATTGGCAATTAAACAATAACTAAATAATATCTATTAGCATAACAGCTTTGCTGGCCTTCAATATGAACATGCGAGCGTAGACATTGTGGCTATGGATATAAGTAAGATCAGAACAAATTGGATATAAATTGCTTTGGAATAAGTAGTGAATATTTTGTTTTCTCAAATACTCGTTGTACACATGACCGTTTACTCGGTTCAGCTATTTGCAACTTGTGAACTATTTCATCAGCAGATATCTATATCTTTTTCTAGAGACGTAAGTAAAACCATCATTGCTGGCTGGGCCCTTTTAATACGACCTAAACAGAGAGATGGTATTCGAATGAGAATCGACAAGGAATATTGACAACCATGCAAATATTAGAAACGACAAAGATTGATTCAATATTTTTTTTTTAAAGCATTGTTTCAATACCTTATTTATTTTAACCCAATCTCTCCAGAGCTGCTTCGCTAGGTATTGCAAACTGTTTTCTCAATACCACTTGCAACTTGTCAACCATTTTTTAGCATATGATGGTTTTAGCACATTCTCGTTTCTGTCGTACAGATGATGGTCTTGAACACCACTCGCAGCTTGTCAACTATTCCATTTTTAAATTCCATATTGCATTTCGCTATCAACGCCATATAACTTCTTCAAAGAAATTGCGCACTGTAATCGCGCATTAAAATATTTTGTTTTGAACTGCGCAGTAAGTACGTGTTTAACCTGAGCTGTGACACATTTGTTGGTCTGCCATTTTGCACTATTTGCACAGGCAATGGATTCTATTTTTCGGCTCCATTTACCCTACTTCTTATATCCAGTCACCATATATATTGCCATAATTATGCTAAATGTTGCGAATTTTATAAATTTTCTTTGTTCTAATGACTTGAAAGGGTTTGAAATAATCTTGCCTCCGTTCTAGTTCAGTTGTGACTCCAACAGATCAGTCCCTGCCACATGGATCAGATCTGGCTACACAATGCAATTTCGAGTCACACCATCATTTGTTCGCAGACATCCAGCTGTCCAAATGAAATTCGAGCATACAGGTGGTGAAGAACAAGGGCCCAAGATGGACGTGGATCTTTAGATTTGTCATCAAT
>LPNX010082041.1:79757-104093 GCA_001517045.1 Pseudotsuga menziesii | reverse complement strand
AGGAATAGTAGAAAGTGGGATCTGATAGATAGTTTTTTTTTTTTTTTGTGTAAACAGATATGAACCAACTATACATGAGTTTATATATATATATATATATATATATATATATATTCAAAGTTGGTTTATTTCTGGTTCTATTTGATGAATTCATTGTTCGTCACTTTTGATGAATTTATTGTTGGTCACTGTTGAAGATGGCAAGGGCCCTATCTCAATACGTGCTTGTGATGTGCACTTTTGGTTTTGATGATATTTTCTTTGGTTTTGAATAGTTTTGTTTACAACCTTAAAGTTTGTTGTCATTCCATTCAAAGTTAATTGAAATAGCTTTTGCAGGTACTTCAGTTGAGAGAGAGTGGTTTAGTTTAAGATCTTGTTCTAATACTTCATGATTGAGTGAATTGAATATATGGGTTGCATATTCGAAGTATTTGACATAATTTGGTTGATTTGGCTACATTTGGGAATTGATATGTAAGGTTAGAATTGAGCTACAATAGTTTCAAGTTGAGTTTTAAGAGAATTATTATTCTAGTTCATTTACAAGTAAGATGATAATGAGTAAAGAAAGAAATCATCCTAAGAATTATAAATAGGGGACTGAAAGATGTTTTCAAAGCATATCATGGTTATTGAGATTACAAAGAGTATTAATTAGAGCACTTGAAACATCTAACAAAGAAATGGAAAACTTGAGAAAATGGTTTCTTTTAGTTATGTGATTATCTTTCTCACATTGGGAAATTGAGGATTACGAAAGAGTTATTTTCTATGCATAAATGCGGCACCAAGATTAGTTTTGTAATACCTCTGATTATGTATGTTTCGGCAATAGGGATAGTTGCCGTAGGGATAGTTTCCGATGGTATATCGTGCTATCCGGCACATTATAGTTTTGGCATCATCTAAATATGCACATCAATTAAAATAAACCTACAGCGAGCTACGATGGTGCAACGTTAAATGAAAAGGGCATGATTCCTAAGGTTAAGGGGGGGGTTGTCCAACCCGTGGGGGTCATTGGGAGTTTGCCATGTGTCACCACCCTGTTTGTTTTGCTCATCTTCCCTTCTCTCATCCAACCATCACTTGAATGTTCTGCTGAGTTGTTGAGGCAGTTATTACTGGAAGTGGAAGGTGGCAGGCCTGTCAGTCTTTGCCACACGCTCATTCCACCACCTGTTTCTCCACCTTCACGTGGGTAAGGAACCATCACTACGCCACTCTCTTGGTGGTTGGGGTTCACTCTCACATAGGGACGTGGGGGGTTCCTGTTACCACTCTGTGGTTGTGTTCTTTCCTCCTCATCACGCATAGAGTTAATGTTTTTGCCTCCACCATTGCTAGACTGCGAAGGATCGCTGTGGTTTTATTTTGTTGTTCGTGGGATGTTGGTTTCCATATTTTGTTGTTCGCGTCCTTTCCCCTCACGCATAGATTGATTGAGAATTGGTTCTTTTCCCATTTTTGTCTGTGTAACTTTCTTCAACGATTGCATTGAGGAATTGTGTGCTATGGGCTTTTGGATGTTGGACGGCTGTTGATTTCCACATCCGTTGGCTAAGTTTTACCCTGTCTATGCTGGGAGTTTTGCTTCTTCCCCAACTGCGGACTGTGTAAGGTTCTCATCGTTTCCTTATCAGATTGTGGTCTGCGTTTATGTCCTTCTTTTGTCCAAGATTGAGAATCGGACTTCTCCCCTATTTTGGGACTGTGTAATGTTGCCATAGTTTTCATTGTGATTTTGGGCTATCGATCTACCCTAGTTTTGGGTTGCTTCTTGGTTGTTGAGGCTACAGATGTCTTTTGGGGATTTTTGCTGAGTTGTTTTGGCCACACTAGGGCCAAGAACAACTCTAGAGCGTGGTTTGACCTGAACTATGTTTCACCTTTTGTTTGGGGTTGTCACCCTGTTGTCCTTGCCTTCTTCACAGAGCTGTGAGCTGTTTGTTTTACTGCGACCTGCAGTGGTTGGTCTTTGGACTATTGAGAGTAGGATTAGAGGCTGGGTATGTTTGAGAAAACTGGTATTTGAGGACACCAACTTAGCATTTATCCTTTCCTAGCTCCTTGACGGCCTGATAAACCCTACTGTGGGGACTTGGATGATTGGTGTACCTTGGCTATGTGTAAGCCTGCTTTGACCCTTACTCCTTGAGGAATTATGGCCAGCTCAGGGGTGACAGTTATTGCTGAGAGATTGATGAGCACGCTGGCCTATGGTTGGGTGGAACATTGCAGCGATGTAGTTGGTTGCGGGACAAGTTCTTATCAGATGAGTATTCATGTCCATTTTACTTTTGCAACTATATTTATTGATCAATAAATATGATGAACATGTGGCATTCTTGAATGAATGTATGGTTTCTTCCGCTATGTATATGAAGGATTATGCATCTTAGTATGTATTATGTTTAATTTTTTTTTATTTCAGCATTATATGCCTATTCATGTTCATGGGGTTGTTTGCCCGTATGTTTGTGTTATACCAAAATCTTGTCACCATCATGTGATAAGACCTTTGACATACCTACTTACCCTGAAATCCCAGCTTCTAGAGTGAAGACTAAATGGTTTCATATCAGTCTGTCATACAAATTCCCAGCACCACTCATGCCCCTTTGTCCAGGAGCAGTACCCCTTCTTGAACCGCTTTTCATCGGTTGTCCACAAGCGGTGCCACCACCTATTACCCTTGGTCCATAGGAGGTTATTACCAGAACTACTCTATCATAGAACGAGAAGCGCGATACCCTGGGTAAAAAGGGAAAAGAGAAGCTTCTCAAGTCTTCTAGATGATAAGCCTCGAGATATCCCTTATCCCTACTAATGTGGGTTGGTTGAGCTCAAGATCCCTCATCCTAGGATCTTAGAGGCCACCTCACCCACTAATTTCTCAACCATCTCTATCCATTAAATCCCTATAAATATGAGCTCATGGCCATGGTTGAGGGTAGAACACTGAAGGTATTGTTATGTTGTTGGACTGATTCTTGGCCCAAGATCATTTGGAGAGAGCATAGAGAGCTAGAGTCAGAGCTTTTGGGGATGAAGATCTGGTTTCATGGAGATGCATGTCAACACTAAGCCTTCGTTGTAAACTTCTTCATATTTCTAATGCAAGTTGATTTTCTGTCCCATATATATTGTTGATGTTTGATTTCAGATATGTATTGCTAGATTCCTTAGTCACTAGCATAGATTAGTAGATCATATTCTGGTTTTTTTTATCTGTTTCGTGTTGAATTCTTTTGCAGGTACACAGGTGAAATATCAAAGCCTTGTATTCCAGATATCTATAGCGTCTAGGTAGAGTTATCATCCTTTGTGATCTATTTGTTCTGGATTTGAACCATTTAGACCAGTGGAACACCTTACTGTCCGCAGGAGGCAAAATATTCTGATCAACAAATCTAGCGACTCTGCTGGGGAGTAGTTGTATTCAGTTATTTTGATCGTCCTCAGTCTGCAACTCTTGTCCGAATACAGGCTCCGTTTTCTTCAACTCTTTACAGTCAGATCTACTTTCTTATTTGTATTATTTGCGTTTGAAATTTCCAGATCTATTCAGATCTGAGTCATTTCGGATTTTTATGTTCTATTACCATATTCAATTTGACAATATTTACCTTGATCTAGTATTTTTTGATCTGATCCATCGTTCTCTTTCTTGTTTTGGCCATCTACAGGGAACCACGGCAATGCTTTGTACGAGGACCAGTGCCAAAGCCTGAACACAGTGGACAGTAAGTGGTGCCACTGCCTATATCTAGTTAGCGAGGAGTGGTGCTGCTTTGGAACTCTCTTACAACACCTACGAAGCGCGCTACCAGGTAGGCATTAGTCCAAAAATATTTTTCCTCTTTTTTCTTTGTAAAAATTTGGAATTTTCATTGCTTTCAGTTATGTTATCAGGCTTGTGTTATTGAATCTGATGTGTGTGTCTTACTGCTTTGATGGTTAAGATTGATTTTGAGTGGAATTTCAAAAAATTGTTTATTCTTCTTTATTGTTCATCTGCTTCTTGCTCGTTGGTTGTGCTTAAAGAAGGATTTCTTGTTTTCTGAAAGTTAGGGTGCTCATTGAACTCTCTTTTCATTGCATATATTAAAAGAAGAACACTAGATTAGCTTCTAGATTTCATTTCTTACTTTCATAGTAAACTTATTTTTCTTCCATTCAAAAAAGAAAACTTTTCCTTGAGATTAGGACATCATATTTGAGTGTTGGATTTGTGTTTTCTTATTGGCTTCATAAGCTTTTAGGACCTTTATGATCTTTCATCTCTCATGCATATAGGACTATCTCAATCAAAATATAAAAAAATGGTAGTTTTAAGTTAGATTTGCTTATGTTTTTAAGAAATTTGAAAAGTTAGAGTGCATTGGCATATAGGTGTGCTTGGTGTTGTTCTTTTAGGAAAAGAGATTCTCACCCTTCCCATTTGCTTTGGTTTTGAAACAAAAATAAAAACACTCTCTTCCCTCCCGTAAGTAGGCATATTGAACGATAAAGTGAATATTTGCACAAGAATATTGCATGGTTTTACTTTTTTGTCAGAACATCATGCATTCACCTAATCGTACAAGTTAAAATCAACAGTAGTTGTAGGTTAAAATTTGCATAGTAACTTGAGTGATAGGTTAGAGACGTGTTCGGGAATCGTAAAATGTAGGAGCTATCATTATTTGTCAGCATTACATTCTGGGACTCGCACAGTTCTTCCACGTACCATCGGTATCTCGAATGGCCTTTCACGTACCCTTGAGGTATATAGAAAGGTACTTCATGTACTCGATTGTATATCAGAAGGCCCCTTATGTATGATTATGCATTAGAAAACACTACTACCAATTCGATCTCCCACGTACCTTGAGTATATCGGGAGACCCCACTAGGGTACCTTATCTATCCGAGAAAATCCCTTTGGCCGTCTTGTTTGGAGCCATACACTGAAAACAACATTCGAAGAGATTGCTACACACGTACCCTCGAGGTATATCGTGAGTGGCACCAGCTTGACAATCCTAGTGAGAGACTTGATTTTTGAACTCCTCCTGTCATTTTAAGTCTGCTTGTTTTGACCTATAGTTTGACTTGGGAAGTCTTTTGGTGTGTTTTTTCTATATTTTTAGAGTCTAGGTTAGATAGGAAATGTACACATTGGCTGAGTTAAGACAGTCCAGGAGAGTATGGAGCTTGCCAGCCGATTTTACTTCTATTTCAAAATAAAAACCAATGGAAGCTATCGACCAAGGAGCTACTACCACCTTGTAAGTGGGAGATAATGCGGTGGTGGAAAGTGGAGTACCATATTCTTCACACTCACCCCCCTTGGTCCAACGGCCTTCCCGAGAAGATTCATCATTCCATCCTCTCACAAAAGGTCATGTTAATGATACCCATCTGGATTTTGGTCCTAATGCTCCTTTTTGGGAGACACCTATCGGGCAGGCCATTGCCTCATTTAGCACCTATGTAATTTCTCCTGAGAGTGAAGAAGAACGAAGGTAATACCATGCTGCTATCCTCCGTGCATAGGAGGTAGAAAAGCAGATTGACAACCTATTAGGCCCTTCACCAATTTGTTCTACATTCCTTCCTATGGGATATCATTCACTAGCCAATTCTATGAGACCCATTGAACTAATTATAGATCGTCCATTAACAATCCACATCCCAGGTCAAATTTCCACCCCTCTCACCTCTTATGTTATGTCTGTTCCAAATCCTCCCAAGTCTTTTGCATCTGGGGCCCAACCTTCAATTCCTGTTTCTTTAGTACCTTTAAATGTCGGGGGGAAACCCCCGGCACGACCTGCGTTATCTAATCCCGGAGTTGTACCTAGTCAAGAGCAGACCTCTAACATAGAAACATCTATAGTTTTTGTCCCTCCCATCCACACTAATGTGGTAAATCCCCCATCTAGTTCAGGTCAGCCCTTGGGGGCATGACCTATTGCCATTCAGTATTCTAATGGTTATGGTTATCAAATACCTAAAGGTAATCATCCATCTAATCCTACTGGAATTCCATTCCCTAGCAACACTTTTACGCCATGGGGGCAACCCAACTGGTCTTACATGCCATCCATTGGAGGGATACCTATACATACTGCGGGAGGTGCGGGAGAACCACCTTATGGAGGTCCTCCCCCTGGGGGACCTAATGGTTTCGGAGGATCTAGCGGTCCTCCTCATGGTCTTGGTGGTCCTAGTGGTCCTGGGGGACCTGGTGGATTTCTTCCTTATGGATCTAGAGGGTCTGGCAGTCCTTCACCTAGTAGTTTCAGTGGCTCTGGAGGTTTCCCACCTCCTGGAGGTTATAGAGGGTCTGGTGGTCAGCCTCTTGGTGGTCCTAGTGGTCCTAGTGGTCCTGGTGGTCTCGGTGGTCTTGGCAGTCCTGGTGGATCTGGAGATCTTCCTCCTGGAGGCTCTAGTGGTCCTAGCGGTCCTAATTCCAGAAATCAACCCCCCATAGGAAGATTTCCCAGTAGTTCTTCATCACAGCAACATGTTTATCAGTCTACCTATGGCCCTACTGGTAATTACATGCCATATCAATATTACCAGTATGTGCATCCCAATAGACAGTTGCCTTTCCTTGCAACTTTGGACTTGCCTGATTTGTCCAAGTCAATTAATGATCCCATTCGACACAATCGCTCGTGGCCTCCCATTCCGGTAAAGTTACCATTGGATATTCCAAAATTCGATGGGAAGCAGGGTGAAGATCGACAAAACCATGTTATGACTTTTCATTTGTGGTGTTCCTCGAACTCTCTCATGGATGATTCCATTTGGTTACGACTCTTTCAACGAAATTTGACTGATACGGCTACGAAGTGGTATATTGAACTCCCACAACATTTGTTTGTGGATTTTGGCTCGTTGGCAACCATATTTCTTACGCACTTTCAGCTCCCTATTTTTTATGAAATGGGTATTGATCTTTTAACTTCTCTGCGATAGAACATCTCCACCCACATTTATGACCATATTCATGAGTGGATAAGGCGGAGAAGGCTTATTAAGGCCCTTATTACTGATTAGTTGTGAGCTGATTGGTTCACTAAGTCCTTGTTGCCTCCTATTGCCTGAGATGTGGCCATGGGTGGTGCCATTATCAAAGAGCAAGCTATTAGTCGGGCTTAGTACCTAGACTTGGTCTATTCTCAGTTCGAGACTCTTTATGACCTGATTCCTCAAGCTCCTCACCCCAGCACTGACCATGCCAAGCCATCAACAGAAATACCTATTGATGGGATTGCTGGTTCAATCCAGTCCCCATCCATAGTGAAACCTGCCAAGCAAACCCAAACTGCTACTCCTTTGACTCCCAAGGCTTCTGCCGAGGTCAATTCTATTCAATGTACTCAAACCTCGGGTAATAAAAAGAAAGGTAAAAATCGAAATAAAAAAACCTGGAAACTAGCAGGAGACCCCACAATCAACCCATAATGATAACAACATAGGGAAAAGAAAGGCTAAATACCCTTGTCTGTTATGTGGTGGTGACCACTTCTCAAAGGAGTGTCCCCATCGAGACGAAATCTCCCAGTTTTTGAAGTCTAATCCCGCACCTACAGTACTTACAGATCCTTTTCCCTCTCAACAACAGCTGGTCGACCACATGTCAAACCAGGGTAACTCTAGTTCATCAGAGGAAATTCGTATTATGTCCTCAGATACCATCCATCTGCAAACTCGAAGCTAGAATTATGATAAACCCGTAGATAAGCAAGAATATCAATCTTCTTCAGGGAAAGCTCCCTCCACTAGTTCTCTAGAATCCTCATCTACTATTCCCTTGTCTATCGAGAAGCCTACTCTCGACATGATTTTGTGCCCACCCAAGAGTACTCTTCAGAAGGCTGTCTTTAATCCCAATGCTTGAGATTCTCAATTCTATAATGTGGTTGAATATCTTGCTCAGGCACCTTGTGCAATTTCTACCCTAGAAGTACTCCAAAGTTGCCCTTCATAGCGCAAGAATTTGTTGACTGCATCAGGAGCTGTAGACCCAGATAACACTAACTTGATTCACTTCAATGTTGAGAACTATAAACCTATATTACTATATAAACTTGATTTTTAGATCATTACGAAAGTAGTGGGAAATAAAGTCTTTCGAATGGTACTAGATGAAGGAGCTTCGACCTTGGTATTATCTCTGACTTGTTGGAAAGCTCTTAGGTATCTCGGGCTTGTTACATCACCTACAACCCTTAAAGCCTTTAATGGACGAGGTTTCTAACCCCATGGCCTCATATCATCCCTCACGGTCGAGCTGAGGGGAAAAACCATTTCCATACAAGTAGAAGTGGTAGATGCCCCTTTAGATTATAACCTCCTTTTAGGAAGGAATTGGTTCTATGCCATGAATGTTGTTGCTTGAACAGTATTTCTAACGGTCCAATTCCCACATCTCGGGAGAATTGTTACCATTGACCAGCTTTATTTCTGTACACCGGATGTTACTAACTCCATGGATAATAACATCCCCATGTTAGGTCAGTCCCCTCCTCCTTACCGGTCAATTGGGGTAGGTATGCTGAAGGATTCATCCCTTATGGGGATTTTTCCCTCTACTCCTCCTAACACGGATACAACAACAGTACATATGATCGCCTCATTTGATATTGAGCCCCAGGGCACATATGTTGTTGATTCTACCTCATTGAGCCCGCATGAAGCCATTTATGACACCATTCAAACTTGCTCCGATGATCACACTGATTACATTCATTTAGTGGCTTCAGATCCTTACCATTTACCGTACTGGTTAGAACCTTCTCTTCTGGTTCTAGACTATCTCTCCAAGACTTTTCCTTTCGACTAGTCCATTATAGAGATCATGAATACGAATGAGCCCATTTGGGAGGATCAACATCATAGATCCATGTTCCTCCCCAATACCAGTTCGGGCGGCCATGATTTTGCATCCTTGTTTCCTATTGATATTGTCAACATTCTACAAAGTCCTATATTGTTGCAACATACAGATTCTGAAGGAAACCTTTGCAACATTACTTAGATCAACCCAATTGACATATCAGCCAAGCCTGATGTTATTGAGCATGTTCATGTTGGGAAGAACTACTCCACAGATGAATTTGAGGCATATAAGGCACTTTTTAAGGAATTCCGTGATAGTTTTTCCTAGTCCTATGAAGAGATTCCAGGGATCAAGCCTTCCATTGTGGTCCACAAGATTAAAACTTATCCCATGGCTAAACCTATCAGGTAGAAACTTAGGCAAGTCCATCCTAGGAAGGCCACAACTATTAAAGCTGAGATTGGGAAACTTTTGAAAGCTGGTTTTATTTATCCTGTACCTTTGATGGAATGGGTATTGAATGTTGTCCCTATCAATAAAAAGCAGGGCACCATTAGAGTCTGCATCGACTTTATGGATTTAAATAAATCTTGTCCCAAGGACAACTTTCCTACCCCACATATTGATCAGATTATCGACAACTATACTGGAAGTGTCATATTTTCATTCATGGATGGCTTCTTCGACTACAATTAGATTGAGATATTGCCCGCCGATCAGCATAAGACGACATTCATTTTCCCATGGGGAACCTTTTCATATAAGAAGTTATCTTTTGGCTTGAAAAATGTTGGAGCCACATTCCAGTGTGCGATGTCCTATGCGTTTCATGACATTAAACATATTGTTGAACCGTACCTTAATGACCTCCCTGCTCATTCATAGCGATGGGAGGACCATCTTGGTCATCTTAGAGACATATTCATGAGATGTTGTCATTATAATATATGGCTCAGTACGAATAAATGTGTTTTTTTCATTGAGATGGGATGTCTACTTGGCTTTGTGGTATCTAAAGATGGCATCCAGATCGATCCTTTGAAAATTTCCGCCATCATTAATCTACCAGCCCCAACCAACATTCTTGAAATCCAAAGTTTGCAAGGGAAGGAAAATTTTCTCCACCATTTCATGTGCAATTTCGCTGAGAAAACACACAGTTATATGCGTCTCCTCAAGAAGAACACTCCATTCTTCTAGGATGACCAGGCCCAATGTGCCTTTGATAGTATTAAGCATGCTCTAACTCATTCACCCGTGATACACCCCCCAGATTATTCAAAGAATTTTCTCTTGTATACTGCTGCCTCCGCTACTACCATCGCCATGGTTTTAGTGCAGGACAATCTCCACGGTTAGGAGCATGTGATTTATTACGCTAGTAAGAATCTTATTGATTCTTAAACCCGTTATTCACATGTGGAGAAGCTAGCTTTGGCCATCGTCATTGCTGTGCAAAAATTTTGTCACTGCATTCTGCTTCGCACTACCACCATATTGGCAGACCAGAACCCAATGTACTACATTCTAACTCGTCAGGTACTCGGGGGAAAGTACTCCCATTGGATCGTCATGCTTCAGGAGTTCGATCTTGAGTTTGCCAAGGCTACATCAAAGAAATCCCTGGTTTTTACCGAGAATATATGTGACCTTCTTTGTGCTACCAATAATTAGCAGATGAATTCATGTTCCTAATTATCACTATTGATCCTTGGTATGGAGATTTGTTGATTTATCTCCAGACCCAATGTTTTCAACTGCATTATCTCGCAATGATCGTCGTCGCATCTGTCACCACACAAAGTACTACCTTATCTTGAATGATACCTTGTATAGACGTGGGATTGACTCCATTCTCTGGTGATGCCTCACTCACGAGGAGGCTGAACACATGCTAAATGATTGCCACTCTGGAGCATGTGGCGGTCATTTATCTGGGATGGCTACAGCCTTGAAAATCCTTCACGCTAGCTATTTCTAGCCTTCTGTATTCAAAGACTATCATGAGGCTATTAGGAAATTCCCACCATACCAACATTTTTATCCCAAAAAGCGCACCCATCCTGCTCTGCTTCATCCCATCATTGTCGTTGGCCCTTTTTCCAAATGGGGGATTGACTTCATGCATTGTAAACCTACCTCAACCGGGGGGCATGGTTACATCATCGTAGCCGTGGATTATTTTACAAAATGGGTTGAGGCCATACCTACATATGCAAAATATGGTAAGACTACCGCTCTCTTCTTGTTCATTCATATCATAGCTAGATTTGGAGTTCCGCAGTCCGTCGTCACTAATCATGGATCTCATTTCCTCAATCAAATGATGGAGGAATTGAGTGGCAAGCTAGTTTTTCACCATGAAAACTCTATGCCATATTATCCGTAAGCTAATGGTCAGGTAGAGGCCATTAACAAGGTTTTGAAAACTATGCTTTGTCGGATGGTTGGAGATCATAAATCCAATTGGCATCTCATTCATTTTTCTACTCTTTGGGCTTATCAAACTTTTATGAAAACAACTACTGGTTTCATGCCATTCTAGCTTGTTTATGGACTTGAAGCTATCTTGTCGATCCAATGTCAGATTCCATCTTTACAACTTGCTGTCGAACTTCTCCCAGACACTTCCATGGAGGAAGTGAGATTTTTGTACTTAAATTACCTTGATGAAACTCGTAGAGATGCTGCCTTGGCTAATGAGGCACATAAGAAACACATCAAGGCGCAGTACGATAAATCTATCCAACCTCGTGTTTTCAACGAGGGTGACCTAGTTTTGACTTATGACCAGAGATATGACAAGCTAGGAAAGGGTAAGTTCAAGTCTATGTGGTATGGACCTTTCATTATTTCCAAGGTGTTAGAGAAAGGAGCCTATCAGTTGGTATATTATGATGGAATCCCTTTGGGGCAACCTCGCAATGGGTTGTACCTGAAAAGGTACTATGCCTAGGTCTTCTTGGATGGTATCTTATATATATGTATATTGATTGACTTTCAGTGTGTTTTCAGTATTTTCAATATGGTCTTGATTTTTGGTGTCCTCATCTGTTTATACCATGTTTTGGTCATGCAGATGGATTTCTACGGCTTTGCTGATGGTGCTTGCCGCCACACCTTGAATCTAGCCTCGGCTTCTTAGGTTATCTATTCCCCAACTGAATATTTTGTCAGTTCGGGAGTGGTTTTCTTAGGTCCCTCTACTAATAACATCATTGAGTATGAAGCAGTCATCGGTCTTCTGACTGAAGCTGCCTCCCAGGATGTCCATGATCTAGTAGTTTTGATGGACTCTCAGCTCGTGGTTTGTCATTTAAACTATGTCTACATCATTAGGAACTTGATGCTCCTCTACCTCTTTAGGAGGGTACGTTTGTTAGAAAGGTCATTTGGAACCATTACATATAGGAATATCCCTAGGGAACATAATGTAGTTGTTCATTCATTGGCTAATTACATCCTAGATTGGAATATTGCCCATTCATGACATTAATCAAACATAGTACATTGTAAATAAACATTTAAAGACACACAGAACTCAGAGAAAATTCATTTATCCATTTGAAACATATAAACATCATGTAAAAGTCTATATATATATATATATATATATATACACACAAAATTTTTACAAAAATAGGTCTTGAGACCTCATCTGAAGCATGTAGGCTTTTAGGAAAAATCATCATACAAAATCCTGAAGCTATCAGCTTTCAGTATACATGTCTCATCCACTAGTGGTGCTCATGATAGCACATCACTGCTCGAGCCACCCTGCATAGTAGCCTGCTGAATCGGCCTGGTACTCCCGTCGTAGATCTCTAATATCTAGTCGGGAGGTCATATATGTCAGCATCTGGGATGTCCAGAGTCAACCTCTCAAGGTTCTCCTCCAGCTCCCCGGTAATATCATCACCCTATGGCACGAAGCAAGCTCCAGATCGTCTATCTAACGGAGATGCTCCTCCAGGCCTCCCTACTCCAACATCTGCATGAAGACAAATAGGTCTCATCACTTATCATAAAAAATATAAAACAAAAAAAACATAAAAACATTTTCCATCTTTAGGGTTTCTTGTTTCTTACCAATGTCACCCCACTGCCCTCCAGGCGGGAGTGGTAGGTCAGGATCACATGTAAAATATGTGCCCGCATAGGCATAGTCCTCAACCATGAGCATATGATCCCACAACCATCTAAAGAATGCATCACCGGACTTTACTCTACCCCTACCTGCTCCTGTGCGAGCCATGACCTGGACCCACCTCAGCATGTGGGGGTCTCGTGCACTCAGACTCTAAAAAGTCACCTAGGGCCTGATCTGAGGGACGCACTTGAAGAAGAAACAAGCTAATATGGAACCAAAGTCGAACTGCTTTAGCTCTCCTTGCCGACATTTAGTCAGCTGATCCTTGAAGATTGGAAGCACAGTGTCGATCTATGAGCTCTCTGGTGGTAATGTCCCCGCCACAGGAACCTATCAGTGAGATAGGGGCACCCTGTCTCGATAGGATAGTCATGAAGTAGATGTCCTCTACCTCCACTGTAAGTATATGTGCCCCCACCTTGAAATACTATTGTTCTAGATTCCACATTCTTAGTATGCATTCCAGTAGTCTCTCGTGGGACACCATGCTTGGTGTTTGGAAGAACTTTAGAAGCCCACAGTTCCGAAGTGCAGCAATACAAACTGGATTCCTTTTAGCAGCAACATTCTCGTCATCATGTGTTCTTTCCTTCCATATCACCATATTTTGGAAGCCTAGGCCTACATAAAACAACAATGGTATGTATCAATATCATCCTTGAGTCATTACAAATAAAACGAATGAGTAAATTTTGTCTATATCATTGGTTTAACTTCTCCATGGTTGGTACCGCCTGTGTCCCGTTGGAGACAGACAATGGCACCGCCTGTCCACCATATTCTTGGCGCGGTTCTCGGGTGGTACTGCCTATCCCGCAAGGGGTATCCGCGGTGCTCGCAAATTGGATTTTAGGGCTTTCCAAATAGGCATAAAACCCCACCAAATCCCAAAATAGAATCTATTAAATGAAAGATGAAGGCCTTAGCTGTTACCTACAACTAACGAGACTAAAAACGAATGGTGGAAACTCCCGGTATCAGCTATGGAAGATCTGGCTAAAAAATGCTCCAAGTGCTCTCTGCTAGAGGTAAATAGTGAAATGTTTGATTTTTTACTATTTACTTGCCTTATATAGACATTTTTTCCATCTGACTTAGTATAGTTTTGATATTACATCATGTTCTGGTCAAAATCTATTTGTCGTAATCCCTTAATGTTGATTTTGGATGCATTTAACACTTGTTGATGAGTCGTTTATAGGTTGACTTTAGTAAAAGCTTTGGAAAGTTTGTTTATGTATTTTTCATACTTTCACAAAATAGAAAAGGTCGTTGAACGTTTATTACGACACTTTTTCATGCTCATTAAAATCTAGTATCAAATTTCCGAGTCTAGTTCAAGTTTCTTTCCAGGCTCGTAAAATACGACATTGTGTAAAGAAACGTTATGGAGTCTTCTTTTCACATCTTCTTTCAGACTCCTTAAACATGAAAAGATAGTTGAGTCCATTTCTGAATCTTTCCAGGCTCGTAAAAAGTGACATTGTGTAAAGAAACCTCATGGAGTTCTCTTTAAACCCTTTTCAGGCTCCCTAAATACAAAAAGATTGTCGAGCGATCTTGTCTTCTTCACACTCGTTAAAGTATTTGAAGAGTCGTCCGTTCGACAGTAGGTTATCTCTTTCTCAGTTCGGATAGGACTATTTACGAGAAAGGAACACTCTAGCTGATATTGACTGGAAGAGTTCTCTAAGGTATGATTTTATACTTTTTTCGGGCCTTAGAGACTAAATCATACGAAAAAGGAACCCCATAAATTCTTCTTTCGTATTTGTTCAGACACTCTAAACATGAATGATACCAAGTTTTCTTTCAGTGGACTTGTTAAATTGAACATTGAGAGACCCGTTTTGGGAATGAACCCATTCTCTCTCAGGTTCGTAAAACATATGGGACTGGACTTGTCTTCTGACAAGCTATATCAAGTGTTTGTTACCCTCTTTGAACTCGTAAAACTGAAAAGAGGCACTCATTGATCATGATGGGAAAAATGGGAAAGGAAATCATTTTGCAAATAATATCAGTTGTTTGTCATTACCTTTGAACATGGCACTTGTCTGCACAATCATGTCAGTTAATTGGGTATTCAGATGATCTTCGTGACGATCCACTTTCACGAGCCATGCCAATCCTTTGAGTCTTTCAAAAGAATGCATTGTCCACTATCGCATTGTGTATCTATCCCGTCTAGTCATGCTACCAAGTCATTTTGTCATGCCACCCGATGTTCAAAGGGAATCTGAAGAAGTATTACCTCTAGAGTATACACAACCTTTGTGTCAGTATCTTTGAGTCAGTCATATGGTTACTATGTTCACATCATTCCAGAACTATGTTTCGAGTTTTGTGTCATCGATGTGGGACTCATCATGGCCCTCCTTCGATGAGACTATTCCCATCGACATCATCTCATCATCCGAGAAATAGTCTTAGAGACAATATTTAGTACCTTGAGATCTGTATGCCTTAATGACATATTCTCTTGCTCTCGACATAGGTTCACATCATTGACCTTTGATCGATAGAATCAACTAGGTGTTTGACATTAGGACATCTATTTGCACTCAGTAGATTGTACTAGAGTACCTTGGGAATCGTTGACATTAATAGCGATCTCCCTTGCACTTGCTAATGGTTCACATCATTGGCTGGTAATCAAGTGGTTTCTACCATGTTCGACTTCATATCATTGTAATCACATGGATAGAATTGTACTTTATGGAAGACGAGATGAAGACCCTAGGTATTTGTTTAAAAGCGCTCATTGCTTTTTTCACAGGTTGCGATGGAGTTTTGTATATCTATCATGGATCCACATTTGTACGGTCATGGCTATGCTCAAATTTGCGTCTGTATGACATAGATCTACGTTGTATGTCTGGTAGCTCTATCCAAGTTTGAGTCCTCTATCACATGGATCTACACTGTATTCTAGTAGCCATGCTTGTTTATTCCACTCATGGATCTGCCTTGTATTGGTCTGCAGCTATGAGTTTGGTTACTTGTGTCTATGAGTCAACATACTGGTGTACTAAAGATGCCTACTTGACTGCATGCTCCGATCGAGCCAAAATTTTCATCTCCTGGCAATGAATTGTTCTCAAAGCTCTTGTTTATCATATCAATCTAAGACTCATGCTTTGAGGGGGCATCCAAATCTCTATGCTCTCTCCAAATGATCTTGGGCCAAGAATCAGTCCAACAGCATAACAATACCTTCAATGTTCTCCCCCTCAACCATGGCTATGAGCTCATATTTATAGGGCTTTTTGGGGATGAAAAGCTGGTTTCATGGAGATGTATGTCAACACTAAGGCTTGGTTGTAAACTTCTTCATATTTCTAATGTAAGTTGATTTTATATCCCATATATATTGTTGATGTTTGATTTCAGATATATATTTCTAGATTCCTTAGTCACTAGCAAGATTAGTAGATCATATTCGGGTTGCTTTGATCTGTTTCGTGTTGAACTCTTTTGTAGGTACATAGGTGAACTATCAAAGCCTTGTATTCTAGATATCTATAGTGTCTAGGGAGAGTTAACAGCCTCTATGATCTATTTGTTCTGGATCTGAACCATTCAGACCAGTGGAACACCTTACTGTCTACAGGAGGTGAAATATTCCGATCAACAAATGTGGCGACATACCAAAATCTTGCCACCATCATGTGATAAGACCTTTGACATACCTACTTGCCCTGAAATCCTAGCTTCTAGAGTGAAGAATAAATGGTTTCTTATCAGTCTGTCATACAAATTCCCAGCACCGCTCATGCCCCTTTGTCCAGGAGCTGTACCCCTGCTCACACCGCTTTTCATCAGTTGTCCACAAGCGGTGCCACTGCCTGTTACCCTTGGTCCATAGGAAGTTATTACCAGAACCGCTCTGTCATAGAAGGAGAAGTGCGGTACCCTGGGTAAAAAGGGAAAAAGAGAAGCTTCTAGAGGATTCTATATGATAAGCCTCGAAATATCTCTTATCCCTACTGTTGTGGGTTGGTTGAGCTCGAAATCCCTCATCCTAGGATCTTAGAGGCCACCTCACCCACTAATTTCTCAACCATCTCTATCCATTAAATCCCTATAAATATGAGCTCATGGCCACGGTTGAGGGGAGAACATTGAAGGTATTGTTATGCTGTTGGACTAATTCTTGGCCCAAGATCATTTGGAGAGAGCATAGAGAGCTAGAGTCGGAACTTTTGGGGATGAAGAGCTGGTTTCAAGGAGATGCATGTCAACACTAAGGCTTGGTTGTAAAATTCTTCATATTTCTAATGCAAGTTGATTTTCTGTCCCATATATATTGTTGATGTTTGATTTCAGATATATATTGCTAGATTCCTTAGTCACTAGCATAGATTAGTAGATCATATTCTAGTTGCTTTGATCTGTTTCATGTTGAACTCTTTTGTAGGTACACAAATGAACTATCAAATCCTTGTATTCCAGATACCTACAATGTCTAGGGAGAGTTATCAACCTATGTGATCTATTTGTTCTGGATCTGAACCATTTAGACCAGCGAAACACCTTACTGTCCACAGGAGGTGAAATATTCTGATCAACAATTTGGTGTTAGTAGCGTCGTCTTCGCTGGTCAGAGGGTTGCGGACGTTACACGTTTTCTTGCAAGTGTGTGGTTAAAAGGAGTTTTATGCCAGTTGTAATTACATTATTTACTACAGTTTTGGAATTGCTATTAGTCAATTGAGGTAAGTTTAGGTAGAATTAGATTGACTGCAAAACCACTCCTGCGCTTGTGGTGTTGGTGTCTCATAGTTTACTTTCTAGGGTTGAAATTTTATGTGGGCTATTTATAGTAATATAATTAGCTTAACATTTATGGCGTTGTTGCGGGGAGGTACTAAAAAGGATTGAAGAATAGGCTTTGTGCTGGTTTTATTGGAGGCAAGGAGGAGAAGTAACGGTAAGATGAGAGGTAAGAACCTACACATCTATTTAACCCATTCCTCCAAAACCTTCTTCAGTAGTTACGTTTGAAGCAAGTGTGCTTTTGATTCATCACTGTGCAAGTGTGCCTTTACCTCAAGCAAGTGAGAGATTTCCCTTTCAAGCAAGTGTGCTTTTATTTGAGTAGTTCAACAACATGAGAGTACTTTTGATGCTAGTGTGATGCAAATGAGTTTACCTTTTCTTTCAATAAGAATGTATCTTATTGTTGCAGTACAAGCTTAGAAGTTGTGGTTGGATTCAGTTTTGCAAAGGTTTATTTTGAATTTATTAGTGTCAATTCAGTTTTTGCAGTAGCTGGACTTATTTTTCAAATTCTTGGATATTCTAGTAGACTCCCCTCCCTACACTATGAAAATCCAAGAGCCAGCACGAAGAATTTTGGCGAAGTCAAGAAGTGGAGAAGAAAATGTTTTATTATTCCCTAGTTGAACTGTCTACATTTCAGTTCTTTGAGGATCCTTGGTTAATTGTAGAAGAAGTCAAAATATTAAAAGATCCCCTAGATGAAGAACAAATCTTAGAGCCTAAAATTAAAGAATTTCCTCCATGTTTAGATCCTTTGAATACTCAGGGAAAACAGACACCATATTTTGAAAAGATGTAGGATGTAACATGAAATAATGTGCAAGATGATCAAGGCATGAGGTTTTACATAGAAAATTGGTTTCATCCCATTATCAAGCTGGAGGATGACTCTCTTCTCCAACTGTTCTATGTGCCAGATCATAAATATTTGTTTGTTCCTCAAATTCATCCAGATATTCAGGTACATCCTCATATTTGGATATGAGTATGATTTTGATTATGTTGCGTAAGTGGTTCCACTGGAAATTTTCCAATAACTGAAGGGAGGGCTATTTTATTTGAAATATGGTAGGATAATAAAAAAGGGAATAAATACTACACATAGTAAATAAGTTTGAGTGCATTACAATAGCTATTCTTTATTTAATAAAGAATAAAGAAATAATGTGAATCAAGCAAGAGTAATTCAAGCTGAAATCTTGCTGAAATATTGAAATGAAAGAAGACTGTAATATCTAGATTATGGGAATTTTCACTGCATAAAATTCCTATATCAACATATAATTATGGAAAGGGAGGATAATTTGAAATTTTCTAATAGGGGTTTATATATTTCCATCATTTCCATATTCTTAGCATTACTGAAATCCATGTGGTTAGCTCGGGAGCAGCACACATAATTCATGTTTGAATACTAGAATGCTTTTGTGTTACTAGAATTTTAGAATGGTGACCAGATTGTTATAAGTAACAAGGTGGCTGCAAGTGCTCAGAGCAATCCTAGGACACTTTTGATCGGCTTCTAAGATTCAAGCATTCATCTTGAGTATCTACAGATATCACACCACTTCCAGATTTTATGGTGAGTATTGGTTCATCATCAGTTGTCGATTTGAGGTAATGATTTTTATTACTTTTTGAAGTTTATTAAAAACAAAGGAATTTTTTCATTATAAAGACAACATCTTGTAATACTTTTTATATTCCTACCTTATGGTATATCTCCTATATTATAACCTTTGTGTATGGTTTTTATATTGCATACCACCTCTGAACAGATGTCCACTTCTGTAATCATCATTTTCTTTTACTTCACATGTCCATGTACTATCCATCTCACCTCCATAATTGCTTGTCAAATCATTTCCTTTCCTTGTACACATACTATAATTCTACACTGGACTATTTATTTGAATCATTGATAGGGAATCAAATGAATAATCTCTCTAGTGAATTTTGACTTATCCTATAATCATTTCACTAATATATCGAAAGTAGAAGTGGCTTGATTTCATTTGAAGAGTCTATGGGAAACAATCAGTCGAAGAAGAGTAAATCGACATGAACTAGTCTCATTGGATGAGCTTGAGCAGATGCTAGAATACAATGCATGTCAATCAATATTCAATAGACAATATGGCCAATATTCTTTACTAAATTTCGAGGATACAGTTATCCAGTTGCTTTGAAATTTTCCTTGGGTTTCAATGGAGAAGTGGCTCGAATCAGAGATGCTATAATGAAAGTAAATGAGAGGAATATCTCCCATGCCATTGGTTTTTCTATTGAAGGAGGAGAATCGTTTAAAAATCAGCCCTGGGATTGTAGACAATTTGCTTGTTTTCTTCATAATAAGAATGAATAAATTGACTGGGAAATAGGAGTGTCACGTACACATCTTGAGCAGAAATGGAAGAACCTTTTGTTGTTCCTACATAGATATCTAACTTGCAAAGGTAAATATTTTATGACCTTTCAATACCATTTCCAATTTCTGTTCCACTTTGAAGTTGACAACCATTTGAATATTCTGCACTATTCGTGTCAAAGTTTGGATAAGATGGCTAAATAGGTTCAAAAACGTCCTCATAACCCTTCTCCCATCCTTTATCATTACAGACTTATTAATATTCTTGTTGAAAATGAATTGCATATTCATAATGACTCTTGGGATGATTTTGTCAATCGAAATAATTGTATTCCACAATAGACCCATGATCAAGCTCTGAGCCTTTGTCAAGCTAAACCCCATCCTTCTACTCATAGTACATCCCAAAAAATGAATACTAAATAATCCCCTACCAAAACCTTTCTTGTATCTTCTCGTCATTTTACATGAAGTATGGCGAAGACCGTTTCCTCTACTCCAGAACCTAGTTTTCCTCCTCGAAATACGATAAGCAATGAGTTTACAGGGGAACATATAAATTCCATACCCCTAGAAGGTGATCCAAAGTCAATGTGTGATGGTCCAGAACTTAATATTATTGATATTTCTAAGTTATACCCTCATCAATTTAACTCTGATATCCTTGGCTGCGAAGATAATATGGCACCAAATAAAATTGAAAAACAAAGTTCATGTTGAAAATTTATTGGTCATCACATATTAGGTAATTTGAAGAAAAAGGACCAGGAATTTAAACAAATTCAGCAAGATCTTGATGAATTTCAAGTCTTAGATAGACATAGCAAAGATGAAACTAAGCAACTCCAAGACTATAGTAAAAAGATACTTGTTGAGAATGAAACAATAGTTCTTCAAAATGGGAAGCTTCATAAGTTGGTTTAGAAATGGTTTAAAGTGGCCATTTCTTCTCTCGATAAGGGAGTGATAGGAGAATCCAAGTAAACAAAGGATAAAATAGGTAAAAATTTGGATAGCCTAGCTACAACAACAACACCATTGGGTCAAACAATCATTTTGACTCAATTTTGGGTTTCATTTTTTAGCATGTGTTGCTGGAAATTCTCACCTCCTACAAATAGGAGTTGTTTCCCTAGCCTAAATCCTTCATAGCTAGAACAAATGAGTGATAACAATAATAAGAACTTTCCCTAGAATTAATAGATGTCCGGAATGAGTCTTTTACCTATCATGCAGTATGAGGTATCAACCTTCTATAGTTCTAGATCTCCACAGATATACCTGCAATAGACACATCACAACAACAAACAAGATCAAAAGTACCAGAAAATGATCTACAAGTCTATATCAATGACTAAGGAAATTGAGAACAAAATGAGTGATCATAACAAAATACATTTTATGGGAAAGGAACCATCATTGCACTAACATAAAAGAAAAGAGATTACAACCATTTTTCCCTATTGTTGTGATGCCTCCTCACATGAAAAGTCTTGTCCTCAAAGCTTCAACTTGTCCTCTCTATGCTCACCCTAGATTTGGCCAGAACTTAGGTGCAACAACATAACTTTCCTCTTATAAACCCATGGGGGATGAACCAGTACTTATAGCCCTTGGGAGGATAGGGATGTTTGAGAAAATGGTGGATGAGGTAAAAGCGAGAAGCTGCTAGGGGGGATCTTGAGTCCAGGTGGTCCACAAGAGTAGGGATCGGGGTGCCAAAATGCTTATCTTTGAGAAGCTTCATTTAACTTCTCTTTTTTCTTTTGAAACTTTAGCACCGCTCTTTTGCTATGGAGATAGAGTATCATCAAGGTGGTGTTGATGTATATGTAACTTCGGAATGTATTCTTCTATGTATTTCATATATTGTAACCCAATGTTTATTTTGGGATGTTTCTATTATGTATTTGAGTCATGTGGTCATGCCCCGATGTTCCGATCAGGAGGATTAATAATGTAAACAAGTCATATCAAGTCATTAGGTTAGTCCCCAGAGTTTAGGGGCACTTGGGTTATTATACACTAATTAAGGTGTAGGCTCAAGTAATTAATTATAAGTTAAGCCTACATGGTTGAGTGCACTTCAAGTCAATGGAAGAATATAAATAGAGATTGAGAGTCTCTCTATTTATCACTTGTGACTTAGCTCTCTTGCTCTCTCAAGTGTGGCGCACCTTTGGAGAAGGAAATCTTTGGCTTGACAGAAGACAGAAGGCTGCTGTTGTGTTGGGAGGTCATCTTACTGTTTTGGGATCACATCTTGTGGTGATACTATATTAGAGGAAGTTGAGGGGTTTTCTCCATTTATGGTTTCCCCTCCTAAAATATTTGTGTCTCTTGTCTCTTGTGATGTGCTTATGTGATTGCTGTGCTTGTTATTCTCTCAATGAAAAGATCTTATCGTAATGCTAGCTTAAATGTTGAAAAACTAACATGGTATCAGAGCTAACCTGAGAAGAAGACATTGTGCAGCTATAGGAACTATGGCTTCCTATTTTGTGTATCTTCCTCCACATATTTTCAGCAAAAGTATGCTAGGATGACTCTCCATTGAAGGGTGCATCTTTCTGTCGATGCGAAATTCAATTTCAAGCATTTTCAGTTTCGATGTGGAAATTAGGGATTTATACATAAGAGGAATTTTTGAGTGAGACTAGCATAGGATTTTTCTAATCATCAAAACCGAAATTTAGAGACCTGTATCAATAAATTTGGTTGGGTAAAACTTCGGGAAAGTCAAACCCTAGTTTGACCCTGAGCTAGGAGAAACCCTAAATACTAAAACTACTAAGTTTTGTTCCAGTCACTATATTCTGAGATTGGCGACGTATCAAAAGCTGAAAATTACAGGGGACGAATATAAAATTCTGATGAACACTGTGTCCAAAGGTCAGACTTTGATTCGCTATATTCTGGGAGATATTATCTCTCCAAGTTAGGGTTCCATCCTCTTCCAGAAATCATCCATAAACAGGACACCTGGGAAGATCTACAATATATTGGGCTACAGAGGTCCAAATGGAATTCCTGAAGATGTTCTAGAAAGGGCACAGAATTTAATTGTTGTGGTACGAAGTTCAGACTCAGAAGATGAACCAATGACACATGGCATGCCGTACAACTTAGCTTTTCTGAACAGTCCAGTAACAGGTCACCTTGGGAAAAGGATCATAAATCCCAAATGGTGAAACCAATGCTGATGAAACCTGTGGTTTTGGATCAGCGACATGTGAGGTTACCTCAGTGAGAAAGTTTAGACATAGAGGATCATTAATTTCAGAGATATCATAGAAACAGTAACAGGAATTTCTGCAGAAGAAATCAGAAAATTAGGGCTTCCTGTTCCGGGAGTTTCGCTTCACTGTTTTCAGAAAAGGAGTACATTGGACAGATCCATTTGAAGAGGTCTATCTGTTCATCCAATCAGATCTGAAAGATTCCAAGTTTTGAAAATTAGGGTTTCTGTGACAAACCCTAGATCAACGAACTCCAGGACAAGGACGGACACCTCAAATCGGTAAGATCTAATCCTTTGCTATTTCCATTTGAGGTTCTCATTTCAATATGATATATCACACCAGCTTAGTTAAAAGCTTGCAGAAGTTGACAACTTCCAAACCTGGAAGCATATGATCTCTCTGAAGAAAATGAATTGGACACCTACATGAGGATGGAGGTTCCAGTTTCAGAGAGAGACGAGGCCAAAGAAGACATCATGCTCATGCTGCAGAGGATGATGAACCATCCAGAAAGAGATCTAGATATGAAAGAGAAGATTCTTCAAGCCAGGATGAATATGTTCTAATATCAGCTCTCATAGGTAACATTACTCATGGAAGTGATGATTGGCTTATAGACAGTGGGGCTTCCAAACATATGATGGGATTCAAGGAATCCTTTGTAAGACTATCAGAACATGAATCACCTCACAAGGTGAAACTTGTAGATGACTACCAATATCCAATAAAAGGTAGTGAGGAATATTCATACAAGCTAGACTCTGGAATGCAGGTTGCATTCATAGATGGTCAAATCATCATGTGACCAAAAGGAAAGACTATCGATGATGCGGTAGTGATTGGAGAACAAGAAGGAGGCTTGTATGAATTGAAGGGCCATCCAGAACAAGCCTTGATCCATGTAGAGCCAAATGAGCTTTGGCATAGAAGGCTTGCACATGTGCATTAA
>LPNX010082041.1:50774-76361 GCA_001517045.1 Pseudotsuga menziesii | reverse complement strand
TTGTCTCTTGTGATGTGCTTATGTGATTGCTGTGCTTGTTATTCTCTCAGTGAAAAGATCTTATCATAATGCTAGCTTAAATGTTGAAAAACTAACAGGTGGCACCGCTTATTGCTCAAAGGGTTTAGCCAATGGTACCGCTCATTGTCAATTGACAAGCATGAGGCTAGAGGCATATGATAGGTGAGAGATTTGTAAGAATAAGTTATCACTTCGAGGAAAGAAATCGCTTGATCGGAGATCATCATCAACCCATATTTTATGCAATACATCAATACTTTGACTCATATCCAAATGAGTCCTCATCATGGCCACAGACCAATACAAGGAAGATCCATGAGAGAGATGGGTAATCATGGTTACCAGAATACAGCGTAGATCCACGTGAAGAAGAATCAAACTTGGATATAGCTACCAGACATACAATGTAGATATATGTCAAATGGATGCAAATTTGAACACAACCACGACCATAGAAATGTGGATACATGTTAGGACTCATAAAAATACTCCATCGCAACATGGGGAAAGCAATGAGTGCTTAATAGATACCTAGGGTCTTTGTCTCGTCTTATACAAAGTATGATTATATCCATGTGATTGCAAGGTCTTGATGTTGAACATGGTAGAAACCACTTGATTACTAGTTGATGATGAGAATCGTTAACAAGTGTGAGGGATATCACCATTGATATCGATGATTCCCAAGGTACTCTAGTAAAATCTCTTGAGTGTGAATAGATGATTTTGTTTCAAACACTCAATTGATTCTTTCAATAAAACTTCAATGGTGTGAACCTCTGTTGAAAACAAGAGAATATTTCATTGATGCATATAGATCTCAAGGTACTTATTGTTCTTTTCTAAGAATAATTCTTGGATGATGAGTTAAAGCCGACAGGAATAGTCTCGTCGAAGGAGGGCCATGATGAATCCCACATCGACGACATGAAACTTGGAAGAAATTTCTGGAATTTTGAGTATGATGTAACCATAGGACTGACTCAAAGCTAACTAACACAAAATATTAATTACAGATGCAAACTCTCAATATAACTTCCCTTTGAACATCGAGCAGCACGACCGAAGACTTGGAAGCATCGACTTGACCAGGAAGATACCAAGACATAATGCAATGGTGGATTATGCATTCTTTGAAAGACTCAAAGGACTAACATGACTCATGAAAGTGGATTGACATGGAAGCAAGATGAATACCAAACTGACTGAAGGAAATGTAGAGAAGTGCCATGTTCAAAAGTGACTAATAACTTCCATTACTGCAAATGAGATAGTTCACTTCTGTTAATTTCCCCATCATGATTGATGAGTGCCTCTTTTCATTTTTATGAGTTCAAAGAGGGTAACAAACACTCATTGTAGCTTATCCTAATATAAGTCCATTCTCATATGTTTCGCATACCTAAGAAATGAGGGGTTCATTCCCAAAAACAAGGTCTCTCAGTGTTTAATTTAATGAGTCCATTCAAAGTTAACTCGGTATAGTTCATGTTTAGAGAGTCTGAATGAAAATGAAAGAAGACTCCAAAAGGTCATTTTTCGTATGATTTAGTCTCTAGGGCTCGACAAATTATAAAATAATGCCCAAGAGAACTCTTCTAGCTAAGATCAACTAGAGTATTCATTTTTCGTAATTAGTCAATCCGAACCGAAAAAGGGGTAAACAACCGTCGGAAAGATGACTCTTCAATTACTTTAACGAGCGTGAATAACACAAGCTCGCTCAATGATATTTTCACATTTAAAGATTCTAAAAATAGCTTAAAGAAGACTCCATTATGGGTTTTTTTTCGTGATGAAGGGGTTTAACGAGTTTGAAAAGAAGCGAAAGTTGACTCAGAAATTTGGTGTTGATTTTAAAGAGCACGACCAAAATTTCAAAAATAGACTCAAGGACTTTTTCCATTTTATGTGAGTACAAAAAAGTAAAAAACACTCACTCATAACTAAAATAATTTAACTTTCATCCCTGTGAAACCTGTGAAAATACTATTAGACCTCCAAAATATTTAAAAAACTAGTTTTTATTGACTATGTAAAAGGAAATTTATTAATAAAATAATTAAAATGATTAAAATAATACAATAAACCCTAAAACATTTCATATAAAACCAATGAATAGTAAAAATAACTTACCATTTCACTGTTTACCAAGTTGGAGAGCTATTTGGAGTCATTGGCGTCCAAACTTCAGGCAAAGATTATGATGTCATCAAATAGTTATTTTTCAATCCGTCAACTCTAGGTAAGAACTAAACCCAATCCTAACATTTTTATGGTTTCATTTTTCCATTCCAATGAATTTTTTTGGAGTTTTTACCCTAGGGTAAAAAATGTCCCCAGGGTAATTCTCTTTCCCTTTACGGGAAAGGCGGCGCTGGAGCAAAACTAAGGATTTCACACCGAAAAGTTGGTGCCACCACTCTATCTCAAAGAGACAAGGGAGGTGTCATAGGATGCTAAACAAAACTCAACGTTCAAGCCAAAATAAATTTGTTAAAGTATTTTTAATGGTTGGACATGTGTTTTAATACTTCAAATTTGATTTTTGTAAGTTAATTTGGAAACAATGGTTGTGTGGAAGGAGAGGCAAGATGAAGCTGATAATTTCAGGGCTAGAGAATATGCTTGTCCTATAGCCGCTTTACGGGGTGGTGGAATCCTAATATTTTTCCATGTTCCAAGTATGAGGTCTCATGTGAGACTACTGGAGTATATACTAAGAATGTGGAACTTGGAGTAGCAGTATTTCGAAGTGGGGGCCCATGTTCTTATCATGGAATTATAATACATATACTTCATTACAAGGTTATCTAGGTGCAAGGTGCCTATCTCATGGATAGGTCCTCGAGGAGGAGATGTCACAAAACAGGAGCTCATAGATCGTCACTATTTTACAGGCACTCAGATGTCTGGGAAAAATATCTCAATCAAAGAGGTGATGGATTTTCCTCACTGCACAGTGCTCTTCACCATGTATCGAGTTTCAGGGAGCCAAGGGGCTCATCAATATTCCTGAGTACACATGATATATGCCTTGGAGGCTATGGCACCTATAGTATTTAACTAGGATGAGGCTTTACTAAGTGTCTTCAAGAAGAAGGTGACTAATTTTTGGAAGGGAGAGTTGAAACAATTTGGTTATGGCAGCATCTTGGCATACTTCTTCTTCAAGAGGGTGCCTCATCTGAGCCCGCAGGTAGCTTTCACCAAGCTGAGATCATGAGACCCTCACATGTTGTGGTGGGTAGAGATCATGGCCCACACTGGTGGCGGCAGGTCCAAGGTCAAGTATGGGAGCACTTTTTTTCATTGGTTGGAGGATCAACTACTCAAAATTGGGGATTATGCATACACTGGTACTAACTTTAGAGGATACCTAGATATACCCTTACTAGAAGGTTCCCAATGGAGAAATATTGGTAAGAAGAATACTCAAGACAGTGATTATTTTTTCATTTTATGTTTTAGAATTTTTATGGATGATGACAAGACTAAACATTTTCATGTAGATGTAGGAGATGCATGACCTGGGGGTACCTGCCTAATCTATAGAAGAGCAGGGAGCTTCTTTTTACATAGAGGAGATGGTGATTTGACTGAGTTGGAGGAGAACCTCAACCTATTAACTCTAGATATTCCACATATTTCCATAGGTGACCTCCCTAGGAGGTACCAAAGGCATACTGTTGTAGTATCGGGTCGATTTGGACTCCTGCTACACAGGGTAACAAGATCCATCATGTGTTACCATGAGAATCATTAAATATCCTACATCACGTTGTAGACAGTGAAATCTATATAGCTTCAGGATTTTTCCATTTTGTATATCTGAAAGACAGTGTGCTTTAATTGAGGTCTCGAGACCATATTTTTGGTAAAACACTTTATATATACATACATACATATATATATATATATATATATATATATATATATATATATACATACTTATGTCGACTTATCTATGTTCAAATGTGGAATGATATTTATATGAGTTTTTATGTCTTTTTATTGTTTATTTTATTTACAATGAACCATGTTTTATTTATCAAAATTTATGTGTGGGAAATATACCAGTCCAAAATATAATTGGCCAATGAGTCTGCAATAGTGGCACAAGACCTAGGTGTTACAGAGAGAAACTTCCTATGGCTTGGGGTGTACCACAACAAACAACTGAACACAAGAAATCAATACCTTCCCAATATGCAAGAGAAAACAAACATCTAACACTAAGGGATCTTGAATCATACCTTATTTTGGATGGTTAAAGTAGATCCCCGTTGAGATTTTTCCAATCTTGCTTGTGTTAGCAATTTGCTCTCAACAACAACAAACAAGACAAGCACGCTATATAATATGGTGTTAGATCTACTCTAGAATATATAATCAACAATGTATAAGAAATTAAACACATCCATGTATTCAATATTCATTTAAATGCACATTAATGGACAAGAAAAGATATTTCTATTAATCAAATCATAGATTACACAAGTGACAAGCTCTATAGGTGCATTTGCGAACTGGAGAAACTGAGTCCTCCATCTAGGCCTCCACCATCTCAATCCTCCATCTCTTGATAGCAATATAACAAGCAAGGTAAGCTTCGGAAGAACACAAAGTGATCCAAAGGGACAAAGGGATGCAGACTCAAGTATATGCAAGCTATGGCAACAATGGACTATAGTTTTGTTGCTCTTCAATTCCTCTCCTTCAATGTATCCAAGGGGTTCCTTATATAGCACTCAAAAGGGGTAATGGAGGTTCAAATCCGAGCAATCTCAAGGCATATGGAAAGCCAAGAGTCAAGTGGTTTGGACACACATTAAGGAAAACTCCAAAAATAATTTTGCTTATGTACACATCCCGATGTACACGGGTTTAAGGTCAAAAGTCACGTATAGACGTGAGCATGGGTTTAAAAGTTGCGTACAACAATAAACAGATGTTTTTAGGGATTAAATTGGAAACATCAAAGTATAATATCATTCCATGGGGTCTAAATATTCTGCAGAGGGACAGGGAAGTCCGTGGGGAGGCCATAAACATGTGATCAACTATGTGTGGTAAAATTGGCTATAACAGATGCCCCCTAATGTGTGAGGTCAAAGGGGTAACATGATGGCTGAAATACATTATAAAATCCATCCGAGAAGTGGAGTGATGAAGAACCAGGTGGAAGAACTAGCCATCCATTAGTATAGTACAATAATCAATCCTTGCATATGACTGCAAATACATATAGCAGTCCCAGATACATAAGAGTACAATCGCCATGAATAGGCATGATATACAAAATGTGACATGTGTGGTCATCTCCAGGTACAATATATAATAGACATAATCTCCATGATGAATATATACAATGGATCAAGATCTCTATAATGGCTGAAGATATCTGACATACACTAGAATCAAATCACGAAAGCTGAAATCTCATGAACACTAGCATGGTCAAGGAGGTAACATATGTGGAATGCCACCAATCTGGAAGGCCTTCTACACAAACCACTACGAGTACATGTCCTACTATGTGAATAAAGATGTCGAGGTCAAACACAGTAGTCCATCATCTGATTACTGGTTATTGATGTATATCGTTAACAAACACGAGATCAGCCACCGATAATGAAAATGGGAATCAAGGTACTATAGTGCAATATAACAAGTGTGAATAGATGTGTTGAGGTCGAACAATTGGAAGAATCCATCGATAAGGGGACATTGATGTATTCCCAAAATTGTCGATGGCAAGAGAACCTACCATTGTTGACTGTAAGTCTCAAGGAACTCAAATGACTCTAGACTCCTATCCCAAATAAATGATCTGAAGTTGATGGGATGGAATTCACTGGAAGGAGGGAATTAAGGAATCCCCCATAAACCAATACGAGGTACTCAACAATGTTGTATAATGTGGAAGAACTTGAACAAGATGTGCATGAACTAGTAATAGTACTGGGAATGGATGACATGCAAAGTCATGACAACTGAGGAATGGCTGACTCAGGATTCAAGTTCCTTCGAACAAGAGCATATAAAGAAAATGGTGACTAAATGTAGGAAACATAGACTCGATATGAAAACTGGGATATCTATGCGACATGAGAGGCATCAACAAAGGCTCCATAGGGACTAGAAGATTAACCAGTCAATGGAGATAAACTCAGAGAAATGAGTACAACTCATAATTTCAAACTAATAACCCAACCAATGGATGTGATATACAATGCTCTGTTCAAGGGTGACACGACTCGACTGATGCCAAAGATAACATCTTTTCCTATCCGGCTTTTTGGTTTTTTTATTTTTTTTTGCACTTTTTCATATATTTTGAAAAGATTGAAAAAGAATAAAAGTTCTTTATAGTTACAAATCTAGGAGGAGACGAGTGTCAGAGGACAAAAAAAATAGTTCCAACTAGCAGAACATACCTATGCTCAATGCAAGGAAACATGTGCAGGATAACGAGAATCAGGGGAAAGTCCCCTCCCAGTAAAAAATGGAGAATCAAGCTGCAAAAGATATGTAAAAATGGTCTGCTTTGCTAGACATGAGACAAGATCGGATTATATGGCTGATAATCAAAGTTAGGGAAGCCAACATAAGGCTCAATAAGGTAAGAAAACTCATGATAATGCAATTACAACTTGACATATACAAGGGAGTCTCGAGGGAATGGCTAGCATAAAGTTCAAGAGGAGTATGAAGCTCTCGCTCAAAGTCATGGAGGTACTATACAAAGGAATCCCACACCCTAAAGGAGAAATGTCGGCATGGGCACCAAATGAAACACATGATCTAACTAGGGTACCCATGTATGGGAAAGTTTTACCATTCAGATAATTTCACTTCTAAAAGTAGCAAGAAGGTTTCATGAAAAGATGGAATGGGTTCGTACCTAAGGTTAAGATGAAAAAATCATAAAGTTATGCAAAATGCAAGCAGATGTGAAATCCTAACCTATATTCTAGTTTAGACATGATACCTGTAATAGGAACGAATGGATCCAAGTATTAGCAAGAGTGTACAAAAAATGGACCCTACATGACAATAATATTAGTCCAAAACTACTGGAAACAGTCAATAAAGAGTCCAAACTATAGGACGCAAGGAGCATTGATCATTACAACTACATTCAAAGGAAATGGCACGGTGGATGATGGGACATAAGAAGGAATGCAAGTTGTAGACCCAATGTTCACGTATCCACTACCACCCCTGTGAGGGTGGCCACTAGTGTAGATACCAAGCAAAGGGAATAAAAATCCTCTGTAAATGGAGTAGAGGATGGAATATGACCATTCCCAAATCCATGAGAATGGTAAGGGGCTGTGATGCCCCCAACTCTAACACCAAAGTCCGTACTAGGACCAAGAATGGGTGATAGGATACCAGGCATGCCGAAAATAAAAGGATCCGAACTCAAGAGAGAATAAATATACTCAAGTAACCACGATCCCAAAATCCCACTAGCACACAAAGAGCACACTCCTAAGAAAATCTAAAGCCGAAATGAAAGCAATCCAAGGGGAGGATAAATGAACTCCCAAATGCAGTAGGTATGTCTCGCCTAGGAGAGGCTCGAGACTCCCATACACTACAAGCAGAGGTATGTAGCCAATTATAGTGGCCCTCAGCTTCAACGCATAAAGCGACTGTGTTGTCTGACCCCTACCTAGACAGGACACTCAAAGAATAACCTATGCAAGTACCCCTTGCGATAACTAGGTAAGGAAACTAAGGTAACCTCAATATAATAAATTCTCAAGTGAACAGTCGCAGGAGGGATTGAAAGTATGGGTATGGTATCAAATCCTAAAACTCAAAAGAGTCCCCAAATACGAATACAATCCTGGAAATATCTATGGTGCTCACAGAAAGTGACCAAGGGTCATCCTAGTCACAATCGTGTGCATTGCCTCATGCTTAACTCCCATGTAAGAGGATCATCCTAAGAAACACTAATTATACCAAGGATTTCAGTATCTCACCTGGATAGACACCTACGTGTTTTGTTTAGTGATATGGGAGAATTGACTCACAATGAACTATTCTGAGACCCTGAAACCTAATCTTGTTGATGCACCCTAGAAAAGAAAAGAGTGTAATTCATTTTATTAAGTGTTGATTTTATTTGGCTGTGATTACTCAAAGGGTAATGGTCATGAAACTTATGGTTTTATGAAACAACATGAAGTAAAATGCACGCCTAAGAAGCAATGCAAATGCATTATGTAGAATGAAAAACAGGGTATGCCACTATATGATATGCATGTAAAATTATTCCTTTCTGAATTCCAATGCAATCCTTCGTATATGAAAGACTAAACACAACTCTCATCCAAGCAATCCAATGCAAATAACTCCTCAAATCCATATCTAAGATGCAACTAAGAGTGCAACTAGTTTGTATTTTTCAATATAAAAGAATGAAAAATGCAATAAAAGCCATTTAAAACTCTCAGTCTCTGCAGCAAGTATAAAACATAAGCCCAACAAGACATCAAGACAAAAAGAGTAATGCACTATTGGAAAAACAAAAATATAAATGACTAAAAATACTTTCAAAGAAAAATCAATGAAAAGTGGTCTCTGGTCACAAAGGAAGTAGTCAACAGATAGTATTGGTACCCAGGAGGACCCAGCCACACCCAGAACCCACCCAACAAAATCCCACATCAAACTCAACCATCAAAGTGAGGATGTATGCACTTGTCTGCAAAAAACCTATGTACGTATGCGGCTATATAGGAAGAACTCATGTGTATATGTGGCTATATAGGCAGAACTTGCATGTATACATGGCTGTACAGGGAAAACCTGTGTATACCAAGAAAATAGTGATAAAAAGCAAGCCAAGGTCAAACCACTCAAGGGAACTATCTATGAATGAACAAACTATAAAATGCGACACAGAAATGGGGAGAAACAAAGAGCAATTCAAGTCCATTGTGCGCCCAACCCCAAAGAAAACAAGGAACCTCCCCAATATGGTCGCCAATTCTATTACGAAGAGAAACTTCCTATGGCTTGGGGTGTACCACAACAGACATATAAACATGAGAAATCAATCCCTTCCCAATATGCAAGAGATACCAAACATCTAACACTAAGGGATCTCGAATCATACCTTCTTCCGGACGATTGAAGTAGATCCCCATTGAGCTTTTTCCAATCCCGCTTGTGTTAACAATTTTCTGTCAACAACAACAAACACGACAAGCATGCTATATGATATGGTGTTAGATCTACTCTAGCATATATAATCAATAAGTTATAAGCAATTAAAAACATCCATTGATTCAATATTCATTTAAATGCACATTATTGGACAGGAAAATATATTTCTATTAATCAAATCAGAGATTACACAAGTGGCAACCTCTGTTGGCACATCTGCGAACCGGAGAAACCGAGTCCTCCACCTGGGTCTCCACCACCTCAATCCTCCATCTCTTGATAGAAATATCACAAGAAATGCAAGCTTGGGAAGAACACAAAGTGCTCCAAAGGGATGCAAACTCAAGTATATGCAAACTATGGCAACAATGGACTATAGTTTCGTTGCTCTTCAGTTCCTCTCCTTCAATGTATCCAAGGGGTTCCTTATATAACACTCCAAAGGGGTAATGGAGGGTCAAATCCAAGCGATATTGAGGCATATGGAAGGCCAAGATTCAAGTGGTTCGAAACACACATTAAGGAAAACTCCAAAAATGTTTGGATTTATGCACAAATCCTGATGTATGCGAGTTTAAGGTTAAAAGTCACGTATACATGCGAGTATGGTTTTAAAAGTTCTGTACAGCAATAAATAGACATTTTTGGGAATGAACTTGGAAACATCAAAGTATAATACCAATCCATGGGGTCTAAAGAGTCTGTAGAGGGACATGGGAGGCCTTAAACATGTGATCAACAATGTGTGGTAAAATCAACTATAATACTAGGAATATGACTTTAAGTAATAGATTCAAATGATGTTTCTAACAAGTTCACTCTCCTAAAAAGATGAAGAAGTGTAGGGTTTCAGATTGGATAGACATGGATTGAATTAAAAACCACTATCTATGAGTCCATGCAGACTACCAAGTGATCAATGTCCTGAGATGCAGCGTCAGTTAACAAACCTATAAACCCATGATATGCGATGATGTTATTGTTGGATGGACCCACAAAAACCGTTGTTGAACTGACTAGATCATGATCCAGGGAATATAAAACCTAAGCAGTTGAAGTGAGGTTCAGGGTATGACGACAAGAACCATCAGCAAAACCATAAAAAACTATTTGATCTACATAACCAAAACATGGTATAAGCAGTACTAAAAAAACTCAAAACCATATTGAAATACTAAAACCACGCCAAGAATTCAATCAATGTACATATATACAACGTACTATAACAGAAATATCTTCAAACATAGTACCTTTTCAGGTACAACCCATTGCAATGTTACTCGAAAGGTATCCCATCATAATCTATAAGCTCATAGGCCCCTTTCTCTAAACATTCACTCATGATGAAGGGACCATACCATATGGATTCCAGCTTCCCTTTTCCAATTTTTTCATGCTTCTAATCATATGTCAGAACCATGTTAGCTTCTTTAAACACACGAGGTTGAATGAACTTATCATATTGGGACTTGATGCATTTTTTATGTGCCTCATTAGCCAAGGAAGCATCTCTTTGATTCTCATCAAGGTTTGTCAAATAAAAAAAAACTTCTTCTTCTGCATAAGTGTATGGGAGAATCTCTACTACAAGCTTCAGTGATGGGATCTCACATTCAATAGGTAGAACAACTTCTAGTTCATAAACCAACTGAAACGACGTGAAACCAGTTGTTGTTTTAACCAAAGTTCTATAAGCCCAAAGTGCATAAAATAGAGTTAAGTTCCTACCATCCTCTGCATATGTAGGCATTTGCTTAGCCCATTTTATGAAATATCCCACATCTACGATGATGTAATCATGCCCCTCGACTATGGTAGGATGACAATGCATAAACTCTATCCCCCATTTGGAAAAAAGGCCAATGACAATGACAGGGTGTAAAGGAGCAGGGTGGGTGTGCTTTTTTGGATAAAAAGTTGACATTGTGGGCATTTTTTAAATGCCTCATGACAATATTTGAATATTGAGGGCCAACAATATGTAGCATGAAGTATTTTATGAGTTGTAGCTATCCAGAAATATTAATACCACATGCTCCAGAATGGAATTCATACAAGACTTGTTAAGCCTCTTCTTGTGTAAGACATTGTCGAAGAATAGAGTCGATACCACACTGGTATAATGTGTCATTTGAATTGAGGTGATATTTACTGTGGAAACGAATGCGTCGGTGATCATCGTGGGACATATCATGATGAAACCTTTTGTTCTGGAGATAGATGGTGAAATATCCATACCACTAATCAGTTGCGCTAATTATGAACAAAAAATTATCTGGAAATGAATCGTTGGGATCAACTTCCAGGAGAGCATAGGTAAGGTCACACATAGCTCCACGAAAACTAATAAATTATTGGAAGTATCCTTAGAGAACTCAAGATTGAATTCCTGTAGGATAATTATCTAATGGGATTACTTGCATACTAGCACATAACGAGTCAAAATGTAATACATAGGGTTTTGATCAATGAGAATAATGGTAGCGCATAGTAAAATGTAGTGATAGAAACGCTGCACAACAATGACCATAGCCAAAGCTAGCTTCTCCACATCTGAATAACGGGTTTCAGAGTCAAGGAGAATTTTACTTAGATAGTAAATCACATGCTCTTGTCCATTGAGGTGTTTGTGCACCAGAACCATACCGATGGTACTAGTGGAGGTGGAAACATAAAGCAAAAGGTCTTTTGAATAATTTGGGGGGTGAAACACAGGTGAATGTGTCAGAGCATGTTTCAAATTATGAAAATCTTGTTGGGAATGGTCATCACAAATGAACATATTGTTATTCTTAAGGAGATGCATATATCCATGCATTTTTTCTGCAAAGTTGCACACAAAATGATGAAGAAATCTTACATTCACTTGCAAACTTTGGAGTTTAGTAATATTGGTCGGTGTAGGTAAGGCCAATATAGCAGTTATCTTCAAAGGATCTATCCATATGCCATATTTGGAAAACACAAAGCCAAGAATATGCCTAGTCTCAACACAAAAGACACACTTATGTGGACTAAGATGAATGTTATAATGGAGGCCTAGAATGAAAAATGTCCCTAATATGCCCTAGATGATCCTCTCGTTGTTGTGAATGAGAAGGGAGTTTGTCTAGATATGGTTCCAAAATGTGTTTAATAACATGAAAAGAATAAGACATGGCATGCTGGAATGTAGCTCCAACATTTTTCAAACCTATGGGTAACTTCCAATAGGAAAAGGTTCCCCACGAGAAAATGAATGTCGCCTTATGTTGGTCGGTATAATTTCTATCTGATTATAGCCGAAAAATCCATCCATAAATTAGAATATGACACTCCCAGAATAGTTATCATTGATTTGATCGACATGCAGAGTAGAAAATTTGTCCTTGGGACAAGCCTTATTCAAGTCTCGAAAATCCATGCAAACCATAAGAGTGGCCTGCTTCTTAGAAATGGGGAATATATTAGATACCCACTCACTCGATGGTATGGGATAAATAAAACTAGCTTTCAAAAAACATTTAGCCTCAGATTTTACCGTCATAACTCTCCTCGAATGGACTTGATGTAGTTTTTTTTGGACTAGTCTCGCCATGAGGAAAGTCTTAATTTTGTGTACAATGATAGATGGATCAATCCCAAGAATTTGTTCATATGTCCAGGAAAAACCATCCCGAAACTCTTTAAACAAAGCTCTATACTTTTTGGTTTCTTCAGTTCAATAGTTCTCACCTACATGAACATGTTCAACAGTTCCAGGCTTCACTCATATGTCAATGGGACTCGTCTGAGTGATGTTACATAGGTTTCCATCAGAATCGGTGCCTTGTAACATTACAAGTGTTTGATGATTTTTGACAATATCAATACTAATGAGAGAGAAAAAATCATAGTCTATCGAATTAGCATTGGGAAGGAAAGAGGATCTATGGTGATGATATTTTCATACAGGTTCATCCACACTCATGCTATCCATAATAGACTCATCCGACGTGAAAGTATACAAGAGATAATATAGAGTGGGGAGAGAAGAATATAGCCAATAGGGTAGGTGGTAAGGATCTGATGCCACTAGACGATGATAATCATAGTAGACATTGGAATTAGATTGAATGCCATCATAGAGTGCTTCATGATGGCCTAGAGAAGATGTCTTGACAACTTATTTAACTCTAGGACTATGTTTGGTCATGGAAATCATGTTCATGGTTGCTACTTCTGTACTAGGAGGAGTTGAGGGAAACACACCCATAAGAGTTGAATCTTTCGACATTCCTACCTGAATCGATTAATACAGTGTAGGGGATTGACCTAGCATAGGAATACTATTTGAGGTAGGGGCAATAACAATAGGTGAACAAAATTCAAGCTGATCTATGGTCACAATCTTCCCTAAGTGAGGGAATTGGAGAGTATGAAAAATTGTCGAACTAACAGTTGTCATAGAATAAAACCAGTTCCTCCCCAATAGAATATTGTAATCCAACCAATAATTGACTACCTCCACTTGAATGGAAACAATATTTCCCCCTAGCTCGATCGATAGTGTTGTACAGGATTATGCACCTAATAACCATAGGTCTGGGGTTACCAACATACTCAATTACTTGCAGACAATTGACTTCTAAAGTACAGAATAGGAAATAGGAGGGTTAGAAGGACTTACTTGTTAAACGAAGGTCGATCCTTGCTATCCTCTTCCTCTCTGTTCCACTTCCAAAGTCTTCAAGATTTCTCCTCTTTCACCTGTCAAGAAACACTCTTCCAGATACAAGATGATTCATGTACATATAAGCAGGTTAGATAAAACACATATCATACTGAAATATAAACATTTATCAAACAACAAGACATGAAACACATATGGAAGAAGTAATATCTTTATTATCAATAATGGAAAGAGTTTAAGGTTACAACCCAACACTTGAGACAAGAACTCCTCTGCAACCAAAGGATTCTGAGTTTCACTTCTCCAAAGACTTCTGTCAACAATCCACCAGCATAAATTTTCTCTCCAAGTGTATATCCAACACCCTCCCCAAGGCCTATATTTATATGGGTGAAATAAGGCAGTTCTCGAAGGTTGGGGAAATTGTAGTAGTTAAGGAAATTAAGTTAAATAGGTTAACTAATATCCCATTAGCGCGTGTGTTTATGTTTTAATGTTAAGAGACACATTCGAGGGTATGTAGTAGAGAAAACCATGAATGATTCGCGACTAATCATAAGGGAAACCCGCGAATACAAGGATTCATGACTTGCATCAACCGGGACTCGTGAATGACTCGTGAGTTCTATAAAAGAATAGTCATGAATACATCTCAACATGGTAAAATAGAAAACTAACCAGCTAGGTATATAGGGAATGTATTTCATCATAAGCCAAGCTATAGTGTTTTGGGCAAACCTCTATCCATAAGTGTCCTTTTGTGTGCCAACCTGAGGGATGTCAGCACTCGGACGGAGAGGTGCCATTCAGGTGTATAACGGATGCCCCCTAATGTGTGAGGTTAGAGGGGAACGATGGATGAAATAAATTATAATATTTAGCTCTGGAGAAACTCAGAAATCCAATGGAGCAGAGAGAGTACCTAAAACAAATACATAATAATGTCATATACAAAGTTACATATGAGGATGCTATGTTCAATTTACTGGAACACTAGCTCCTTTACAATATTTGAGTACATCATATGATACGGGTGTAAAACCACGTATATTACAAAGGTGGATCAAAGCCACAATATACAATAATGATGAGTCTTCAAAGATTTGGAAGCTATGTAGATTGATCGAACATAATCTTGTGCAACTTAGTCCATAAGTGTGAACTAAGGTCTTCATAAAGGATCCCAAAGAACCAGTACAATCCAAGCCATGTGAATAAGGGTAAGCTGAATTCGAACATGGAAAGGATTCAGCATTTTGTCAACCAATAGATGATAATTAACAACTGAAGCAAAGGAATTCACCAATGATGAAAGTGAATCTTGAGGTACGATCATCAAAACTCTAGGTCTTTGCCATCAAGAAGTACTGAAAATAGAACCATGTTGTGATAAGGAAGGGAACAGATCCTCCAATGGATCACAAGAGTGACTAGGAACTGGGAAAAAGAAGGTAGACACAAATAGATAACAGATATAACAATGATGGGATCAGGCTATAGATCAGACATTGGGTAGAGTCCTTAAACAGTGAGCACAACACAGAGATGACCCAAGGCAGCATATAATGGATAGATAGAACAACTAGACTTATCTGTCATGTAGGAGACATGATCAAATTCCCCAGGTATAATGGACAAGAGGAGGAGTAAGAAACTCAAAGTGATAGCTGAACACAAGTGGACACTGAAACATGTATATCGAAAAACAAAGAGTGCTATGTTCAAGGATGACATGCTGCCATTACTAAAAACAAGAGAAAACTTCTTCCTTACCTTCCCTGTGAAATTTTAACGAGTCCAGGAAAGTAAACTCGGTTCCCTCTTCATTTTTTAACAAGCTTGAAGAGATGGGAAAATAATGCTTGATAATGTCACTGATTCATGGATTTAATGAGCCCGAACTAGTACATGCTCAGCCGGTGTTTTCACATTTAGAGAGTCTAAAAATGCCAAAGAAGACTCCAGGGGGGTCCTTTTTCATCCAATTTAGTCTCCTGAGGCCGAAAAAGTATAAAACAAACCACAGAAGAACTCTCTTAACTTCCGAAGAAGAAAAGGTGAACCTTTTTCGTACTTAGTCAGGAAGGTCCGAAAAAGGTTAAATTACCACCTACCCAACGCTCCTTCCAGAACAACATAGAATAGCTCGAGTTTTACGAGTGTGAAGGAAAGCAAGATCACTCAGAAAGATCCATTTGGTTACGAGAAGTGGGGCTTACAACAATAAACTCGTTGCTTTGTTCTTTAGTGTTTAACGAGCATGACAAAGACACAAAGTACACTCGGAATATTTTTCATGTTTGGGTGTAGAGCACGAAAAAGAGAAAACTAAGCTCAAACCGGGTGTTCCTTTTTCGTAAATTTATTCCCTTAGGTCCGAAGAAGTGATAAACCTATACCTGAGAATACTCTTCTCAATTCAAAAGAAAAGAGAGTGATCCTTTCTCGTATTATTCTGCATGGTCCGAGAAAGAGATAACCTACCACCAATGCGGATGCCCGTTCACATATTCTTAACGAGCTTGAACGGATGAGATAACTCAGCAGTCAAGTCTGTTTTGAAGGAGTCAGACCTGGGCCTAAAGAAACTCCAGAAGGGCGGGGAGTCCTATAAAGGGATAGCTTGTAAAAAGAGATTCATAAGAAGCTCTAGTTGGCATGAAAAATAGCTATGAGGAAACCCCTAGGCCTGAAACAGTAATGGTATGAGTACCAAAGGATGACAAGGGAATATAAAGATGATACTCATGAAATAAGGACCCTAGCCACGGAAGAACAATGGTAGAGGCAAGGGACTAATGGTTTAGAATACCATAGTCCATGGCGAAATGCTGCGTACTAAGGTTAATGTGGAGTGATAAGATGCCAACATGTGTTGGAAATAGCGAAAACCACCCTATAGAAGCAACAACACTTTGTAAAAGTGGATAAACCTATTCCAAGGCACAAAAAGGGTGATATTAGTGAATTGACATTTCAAACTATATAAAAAGACCCACTTTATGAAATATTATTTCTATAAATAGCTTGAAAATTAAAACATTTCTCACCATTTGAACTTTTTGAACCAAAAAGGAAAGTTTACCCTCTACCTTTGATCAATCACCGTGGACAATTGGACCTTCAGAATTGGAATCCGTCAACTTCAGGTAAATCTACACCCTAAACCCATCAATTTGATCCAAACAAATATTAGATTTGATGTTGAATTCAGTATATTTTATCATCCCAAACTATAGTGTTTTGGGCAAACCTCTATCCATAAGTGTCCTTTTGTGTGCCAACCTGAGGGATGTCAGCACTCGGATGGAGAGGTGCCATTCAGGTGTATAACATATAGGGTCGGTAAATGTCCATGAGGTTGGAAACCTCTTCCTTCAAAATATTTCAAATTTGTAGCTGACTTCATAACTTCAGGAGAACCAATGGCTCTCCAGCAATACATAGACAACACTGAGGTGAAATCCTCTTTGTCCAATACGATCTGATGGACCTTTCTCCCAACTACCTTGGTCGTGATTTGAAACGTGACCTGGCGAGATAACCTGGAGTTGTATTTCTCCACATTAAAATGAATCATATTAGTATTATCTGGATCTAAGGTGCCTAAAGCTATCAACATATTTTCACAATGTGTAGGGAAACTTTGGAGTACCTCCAGCGTAGACATAACGCAAGGTGCTTGAGATAAATATTCAATAATGTTGTAGAATTGGGCGGCTTGAGCATTTGGATTGAAAACAGATTTCCAAAGAGTACTTCTAGGTGGGCACAAAATCAAGTCAAGGTTAGGTTTCTTAATCGTAAGAGGGCCATTAGACGTAGGTGGAGGAGACGAATTTTCGGAAGGAACTTTCTCAAGAGAAGTTCCTTCATCTTTATTCTCTACCGGTTTGTCATATGTATGACTAAGTGTAGTCAAACTAACACTTTCAGCAGACATCATTTGGATCTCTTCAGTAGAGTTAGAGGTTCCTTGTGAAGACATGTGATCATTCAGCTATTGTTGAGACAGAAAAGGATCAGTAACTACCATTGGTGTAGGGTTATTTAAAAAAAAAATATTAATTTCTTCATGACAAGGGAACTCTTTCATCAAGTGATCACCACCACATAATAGGAAAGGATACTTAGCCTTCCTTTTACATTTGTTTTCATTCTCTAAGGTCGTAGTCTTAGGGTTCTCCTGTTGGTTTCCTAACTTTTAACCTTTTCCTTTTCCTTTCTTTTTATTATTGGGTGTCTGCGTAGTTTGAATAGAATTCACCTCGGCAAAAACCGTAGGAGTAAAATGAGTAGTGATATAGGTACTATGTTTCTTAGAAGTCTTTGCTACAGATGGGGGCTGGATTGAACCTACAACGCCATAAAAAGGAGTTTCTGGAGGTGGATTGGAAGGGTCTGTGCTAGGAGGAGGAGTGTAAGGAATAATATCATACAAAGTTTTGGATTGACAATACACCAAGTATAGATAGTGAGCCTGGCTGATAGCCTGCTCTTTAGTGACAACACCGCCCATAAAAACATCATGGGAAATGGGAGGAAACAAGGATTTCATAAACTAATAAGCCAACAGTTTGTCTAGGATAGGATATTTTATGAGTCTTTTTCACCTCCTCCACTCATAAATATGATCTTATATATGTGTGGAAGTATTCTGATGAAGAAACATTAAAATATTTGTACCAATTTCGTAACGAATGGGTAGCTGGAAATGGGTAAGAAAAACTTTTTCCAACAAGTTGAAATCCACAAATGAATGTTGTGGAAGATCAATGTACCACTTGGAAACCATGCTAGTTAAAGTTCATTGGAAAATCCTCAAATGGATCGATTCATCCATCAAGGAGTTATAAGAACACCATCGATGGAATGTCATAACTTGATATTTTGGATCCTCTCCCTACTTCCCATCAAAATTAGGAATGTCCAATGGTAACTTGACTACAATTGTAGGCCATAAAGGGTATTGCTGGATGGGGTTGTTGATCAACTTGGAGAAATCAGGCAAGTCTAAAGTTGCCAAAAATAGAAGTTGTTATTTAGGTTGTATATACTGGTAATATTGATATGGAATATATATACTAGTAGGGCCATAAGTCAATTGATACACTAGCGGTTGTGGTGGTGGATTTGCTGATGATCCTCCTGAGGACCCACCTGATGGGGGTAGGTCTCCAGGAGGAGGGCCTACAAAAGGTGGTCCTCTAGGTAGAGGGGGTCCTCCAGGTGGTGGTCCTCCATATGGTGGCTGTTGGGGTGTGCACCTTAACGGTCCTCAAATTTGGTAACTCCGTAGTTTTTATGGAAGCTTGTAAGCGGAGTTGCTATGCCAGAAACCCTAAAAGAGAGGTTCGACTAGGATGGAAACTTCTAAGCATTCATTGAAAAACTTCCAGAACTATTTACTTCAGCCCAAAAAATTTCTACCAAGTGCTCCCTGGCTGAATCTAGCACAACACGGCAACTCCTAGCACAACAACTTGGCTAGATACCACAAAAACCAAGAATCATAAGAAAAATTAAGTCGACTTTTGTAGGAAATCCTGACACCTCTTTCGAAATTGCTGCAAGTCACATAACATCAATTGTACCCTTAGATAACCCCCAGTCAGCACTAGCCAATGAACCAGTCAGAGGTATGGAAGAAGATAACCAGGATGACATGGTAGCAGTCAATAAGGTAATCAACAACTTGTTCTTTGATGACCTCGACAAATCACCACCAGAAGCCGAAAATGCATTGTTTCCTAACAATATCCCCACTACACCAATTACTCCCGACCATTCACCATCTCCACCACCACTTCCCAATCCAGATCCTTTAACAAACCATGAACCATCTGTACCAAATCCTCTAGATACACATCTAGCTACAGATCCAACCCAAGAAAGTCAATTAGAAGTTACATCAACTGTTGATGATCAGCAACCAGAAAACCAACCATAGAGAACCCACCACTTGCTGATGCACAGGAACAACAACAGACATAACATCATAAACATAAGAGAAAAAGAGACAAAAATAAGAAGGAACATCACAAAGAGTAGAGGCCGACAATGATCCACCTTAGCCAGCTGGGATCGACTACTGCAGTTGACACAACAAAACTAAGAGATAGAGAGTTGGGACAACTCTTAGAAACTCTAGCCACCAAGGAAAAAACAAGAAGCCAGACCAGTCGATAGTAGGTCGACAACATTAAGAATGAACAAGTCGAATTCCTGTCAAAATGCAGAAACTTAGGTCAAACTATAATACCAGGGCCCATGGAAGTCGAAACCGACAAGCCACTAGAAAAAGCATATCAACTATTTGAAAGTGTGGTGGCGACCCTACAAGTACACATACAAAATAAAAAATAAGGTAAAAAAGAAGAGACATACAGATTATTAATGCAATAGTACACAACATTCTCAGAAGCTTACAAAGTGCTGCAAGACAACTTGGAAGAATCATTCATCACAGAGGAGATACTCCGTGATTGGCCTACTTATTATAGACAAGTATTTTAGCAGACTCGATAGAATCGAGAATGGATTTAAGCATTGGAAAGAATAAAAATCATTGAGAAATACAATACAATATCAAATCATATTGGAGGCAGCCAAACTATAGAGACTAGAAATACAAGCACACCAGTGGGTACAACAAGCACTCCCAAGCTTGGATAGACTGGATACAATCTACCCACACATGAAAAGATTACTAGAAGTAGCAGAAGAAAAAGATCAAATATTGGGACCCGAGATGGAAAGTATAGCAGACCTGGCCATCCAAGAGAAGATGTCGACTTTATCAAGCATCACAACATTAACCATCGACATCCAGAAAGTACTACAAAGTTGGACAAAATTTCAACATTAACTGGCAATTACTGCGGAAGCAATTGTTGAAGTATGCGTACAAAAATGACCAACCATCCGACTACATAGCCCATGAAAACAAACAATAAAGTAACTACCTCAAACAGTACAAATTTTGAGTACCTCCCATATTTCTTTAGGATGAAGAAATATTTTGTTCCTGGGGGAGATGTTGGAGGAGCTAGTTGGTGAGCCGACTAGTCAAACAACCGACTGATTAGGAGATTAGGTCGGCTGCATAAGGTCATGTTAGTTGACTGAACCAATAGGTAGTTATATGTATCTGTATGTCAATCATATATATTAGGCTGTAGAGGCAGAAGAGAACTCGGTTCAGTTCTGTGTATCTATGGATCCTCATGATATAATATAATATGTTATTCTATATCTATGTTCTTGTCTCTTGTGTTTGTTATGTCTGTATGATTCAATGTGTATTATTGGTAACCCTCTGTGATTTGGGAGATTACAAAACTCGTCCTAGTAGTCTCCATCATTCATGAACTTTAGATGCTCATCTATATCAATGTTGACCTTCCAAATTTTTAATGGTTGATTCATATGATCTGTCAATATTTTGGGTGGTGCAACATCTCAACTTCCATCTGTCTCTGGAATATTGATGTTTCGTGGATCATCACCATCATTTGGTCCTCATGTCATGTTGTAGTGTTGGGATGCACACCTTAACGGCTCTTAAAGTGGATAATTCCGTAAGTTTGGACTCAAGATAGTCTTAGGGGTATCGGGGTAAGTCAAAACCCCCTTTCTGTGTAATAAGCCAATGGTTTAAATCCAGGGTTTAGGGTTTCTGGGTGCCCATGGTTTGAAGCCATGGTTTTGTAAAAACGCGCAGTATAAATAAGCGCTTATGTAAAGAAGAGAGGTTAGGCTTTTTGATGTAAAGAAAGATTAAGGCGAAGTAAGGTGGATTTTGTAAGGAAAGGATCAGTCCCAGCTGTGTGCATGGATGACCTCTGCAGCTGTGTGCGCAGAGGGTTTTGTAGGAAGTAAAGAAATATCTACAGCTGTGTGCGCAGAAGCCTGCTGCCGTGTGCGCGGCTATTAAGGACTGAAGGGATCTGTAGCTGAGTGCGCAGATCAACTGTGGTTTTGAGGAAAGAGGAATAAAACGTAGTTTGTGGACATAGCCCTGTTGGAGCGCATACCCCATAGGGGGTAACTCCGCAGTTAATTTGTAAATGGAGTGTTGGGTCTGAATAGTCTTAGGGGTGTCAGGGTAAGTCAAAACCCTCTCTTTTTGTAATAAACCCATGGGTTAAATCCAGGGTTAGGGTTTTTGTGGGTGCCCATGGTTTAGGACCATGGTTTTTGTAAGCTGCGCAGTATAAATAAGCGCTTATGGAAAATGGATAGGTTAGGATTTTTGATGTAAGAAAGATAAGGTGAAGTAAGGTTGGATTTTGTAAGGAAGGAACTAGTCCCAGCTGTGTGCGTGGACGACCTCTGCAGCTGTGTGCGCAGAGGGTTTTTGTAAGAAAGTAAGAAAGGTCTGCAGCTGTGTGCGCAGAAGCCTGCTGCTGTGTGCGCGGCTGTCAAAAGGAAGAAGGAATCTGCAGCTGAGTGCACAGATAAACTGTGGTTTTTGAAGAAAGAGGAATAAAACGCAGTTTGTGGACGTAGCCCCTACACTGGGGGTGAACCACGTTATATTTGGTGTCGTGGTTTTGTTGTGTTGTTCCTGTTTTGTTATTTTCATGCATTAAACCGAATATATCTGCTATTATAAGATTTCTGTTACTGCTAAGTTGCGCTGTGAATTCCCTGTAGTGGGTTATGCAAGTTTGGTTTGTTTATTATGCTGTGAAATATATATGAATGAATGATAAGTTAATCAGAAGTTGATTAGTAATTATTTATAAAGGCTAAGGTACAGTAATACCCCTCTCTGCATGCAGAAACCTGATTCTGCGGCACCCCATTGCTGTTTCGGGTGAGACTGCAACCTGCGCGCAGGTTGTTGCCGAAAGGGCCAACACAGTGGGTCTTTTGTTGGTGCGACATGTAAAGCATTAACCCGGGTCTGCCCAAGTGCCAAACAAATTGGTTCTGTTGCCGGTTGAACTCAGTAACTGCTCGCGAGGGGTTTACCTGATACCACAAGGGCTATGTTCTGGGGGCCCTCGATGAAGGATATCGGTCATTGGTTCGCTGAGATCTGTCTGCAACGAGTTTGCTCTTGATACCAATACTTCTTTTCGTGATGCTGAACGACAGTCTTTCAACGATCTCTGTGGTAAGTTTTGAATTTATTAGGCTTAAAAGTTAAAATACTATTGGTATATTACTGTTGCACCCGATTATTAGTTTAGTTGTGCTAACATATGGTTGCAAGTGCCACTCTCTCGGACGAGCAACGCGGGTTGCTGCGAAACGGGAAAAGGTATAAGCCGACTTTTAGCTCCTCTCCCGTAAGCCAGCTCACCGTGCCCACCCCTGTAACGCCTGAAGACTCAAACTCCGCACACCGCCCTGGGAGTGAAAACCCGCCAGCTACCCCACAACGCCGCCCCGCTACCCCTGACCTTCCGCCGCAGTCTGAAATTCAACCAGGTTCGAGTATTCCGGCCACAGGCCAGCCTACCTGCGCAACCCCCCCCCCTTCTACCACCAGCCCCCTTCCCCAAACTACCCGCAATTCCATGGCCCACCTCGTTGATGATATTAAACTCCCCATTTTTAAAGGCACGGGCTCCGAAGACCCAGATCAGTTCTGGTTCCTCTGTGATGCCGTATGGACCGCGAAAAAAATTACCGATCTTGATGTGCGCGTCGCACAGCTGATTACATCTTTTCGGGATAGGGCTCTGACTTGGTTCATGAAATTTTCTAGCAACAAGAGCCCTACGTTAGATGAAATCAAGGCGGCCATAATCAAATAATTTAAGAAACCTAAATCGGAGTCACAGAGCATCACCGAACTCAAAGAGATTCAACAGCGGCGCGGCGAATCAGTCTGGGAGTTTGATCAGAGATTCAAAGTCCTGTTGGACCAGGTCAGCTTTACCATTAGTCCTGCGCAGCACAAGGAATGGTTTATTGTTGCATTATTACCGCATATCAGAACGCCACTCATGCAATAGAAGGTTGCTGACCAGCCAGAGGCCCTAGAAATCGCCATGAAACTAGAGACTGCCCCTGTCGGAGATGACTCTGGGCTTACTCAAATCCAAGCGCAGTTAGCTGCGATGGCACTGGAACTCCGCGAGATGAAAAAGGGAAATTCTGACGGCGAAACCGGGTGGTGTACGCAATGTCGGACCGAAGGACATGATAAGGAACGGTGCCCTCTAATAGCCAAGTACCTGCAGACCGGTGCGCCGAACCCCTTTCCGCCACAGGTTCTTTATTGTGAGCTTTGCAGAATGACCGGCCAACATCGACCTGAGCACTGTTATCTGCTGCAAAAGTATGCGCAGGGACCTGCGAACCCCTACTGTAAATTTTGCAAATCTATCGATCATAAGGAAGAGGAGTGCCGCACCTATGATGCCTACAGGGTGCATACGGAAGGCCCAACCAACGACAGTTCTGGCCAAGGTCCCCCTGGAGGGCGTGGCGGCATGGCTGGGCGAGGCCGCAACCAAATCGTGTGTTATAATTGCAACCAAGCCGGGCATTTGGCTCGCGACTTTCAGAACCCAACTACGACGTGTCGGTATTGCTGCGCCGTTGATCATGTGATCGAACAGTGCCCTCAGCTGATCGCTAAAATTCAGGCCCGACCGACTATCCCTACTCAGAACCTTCAGATGATTTCTGTAGAGCCCCGCTCCGTGGCGACTATTAATGTCGTTACTCGAAGTGGACTTACGACACATATCCAGGAACCACCAAACCACCCTGTCGAAGCTCTAATTCGGAAGGCCCCTGAAAAAAGTCTGGCATTTGATATCCTCAGAGAAAAAGAGACATTCATGGCGGCCAAGAAATATTTTGCTGGCCCTGGTCTACCTAGTGTCCCTGCGCAGCTTCAGTTACCGCCCTACGACGCATCGATGGATAAAGAAAGTGTACTATCTACCTTCCTGCACAACTGCCTTAAGCTTTCAAGGAATCCATCTGCTATGAATGAGCTGCAAAACATCCTTACTACCTGTGAATTTTTGCAAACTGGTGCCTAGGACAAACCCGTTCATCGAGTCAGCCGGACCGGCAGGGAAATGCGATTCAATGCTCAGATCGGGGCCTATGAAATGACCGATGTTATCCTGGACTTGGGATCCGATGTTAATGTTCTAACCAAACAAACCTGGGAACAAATGGGGAAACCTGCACTTGCCTGGTCTCCTATTCAGTTACGGCTGGCCAACCAGCAAAAGATTGTACCCTTAGGGAGATTCCTGGATCTTCAAATAGATATCGACGGAGTTAGTACCTTCGCGGACTTCGAAGTAATTGAGATCATTGATGACAGCAACCCTTACCCGGCCCTATTAGGAATTGAATGGGCAATGGCGAATGCCGCAGTGATCAACCTCAAAAAAAGACAGATGGTCTTCGAAGGGAAATACTTCAGGGTCATCTTGCCCCTATATCCTTCACAAGGGGAACGGTATACGGAGCCAATATACCATCACGATCAGGCCGTTGTGAAACCTATATCTCCTATCATGACGCAGACTGCAGATACCGTGGAGTCTCCGGCCACGGGATGGGAGTCTGGTAGCTCCTGTATGACGGACCCTGAAGGGGAACTCGAAAATTGGCAAAACTGTCTGTCTGAGCTCCATCCGGGCCGCAATGCCTGCTTGACCAAGTCTATCAGGTGGGTCGACTCACAGACCCGACATATCCCTGTGTATGATGGTTCGACCGATCCGGCATTGTTTATTGCA
>LPNX010082041.1:0-48026 GCA_001517045.1 Pseudotsuga menziesii | reverse complement strand
CAGGAGTCTGCTCTAACATAGAGCAGCCCAGGGCATGAGGCCTCGCAGAATGACTCTGGGAAATCACCCTGCGCCGACTGTGGGTGTCAAGGAACTACGCCAAGAAGGATCCCCATATGGCGTGACATGCAAGCCCAGGGGACCCCAAAGTCGTGGATGGTCAAGTATAGGCCATCCGAGAACTGGATGTTGCTGTAGGTGGTCGTGACGCCTGTCTTCAGTAAACCTACTGCAAAGGACAGAAGTATGCAGCCGGCAGCAGCACGAAAAGTGTCATTAAGCAGTATAACCTGTCTTCCCAGCGAAGTTAAGCAAGCAGAGACGCTGCAGAGTGTCCCGGGACGGGCCACTAGTGAGTCTTAGGGGCCTGTTGGAGCGCATACCCCATAGGGGGTAACTCCGCAGTTAATTTGTAAATGGAGTGTTGGGTCAGAATAGTCTTAGGGGTGTCAGGGTAAGTCAAAACCCTCTCTTTTTGTAATAAACCCATTGGTTAAATCCAGGGTTAGGGTTTTTGTGGGTGCCCATGGTTTAGGACCATGGTTTTTGTAAGCTGCGCAGTATAAATAAGCGCTTATGGAAAATGGATAGGTTAGGCTTTTTGATGTAAGAAAGATAAGGTGAAGTAAGGTTGGATTTTGTAAGGAAGGAACTAGTCCCAGCTGTGTGCGTGGACGACCTCTGCAGCTGTGTGCGCAGAGGGTTTTTGTAAGAAAGTAAGAAAGGTCTGCAACTGTGTGCGCAGAAGCCTGCTGCTGTGTGCACGGTTGTCAAAAGGAAGAAGGAATCTGCAGCTGAGTGCGCAGATAAACTGTGGTTTTTGAAGAAAGAGGAATAAAACGCAGTTTGTGGACGTAGCCCCTACACTGGGGGTGAACCACGTTATATTTGGTGTCGTGGTTTTGTTGTGTTGTTCCTGTTTTGTTATTTTCATGCATTAAACCGAATATATCTGCTATTATAAGATTTCTGTTACTGCTAAGCTGCGCTGTGAATTCCCTGTAGTGGGTTATGTAAGTTTGGTTTGTTTATTATGCTGTGAAATATATATGAATGAATGATAAGTTAATCAGAAGTTGATTAGTAATTATTTAGAAAGGCTAAGGTACAGTAATACCCCTCTCTGCATGCAGAAACCTGATTCTGCGGCACCCCATTGCTGTTTCGGGTGAGACTGCAACCTGCGCGCAGGTTGTTGCCGAAAGGGCCAACACAGTGGGTCTTTTGTTGGTGCGACATGTAAAGCATTAACCCGGGTCTGCCCAAGTGCCCAACAAGCCCCTACACTGGGGGTGAACCACGTTATATTTGGTGTCGTGGTTTTATTGTGTTTTTTTCTGTTCCTGCTATTTTCATGCATTAAACTGAATACATCTGATAACATAAGATCACTGCTAGTAATAAGCTTCGCTGTGAATTCCCTGTAGTGGGTTATGCAAGTCTAGTTTGTTTATTATGCTGCGAAGTTAGATGTGAATGAATGATAAAGTTTACAAGTGTTGATTAATAATTGCTTTGAAGGTTAAGGTACAATAATTCCCCTCCTTGCATGCAGAAACCTGATTCTACGGCACCCCATTGCTGTTTCGGGTGAGACTGCAACTTGCACGCAAGTTGTTGCTGAAAGGGCCAACACAGTGGGTCTTTTGTTGGTGCGACGTATAAGAATTAACTCGGGTCTACCCTATTGCCCAACAAATTGGTTCCGTTGCCGGTTGAACTCAGTATCTGCCCAGAGGGGTTTATATTGTACCTCAGGGGCTATGATCTGGAGGCCCTCTGTAAAAGAAATCGGTGATTGGTTCGATGAGACCTGTCTGAAATTCACGCAGCAAGAGAATACGAATCCGTGTCGAAGCGCAAGGGACTTTTTACAAAGGTATGTTTTTTGTGATGCTTATGAAATTTTCTTTGGTACTATCCACATAGAGTTGCACCAGTGGTTGTCTAGGTTAACAGAGAGGAGGACGAACTTTCAAGCTCGACCGATTTCTGTGTGGACCCCCGCAAGGGTCAATCTTGTGCAACAAGTGAACAATGAGGTCTCCCGCACTGTTGACTTCTGGACGACGCGCACATTGGAAGCCTTCGTGACAGAGTTTGCCATTGACACGAGCACGTCTTTCAGCGAGGCTGAGCGACAGTTTTTGAAAGGCCCTCGTGGTAAGTTTTTAAATTCCTTAAGCTTGAAGATTAAAATGCTATTGGTTGAAAAGGGTATATTATTATTTGAATCAGACTCTTAGCCTAGCGGTACTAACATATGTTTGCAAGTGAGAATATTTTTGACGAGCGAAGTGGGTTGCTTCGAAACAAAAAAAGGTATAAGGGAGATTTTGGTTCCCACCCCTCAGGTCAGGCTCCTGTGTCCACTGCTGTAAATCCTGAAATGCTAGATTCCTGAGGAAACCCCTCTGTTGAAAACCCCCCGGTCACCCCGCAACGCCCCCCTGCGACCCCTGAGAACCCCTCGCAGTTTGACAGTCAACCAAGTCCGTGTATTCCGTCCACAGGCCAGTCTACCCCCGCTAATCCCCCTCCCAACCCTTCCAGAAACCCTATGGCCCACCTTGTTGATGATATTAAACTTCCCATCTTTAAAGGCACGGGATCCGAGGACCCAGAGCAGTTCTGGTTTCTCTGCGAAGCAGTATGGGCCGCGAAAAAAATTACAGACCCGGATGTGCGAACCGTGCAGCTCATTACTTCCTTTTGGGACTGGGCTCTGACATGGTTCATGAAATTTTCCAGCACTAAGAGCCCTACTTTAGGTGAGATTAAGGCAGCCATCATCAAAGACTTTAAGAAGCCTAAATCGGAGTCGCAGAGCATTACTGAACTCAAGGAGATTCAACAGCGATGCGGCGAATCAGTGTGGGACTTTGATCAGAGATTCAAAGTTCTACTGGATCAGGTCAGCTTTACCATTAGTCCGGCGCAGCACAAGGAATGGTTTATTGCAGCATTATTACCCCATATCAGAACTCCACTCATGCAACAAAAGGTTGCTGACTAGCCGGAGGCTTTGGAAATCGCCATGAAACTAGAAACTGCCCCTGCTGGAGATGACTCTGGTATTGCCCAAATCCAAGCGCAGCTAGCCGCGATGGCCCTAGAACTTCGCGAGATGAAAAAGGGAAAACCTGATCGTGAAGAGGTTTGGTGTACGAAATGTCGGACCGAAGGTCACGACAAGGAACGGTGCCCTCTGGTAAACAAGTACTTGTAGACAGGTGCACCGAATCCCTTTCCACCATAAGTTCTCTACTGTGAACTTTGCCAAGTGACAGGTCAGCACCGACCTGAGAACTATTACCTGCTGCAACGGTATGGACCAGGACCTAAGAACCCCTACTGTAATTTCTGCAAATCGGTAGGCCATAATGAAGAGGAGTGCCGCACCTATGATGCTTACCGGGTGCACACGGAAGGCCCAAGTAATACTAGTTATGGTTACCAAAGGGGTGCCCCTGGACAAGGTACTTCTGGAGGCCGTGGTGGCATGGTAGGGTGAGGCCGAAGCCACTTCGTATGTTACAATTGTAATCAGGCTGGCCATTTGGCTCGCGACTGTCGCAACCCCACTACGACGTGTCGGTACTGCCGCGCAGTAGATCATGTGATTGAGAAGTGCCCCCAGTTGATAGCTAAGATTCAAGCACGACCGACTACCCCTACTCAGAACCTCCAGATGATTTCTTTGGAGCCCTGCCCTGCGGCGGCCATCAATGTTGTTACAAGAAGTGGACTTACGACACACATCCAAAATATGCCAAACCGAACCGCCGAAGTTCTAGTTCGTAAGGCTCCTGAGAAAATCCTTGCATTTGACATCACCAGAGAGAAAGAGACATTTATAGAAGCCAAGAAAGATTTTGCCGATCCTAGCCCACCCAGCGCGCCTACGCAGCCGCAGTCGCCACCTCGCGGAGTATCGCTGGATAAAGTAAGTATATTGTCCACCTTTCTACAGAGTTGCCTCAAACTTTTAAGAAATCAAGATGCCTTGGATGAGCTGCAGAACGTCATCGCTTCCTGCGAATCTCTGCACAGCTGTGGTCGGGACAAAACTGTTCATCGAGTCCGCAGGACTGGTCAGGAAATGCGATTGGATGCTCAGATAGGGGCATATGATATGACTGATGTTATCCTGGACTTAGGATCTGATGTAAATGTATTAACCAAACAAACCTGGGAACATATGGGGAAACCGACCCTTGCCTGGTCCCCTATACAGCTGAGGCTAGCCAACCAGCAAAAGATCGTACCTTTGGGAAGATTCTTGGATCTCCAAATAGATATTGATGGAGTCAGCACTTTCGCGGACTTCGAAGTAATTGAGATCATCGATGACAGCAACCCTTACCCGGCCCTGTTAGGAATCGAATGGGCAATGGAAAATGCCGCAGTCATCAATCTAAAGAAGAGGCAGATGGTCTTCAAAGGCAAAGACTTTCGGGTCATCCTGCCCCTGGATCCTTCACAAGGGGAACGGTACACAGAACCACTCTTCCATGAGGATAAAGCAGATGTGGAACATATTTCTACCATCACCACACACGGAGAAGGATATGAGGATCCTCCGGCCGCAGGGTGGGAGTCTGGAAGCTCCTTTATGACGGACTCTGAGGAGGAATTAGAAAGCTGGAAAAACCGATTATCTAAGCACCAGGCGTGCAGCAAGGTCTCTCCTACCAAGTCCCTGAGATGGGTTGGCTCAGAACCTAGACCTATACCTGTGTATGATGGTTCAGTGGATCCCGAACCATTCATTGTACAATTCTCGGAGCAAATATCTCACCCACAGAAAATGGAGGCCCTGGAGTCAGCATTTAGAGCCACCGCAGTCCGATGGTGGACGACCCATAAGAAGCAGATCCCCACGTGGAACGTATGTCAGAAGCTCCTTTGCCTAAGGTTCCGAGACCAGTTGGAGAAGACATGCATCCAGTTCCATGGAAAAACTTGCCCCCAGGTCCACCTAGGTCAATGCTACGAAGCATGGAAGTACGTATCTCAGGATGAGTGGGTACATCGATTTGTGCACACCCTGGGACCATTAGCGAAGCACTGGTACGAGGAGGCTGAACTTCGCCAAGATACTGTAAGTTGGGACGCTCTTGTTCATAATTTTGTCAACACGTTCTCTACTAAGGATGTCTATCCAGCCTTAGATATAGCTATCCGTCTTATCCATACTAAGGTATTTAATGAACAAGGAGTAACAAAAAACCACCCTGATTGGGCCACCCAATAAGCCCTCGCAGTCGAATGTTATAACTTCACAGTCGATGAGGAGGAGGCCCCATGCCATCTTGATATCCTGGAGTCAGAAGGATGCTGCAATGTGCATGCACCAGCAGTTGAAGTTCCTGAAGTAACGCAACCCTTGAAGACGCGCACAGTTAACATTGGATCCGATGCACAGCCTAAGTTTGCTACCATTGGCGACTATTGGGATGATGAGATGGTAAGCAAGGTAACTCAACTCCTCCATGAATACCAAGATCTTTTTCCCACAAAGCTCTCTGAAATGAAAGGTATCCTGGGCGATATCGGTGTAATGAAGATCCCCCTGAAGCCTGATGCCAAGCCGGTGAAGCAGCGCCCTTATAGATTAATTCCCAAATACAAGGAAAAGGTTAAGCTGGAATTGGATAAGATGCTTGCTGTAGGAATAATCGAACCTGTCGAAGAATCTGAGTGGGTCAGTCCTATGGTCGTTCAAGAGAAGAAAACTAAGGGTGAAATTCGAATCTGTGTCGATCTAAGGAAACTCAATGATGCCTGTCTACATGACCCTTTTCCTACCCCCTTTACAGATGAAGTGCTCGACAATGTTGGAGGTCAGGAAGTATACTCCTTTACCGATGGTTTTTCTGGTTATCATCAGATCCGAATTGCCCCAGAGGACCGACACAAGACGACCTTTGCTACTGAAATGGGCTCCTTTCAGTACACGGTCATGCCCTTCGGATTGAAGAATGCACCTGCTATATTTTCCCGAGTAGTCATCTCCGCTTTTAAGGAATATATACATAAATTCTTAGAAGTTTACTTTGATGATTGGACTATTTTTGGGCTAGTAAAAGACCACATAACTAGCTTGAGACTTATGCTGGACAAATGCAGACAACACCAAATCTCGTTGAACTTAAAAAAAGTGCATCTTCTGTGCACCCTTTGGTATTCTACTGGGTCATGTGGTCTGTAAGTAGGGATTGATTATGGACCCTGCGAAGATCGCTATTATTGTGAACTTGCCACCCCCAAAGTCCGTCAAACAACTTCGCACGACCCTGGGTCACACCGGTTACTACAAGAAATTTATCCAAGGATATGCCAAGATTACTGCCCCAATGGAAAGGCAGCTGAAGAAAGATGTTAAGTTCGAATGGACACCAAAATGCCAAGCAATCCTTGACATTCTAAAAGAAAAAATGGTCACTGCCCCTATCCTAGTATTCCCTGATTGGAACAAGGAGTTTCATGTGCATGTTGACGCATCCTCTATTGCTTTAGGTATTGTGCTCGCTCAGCCAGGTGCAAGTAATATCGATCACCCTATCTCTTTTTCCAGCAGAAAGTTGTCTACAGCAGAGAAAAATTACAACACGACAGAACGCGAAGGTCTTGCTATGGTATATGGATTACAAAAATTTCGCCATTATCTGCTAGGCTCTCATTTTAAGATGTTTACTGACCACTCTCCTTTGAAGTACTTGGTTAATAAACCTGTGCTAGGTGGAAGAATATGCAGGTGGTTAATTCTATTTCAGGAATATGATTTCGAGATCATTGTTAAGCCTGGAAGACTTAACCTAGGGCCTGACCATTTGTCAAGGCTAGAGTCAGGTGAAGAACCTACCAATTTGGACGAAGGCCTCCCCGATGCCCCAGCCTTTGCTATTCAAATAGTTGATGAATATTTCCGGGATATTGCTCAGTATTTATCTACAGGTCTCCCCCCTCCCGAAATGACTACACAACAGAAGAAGCAGTTGGTGGTTCGAGCCGCGGACTTCACTTTAATAGCAGGACAGCTGTACAAAATGGGACCAGACGAGATACTGTGCAAATGTATTTTGGATCATGAAAAACCTCTAATATTGGCTGAAGCACACTCTGGCGCAGCAGGAGGTCACTATGCAGGCAAGGCCACAGCGCAGAAGATTTTAACAGCCGGCTTATGGTGGCCCACACTTCACAAAGATGCAAGAGAATATTGCCACAGCTGCGACATCTGTCAGAGGACAGGTAAACCATCTAGGAGGGATGAAATGCCCCTAGCTCTGCAAGTAACATTACATGCCTTTGAAAAATGGGCTATTGATTTTGTTGGTCCTATCAACCCCCCTGCGAAGAAATCAAGAGCCCGATACATCATTACAGCAACTGATTATCTTACCCGTTGGGTCGAAGCTCAACCAGTCAAGACCTGTAGCGCTACTACTGCGGCGAGGTTCATCTTTGACAACATTTTATCCAGATTTGGGTGTCCCAAAGTTCTTATGAGTGATCAGGGATCACATTTCCTAAACAGGACTATTGAAGTATTGACTGAAGAATTTCAGGTGTATCATCAAAAGAGCACCGCATATCACCCACAAGCCAATGGGACTGTCAAAGCTTTTAAAAAAATCCTTGAGCACGCCTTGACAAAGGTTTGTAACGCTAACAGGAATGATTGGGATCTTAGAATTCCAGCAGTGCTATGGGCTTATAGAACCACTTGCAAAAAGTTGACAGGCCATACACCCTTTCGACTAGTTTATGGGTAAGAAGCTGTCATGCCCATGGAATACGTTGTTCCTAGCCTCCAGATATCTGCTTTCACCAAGATGGATGACCCAGCCATAATTACAGAGAGACTGAAGCAGATATTAGAACTTGAAGAGGAGATATTTATCGCAGGTTTCCAACAACAGGTACAGAAATCTCGAGAAAAAGCATGGCATGACAGACATATCAAGAAGAAACATTTTCAGCAGGGTGATCTTGTGCTTCTTTATGACAGCAAATTCATGAAGTTCCCAGGAAATTTTAAGACACATTGGAAAGGACCATATATAGTGCAGAAAGTTACCGATGGGGGCGCAGTTCAGCTAGCTAAGTTAAATGGTGAGCTCTTTCCCTCTATGGTAAACGGAAGTCGCTTAAAAAAGTACACGAATAGGCTAGGTACTCAGGATAGGAGATAGTATCAAACAAAAGAGTGAAGATAGCATGATGGAATATCATAGCATGTTCTATTTGAAGGATGCGAAGCTACAGGTTGATCCCAGGTCACAGGGCCATACTGTGTCGAAGGTTATTGTTGTGTCGAAGGATCCAACGTATGTCGCAACATCAAATGTGACGGATAAGACATAATGCAATTGGCGGCGCTGGCATGAGAGTTGCTTTTATTACTTGTCATAATGAGAAAATCTGGTGCTGCATGGAGAATATTTCTGGCACTTCATCAGATTTGGCACCATCACTGCACTATGATGACAAATTCCGCCTCGGGATTCTATAAGAAGCTATCTCGACCGGTGTTTCCACTGTATGCACATCTGAGAGACATTCTGCCCGGACCATGTCGAACGACTGTAAAGTTCAATATCTGGTACGAGAAGTAAGGGACAGAGGTCTACAGCACCTTCTAAGTATTCCGCCAATACATCCCCACTGGCTAAGTGCACTGGCAGGCAGGAGTTTGCTCTAAATTTTCCAGGACAGACCGGAGTTTGCTCTAACATAGAGAAACGAAGGGCATGAGGCCTCGTAGAAAGCATATGGGGAGTTTTTCTATGCAGTCCTTCGGCGTAGCTAAACCTCGGTCGCTTTATTCTCTTCACAGAGTGACATGCAATCCCAGGGGACCCCAAGTTGTGGAGGGTCAAACATCGGCAATTGGAGCGAAAGATAGTGTTGTAAAGGGTGCGCGACGACCTTCATCACCAAAACTTCTGTAGGCAGCCCACGGCACTTGGGAAAGCTCAGTAAGCAGTACACTAGACTCCATCAGTAGGATTTTTCCACTTGAGAGACTGAAGAGTGTCCCGGGATGGGCCACTAGTGAGTCTTAGGGGCCTGTTGGGATGCACACCTTAACGGCTCTTAAAGTGGATAATTCCGTAAGTTTGGACTCAAGATAGTCTTAGGGGTATCGAGGTAAGTCAAAACCCCCTTTCTGTGTAATAATCCCATGGTTTAAATCCAGGGTTTAGGGTTTCTGGGTGCCCATGGTTTGAAGCCATGGTTTTGTAAAAACACGCAGTATAAATAAGCGCTTATGTAAAGAAGAGAGGTTAGGATTTTTGATGTAAAGAAAGATTAAGGCGAAGTAAGGTTGATTTTGTAAGGAAAGGATCAGTCTCAGCTGTGTGTGTGGACGACCTCTGCAGCTGTGTGCACAGAGGGTTTTGCAGGAAGTAAAGAAAGATCTGTAGTTGTGTGCGTAGAAGCCTGCTGCTGTGTGCGCGGCTATTAAGGACTGAAGGGATCTGCAGCTGAGTGCGCAGATCAACTATGGTTTTGAGGAAAGAGGAATAAAACGCAGTTTGTGGACGTAGCCCCTACACTGGGGGTGAACCACGTTATATTTGGTGTCGTGGTTTTATTGTGTTTTTTTCTGTTCCTGTTATTTTCATGCATTAAACTGAATACATCTGATAACATAAGATCACTGGTAGTAATAAGCTTCGCTGTGAATTCCCTGTAGTGGGTTATGCAAGTCTAGTTTGTTTATTATGCTGCGAAGTTAGATGTGAATGAATGATAAAGTTTACAAGTGTTGATTAATAATTGCTTTGAAGGTTAAGGTACAATAATTCCCCTCCCTGCATGCAAAAACCTGATTCTGTGGCACCCCATTGCTGTTTCGGGTGAGACTGTAACCTGCGTGCAGGTTGTTGCCGAATGTGCCAACACAGTGGGTCTTTTGTTGGTGCGACGTATAAGAATTAACTTGGGTCTGCCCTATTTCCCAACATGTAGCATTCCATTATTGACTGTATTGTTTGTTTTAAATGTGGATCCATCAGGTATGCAACTAGTACTACCTTCAGAACAGCATTGCAGATATGTTGCAACACACTATGAAAATTTGGGTCTGCATATGCAAACTTGAATGTATGAATGAAACAAGTTGAAAAATCCTCCCAGGTCGTAATTGCTCTGCGCAATTTAGCTGAGACATACCACTGTCATGGAATCTCATCCAATGTGTGTAGAAATGGATGTACCCATTCGTCCTATGGTCGCAAGACCCACATGGTCTGACATGCGATAAAGTGGCCTCTAGGATCATTCCTCCCATCATACCCCTCAGTGTGGTATTTTTCTACTTCTCCAAATTGAACTATCATCATCATGCGACACTACGACCATCCAGTGATTGAATTCTTATGGGTTTCCCAACAACGTGCTAGAGTGGCCTTTAATGATTCATCCAATGCCAACAATCGTTGAGGTTATGACACCTTATCCTCAAATTCAACTAGAAACTCAGACATCTCATGAAATCCTTACTATACTAGAAACTCAACTATTTGTGTTGCGACTCGGCACAATGACTGATTAATCACACCACATTTATGAAGTGATACCTCATGCATTCGATTCTTCCAGTTCTCCAAAGAATCATTAGAGTCTGAGTACACATATATAGAGCTACACCAACCAATATCACCATTGAAATTCATATGGATATAGTCCTCTAAGATGTTATATGCATGAGGCCATCTTCCTACTACTTCTTCTTTAAATAGTTCAACATATCTTCATCCTTCAGTTGGGTCCATAAAAGCAATGAATCTAATATCGCAATTCTCGAAGGTCATCACTCGATTCTTGAAATTAATCACCACCAAAATTTCATTGGCCCATCCAATCCTCAGAAGTGAAGGATATGAACGTCCTCCATCAACAACTTCAATAACATCAAAATCAGTGTAGGTCTTCATCCCTTCAACTTCCACTGCGAGACACAGAACACGCCTAATCGGTGTTACTCTGGCCTAGTTAGCCAATCGTAGCTACACCGGAGACCAAACCAACTATGGGATCCCCATATTTTCCCTAGATCCGATATGATTGAATATACCTCATAGTCCCCAATCTGAATGTTCATTCTCATCTCTTTTCTTGTCTTTCTCTTGTGCAAAGACTTCACCACAACTCCTTCCATCCCTTCTTCAACTGATTCAATAGTTTCTCAATCTCAGTGAGGGAATCAAGATCTTTCACCAACGAGAAACAAATTTCAAAGAAGTTTTGCAAGGTACCATGCTATCGTGATGGTCATGCTACTGAAGTTGAATCAAAATTAGTTGGCATCTCATAAACAGGTAACTTACTCGAATCTCTTCTTATCACATCATGTTATTCAAAGAATGTGTCTCTTTCAACGTTGAAACCAAACTATACCTTCTTCTTTGTTAAAATAATCAACCCATAGTTTACCCATTTAGACATTAATTTAATCATTTCTGTCTTATTAGCCTAGTTCATGTGTCCCACCTTGTGCAAGTTGTCATTTGCCTATCTATAATGGTCAAAATTGCCTTATTTGACTCATGTAGCACATGGGAGAGCTAAAGGAATCAATTCTACTTTATTCTTGGCCTCCTAGGTGCCCTTCTGCTTTTTCTGCTTTATTGCCTACTTTTTCAGTGTTTTAAGGCAAAAGGAAAAGCTAGACTAGGTGAGGTTGACTAGTTTTTTGTCCTACACATTCTCCTCTATTTTCTCCATGCAAAAGCATGTATGAGCTACCATTCCACCACTCTTTAGCTTTCCTAAGCCTTTTTTCCAATTCGTGAGCTCCATGATAGATTTGGGATCATCTTCTTACACCTATGGGGGATTTGCTTATTTTTGGTAAGCCTGCTTTATGCTAGATTCGAATTGCTCCTCATGCATTCGAATCCCTGATGTATGTTATTTATTCAGCAACCTATGTTATTACAGGGTTGGCTATTGTACACTGATTTAATACAGTTTAGTGTTCAGCTCCAATTTTCAATCTCTTTGTGAGTGATTTTGCATGATCAATTGTTAATTGTTGTGAGTAAAATTAATCTATCACCTGGTTCAATTTCCACATGGTATCAGAGCCATTGTAGGTTGTTTCTCTCCTTCAAAAATTGTTTTGCAGGTTCGACATCAGAGACTGGGAGCCTTCTACTGATAGCCGGGATAGATTTTCTAAGCTATGGATCAATCACATAAAACTATCTTGACTCCCTTCAATTTCTTTGAATGGAAAGCAGAGATGGAGATACTATTGAGAGAGAAAGGCCTCTATAGGGTGACTATGGCAACAGAAGCAGAGCCCAATGTAGCTATAGAGAAGATAAAATGGCACAACAGGAGGGATGAGGCTTATGGCCTCCTGTGTCTGAGTATTTCCAGAGACCTCCTTTTCCATATTGATGGATTGACATCACCGAATGAAGTATGGGAGAAGATTGCTGATCCTTTTGGAAAGACATATGATATGAGGGGACATCAAATCGAAAATGAGCTGATTTCTCTAAGTCCAAATAGCTTTGAATCCCTGTAGCTATATTTCTCCAAGTTCAAAGCACTAGTTTTGCAGCTGAAACAGTGTGGTATTGAAAAGAAAGATTATCAGCTCGTATTGGCCACCCTCTCGAAGTTGGGCCCTGATTATTCAGTGTTCATTTCGACCTTCTATGCCACAAAACTGATAGCTCGAACCTGGAAGATGCCTAGCCTTGCAGATTTCATGGAATCTCTCACACAAGAACATGACAAGCTGGTGATGATGGGCACCATCAAACCATCCAAAGATCAAGCTTTGATTGCTGGAGATTTGAAGGTGGATTCAAAAGGTAAAAAGAAAGCTAAAAAGCCACCTGAGCAAAAGAGAGACAAGAAACAGTCTCCGAAGGATCCACAAGGTCTCAAGAAGAATTACTAGAAGAAGAAGAACAAAGGTGAAATGAAAAAGTGCGCATACTGCAATAAGGGCAATCACTCTGAAAGCTCTGGTATAAAAAAGTAGATAGACATGCTGACCCAACTCTTGGAGAAGAATGGCATCTCCCTTCTAGAAATCTCAAAGAAGAGAGAAGGAGGATCAAGTTCAGATGACAGAGAGAGAGTTCATGCTCTAGTTGCTGGCACATCAAGCTCACCCAGTTTTATCATTGATTCTGGAGCTTCAAGACACATGGTTTCGACTAAGGAGGCCTTCTCCTCACTGGACATGTCTAAAGGACCATCTATTGTACTGGGAGATGACTCTCTCACTGAAAGTAAAGGAAAAGGAAGGATAGATATTGATCATGGTCAGTTTAACAATGTGCTGTATGTGCCTGGTCTTGCCTCCAACCTCCAGTCAGTGTACCAGATGACCCACACTGGGTCTCCTAATAAGGTCATATTCTCCCCCGATGAAGTTGAGATCACAGAGATCTCAACTGGTAGAGTCATTGCGAAAGGAGTTGCGAATCATGCTCAAAAGGTATACATGTTCTCACACTTCCTACCTTACTCAAACCCCTCTGCTCTTCTCATTCATGCTAATGAAGCCAACAAGCTGTGGCATGAAATATTTGGCCACCTAAATTACAATTATCTTTCTGATCTTAGTGAAAAAGAGATGGTCATAGGGTTTCCCAAGACAACATTTTCCAAAGGAGTCTGCCAAGGTTGTATCCTAGGAAAACACCCAGAGAACAAATTTGAGAGAGCTAGTCATGAGAGAACCTCTGCACCCCTCGAGCTGATCCATAGTGATGTTGCTGGCCCATTCCCTCATATGTCCATGAGTCAGGACAAATATGCATTGACCTTCATTTATGACTTTTCTAGGTATTGCTGGGTTCACTTCCTGAAACACAAGTCTAAATTTTTTGGCCTATTCAAAGTCTTTAAGGCTTTGGTTGAAAAACAGTCTGGAAGAAAACTCAAGGCCCTCAGATATGACAATGGTGGTGAGTATGTCAAGTCTAAGTGTAATGTCCCGGTTTTGACCCCGTTACATTAGATGTATATGATGTATATGATGTATATATTGTAATGATCATGGTGCAGAGCTAAAGGCCAAGGCCCCGCCATTGATCGGTAATGCTATGTTTTGGATTTAATTGTCACCGAAGGTCTATCGAGGAATGCGGCATATAATATGTTGGCCGTCATGTAAATATGCATCATAATTAATTAATGGACACAACCAGCTACGGTCGCGGAAACTAAATCGAATGGGGCATGATTTCCTAAGGATAAGGGGGGGTGAAATATTTAACCTATGGGCCAATGGGGAAAAGCCAAATGTCTATGAGAAAACCCATCAAGCTGTCAACTACCTTTCTTGTCTTTTTCTCCAATCATTTATTTCTGCCAGAATGTGGTTGAGTTAGTTATTGCATGGAATAGGAAGAGTATGGGCAAAGAAATTCGAATTGGGAAGCAACCCATTTTGGAAAAACGTGTTCTGACTTCCTTGGAAAGGAAAATGCCCAAAAACGTATGCCATTATGCTATGCATTCACGTTTTTCAGTTTTCCTCATGTTTTGGGAGCAGCTGGAATTTTTTACTGTGTTTTTCCTTCCATGTTTTTGGCTGTTGGCTTCATTTTTCCCATGGATGGGAGGTCGTTTTTGTAGTGCCAGGGATTGGGTTGTCTTCTTCACATTTTTGGAGCTGCTAGTGCATTTTCCATTCATGTTTTTGGAAGTTCCATGTGTTTTTACCATGGCTGTTAAGAGCCATTCACGTTTTTTACTGTCTCAGCGACTATTGGCCTCACGCACAGGCTATTTGGGACGTTTTTCCCTGCTGAGAGCTGTGCTCACTGATAAGCTTCAAGGCTGTGTGTTTTTCCCCATATTGTGATCCGTTTTTGCTGTTACGTTTGGGGCTGTGTAATTCATTTTTCCCTGTTTAAGCTGTGAGAGCTGAATTGATTGCTTGAGTGCAATTGTTGGTCTTTGGACTGTGTGAGGAGTAAGGGTGTTGGCTTGGTTGCTTGATAAACCTGGTGCTAGAAACCACACAGACAGAGCTAGAGGGCTGGACTTCTTCTCCATCACCCCTGAATAGCACTGGAAGGGAATGCAGGGCCTGAGGGACTGTGTAGCAGAGAAGGGACTGATTCCTTGTGTTGGGTGTGGATGGGTGTCTTAGAGGTCAGGCTAGTTCCGGTGTAGGTGTTCTTGGCTCTATTATGAGCTCAACAGCTTAGCAAATTGCCTTCATCAACTCCTGGATGGCCTGATAAACCCAACTTAGTTGGCTTGGCTATGTTTGGGTTACCTTTGGCTATGTGTCAGCCTGCTAGTTCCCTTATTCCTTGGAGAATCATGCCCAGCTCGGGGGTGGTAGTGTTGCTGAGAGATTGAGGAGCATGCTGGCCTATGGTTGGGTGGAACGTTGCAGCGACGTAGCTGGTTGCGGAGCAAAGCTTTCATAAGATAAGTAATTTGGTGCATTTTACCTCTGCCATTCTATAATTACTGCTAATAAAATAGAAATGAACATGTTGAAATAATGATTGTGTGAATGCATGTTGTTTCCGCTGTGCAAGATGAATTAATTCAGCTGTGTATGATGAACAATTGTATATGTGCATGTTTTTTCTTCAATGCACTCTACTTCAGCATTATGTTTTGCCATTTTACTTCATGTACATGTTCATGAGGCTGTTAGTACACTTGGTTAATGCCATGGATCGCGTCCTCCTTGCCGGTCGGAGGCACGGGGACGTGACACTAAGTTTATTAATTATTGTGCAGATTTAGGTATTCAGATGCAGCATTCTATCCCTTACACACCACAACAAAATGGTGTTGCTGAGAGGAAGAACAAATCACTGAAGGAGATGGCAACATGCATGATGGAGGCCAAAAATTTGCCACCAAAGTACTGGGCCGAAGCTATCAATTGTGTAGCTTATATTCAGAATAGGGTGCCTCACAAACAACTTGATGGCATGACTCCCTTTGAAGCATGGAGTGGGCACAAGCCAGATGTGACCCATTTCAGGATTTTTGGCTCAAAGGCTTGGGCTAGAATCCCGTCAGAGAAGAGGAAGGCTTTGCAGCCCCAAAGCCAAGAGTGTCTTTTTGTTGGATACTCTGAAGATTCAAAAGGGTACAAGTTGATAAACTTGAGCACAAACAAATCCTTCATTGAAAGGTGTGTTCAGTTTGAAGAAGAACCCCTTGCAGCAGTGGAAGTTGGTGAAGCCTCTTCACCACCTGAACCTCAAGAAGTAAGTAAAGAGTTTGTTGAACATGCTGATTCTAATTTTTCTGATGGATATGAGTTTATTGCAGACCCTAACAGCCCCTCAAGGAAAAAATGGGCATCCAAGACACTACATGCAGCAGGTGAGCTAGCCGGGGATCCCAATGACCCAAGGAGGACTAGATCTCAGTTTGAGAGTGGTCTGTGCATGAAGGATCCTATATTTGCTGAAAAATGCTATTTGATGGTGGATTCTGATCCTCAAACATATGAAGAAGCAGCAGGAGATCCAAGATGGCAAACATCCATGAAGGAGGAGTTCAACTCACTCCAGAAGAGCAACACATGGGAGCTAGTGGATCTTCCTCCAGGAAGAAAGTTAGTCCAGTGTAAGTGGGTCTATAAGACCAAATTTGCTGCTGATGGTTCACCAATAAAGTACAAGGATAGATTGGTATCCAAGAGCTACTCACAGGTTCATGGCATAGATTACAATGATACCTTTTCCCCAGTGGCAAAGATGGATTCCATCAGGCTAGCTCTAGCCATTGCAGCCTCAAGGCAATGGGAGGTACATCACATGGATGTAAAATGTGCCTTCCTGAATGGAGATCTCACTAAAGATATATATATGCAGCAGCCTCAATTTTTTTCTACTAACCCTTCTCTTGTGTGTAGGTTGAGAAAGTCATTGTATGGGCTAAAGCAAGCCCTCGGGGCTTGGTATGCCAAGATCGATAGCTTCTTGCTATCACTGAATTTTGTTCGGTGAAAATCAGATCCAAATGTCTATTTGAAGTTATTTAATGGTTCATTAATGATCATTGTGTTATATGTTGATGACCTCCTCATTACAGGAAGCTCACAGGATGAGATTGCTTCCTTAAAAGGAGCTATGAACCAAGCCTTCTTCATGACAGATTTGGGGCTCTTAAGTCAATTTTTGGGGCTTGAGATTGCTCAAACCAAAGCTAGAATCAAGGTGCACCAGTCCAAATATGCCTTGGACTTGCTGAACAAATTCAGAATGAAGGATTGCAAAGCAAGCAAAACTCCTTTCCTTTCAAGAGTGAAGTTGGAAGAAGCTGATTCTTCATCGATGGTAAACAATACACTGTATAGGAAATTGATTGGATGTTTATTCTATCTGACACATACTAGACCTGATATTTGTTATGTAGTAAGTGTGGCTTCTAGATTCATGGATCAGCGTCAAGAGATCCATTGGAAAGCAGCCAAAAGGATCCTTAACTTTGTTTAGGGAACAAGGACACATGGGATCTTCTATAAAGCAAAATTTGATCTTGATTTGATTGGATTTACTGACAGTGATTGGGTAGGTGATAGCACAGATAGAAAGTCCACTTTAGGATATATGTTCATGCTTGTAGAAGGGCCAATCAGCTGGTCAAGCAAGAAATAGAGTGCCATTGCACTCTCATCTATAGAAGCAGAGTACAAAGGAGTTGTTAATGCAACAACTCAATGTTTATGGTTGCAGGGTTTACTTGGAGAGTGTGGCTTCGAACCAGAGTACTCAACTACCATCTATTGTGATAACCAAAGTACCATTCGAATCTGCAAGGATCCATTTCAGAAGTAGAGAACCAGACACATTGAGATCCATATGCACTACATCAGAGAACTTGTGCATGATGGCACCATTCACCTACTCTTCTACTCATCTTTAGAACAAGTAGCTGATATCTTCACCAAAGCATTTTGTGAGAAGAATTTCAGCAATCTCAAATCACTGCTAGGGATTGCTGGTCATGCTGTGAAAGCATGAGTGAAGACAAGATTCTACAATTTTGTTTTACAGTCCATGTTTAAGGGAGGATTTTCCCAAGTTGGTTTTGCCTCTTTCCTTGTTTAAATGGACATGCAGTATGTAAAGGGTGACTAAGCCTTGTTGCTAGGCCCTATAATTTTATGATATATTACTCATAAGTTAGGCTTAAGGGGGGGTGTTAAAATAATCAACCCATAGTTTACCCATTTAGACATTAATTTAATTATTTCTGTCTTATTAGCCTAGTTCATGTGTCCCACCTTGTGCAAGTTGTCATTTGCCTATCTATAATGGTAAAAATTTCCTTATTTGAATCATGTAGCACATGGGAGAGCTAAAGGAATCAATTCTTCTTTATTCCTGGCCTCCTAGGTGCCCTTCTACTTTTTCTACTTTATTGCCTACTTTTTCAGTGTTTTAAGGCAAAAGGAAAAGCTAGACTAGGTGAGGTTGACTAGTTTTTTGTCCTACACATCCTCCTCTATTTTCTCCATGCAAAAGCATGTATGAGCTGCCATTCCACCACTCTTTAGCTTGCCTAATACTTTTTGCCAATTCGTGAGCTCCATGACAGATTTGGGATCAGCTTTTTACACCTATGGGGGATTTGCTTATTTTTGGTAAGCCTGCTTTATGCTAGATTCGAATTGCTCCTCATGGATTCGAATCCCTGATGTATGTTAATTATTCAAAAGCCTATGTTATTACAGGGTTGGATATTCTACACTAATTTAATACAGTTTAGTGTTCAGCTCCAATTTTCAGTCTCTTTGTGAGTGATTTTGCATGATCAATTGTTAATTGTTGTGAGTAAAATTAATCTATCACCTGGTTCAATTTCCACATTCTATCCATCCAACTGAATGTGTGGAAACAGGCTATCATCCCTTGTTGTTATAGCTGATTTCACCACTCCAAGTGAATCACACTTTGTATGGCCTTCCCCTGTCCCGCTACAGACTCCTTAGACCCTATCGACCACTTTTTGTCCTTTGATGTTTCCTTGATCATCCCTAAAAACATGTAAAAAATGATACATGTGACTTTTAAACCTATAAGCATGTATATACATAGGTTTGACCACTAAAACTGCGTACATCAGGATGTGTACAAAATCCAAATCCTTTTGGAGTTTTCCTTGACATGGATCCGACTCATTTGACTCCTAGCCTTCCATATGCCTTGAGATCGCTCGGATTTGACCTTTCATTACCCCTTTGAAAATCTATATAAGGAACCCCTTGGTACATTGAAGGCATAAGAGAGAATTGAGAGCAAAGAAACTATAGTCCATTGTTGCTAGAACTTATGCTTGAGTGTGCATCCCTTTTTCCCTTGGATCACTTTCGTGTTGTTCCCAAGATTGCCTTTTTCTTGTGAGATTGCTATCTAGTGATGGAGGATTGAAGTGGTAGAGGCCCAAGTGGGGGATTCAGTTTGTCCATTTAGCAGACATGCCGACAGAGGTTGTATCTTGTAATCTCTGATTTATATTAATAGAAATATCTTTTCCTGTCGAATAATGTGGGTTTGTGTTATAGCGGATTTCACCACACTAGGTGAATCACACATTGTATGGCCTTCCCTTGTCCCGCTGCAGACTCATTAGCCCCTTTGGACTACTTTATATCTTTTTATGTTACCTTGATCATCCCTAAAACCATTATAATATTGATATACGCGGCTTTTTCCCCGATAACCGCGTACATACGCGGGTATTCCCTCGATAGTCGCGTACATCGGGATGTGTACATAAATCCAAATACTTTTGGACTGTTCCTTGACTTGGATCCAACTCATATGACTCTTGGCCTTCCATATGCCTTGAGATCGCACGGATTCGACCCTTCAGTATCCCTTTGAAGAGCTATATAAGGAACCCCTTAGTTCATTGAAAGCATAAGAGAAAATTGAGAGCATCGAAACTATAGTCCATTGTTGCCAAGATTTATGCTTGAGTCTGCATCCCTTTGTCCCTTGGAGCACTGTTGTGTTCTTCCCAAGATTTCCTTTCACTAGTAAGCTTGCTATCGAAGTGATGGAGGATTGAGGTGGTGGAGGCCCAAGTGGGGGATTCAGTTTCTCCAATTCGTAGACGTGCTGTCAGAGGTTGTCACTTGTAATCTCTGATTCTTATTAATAGAAATATCTTTTCCTGTCCAGTAACGTGTATTTGAATGAATATTGTTTCCATTGGAATATGTCAAATGCTTATACATTATTGATTATATATGCTAGAATAGATCTAACACCATGAAATATAGTATGCTTGTATTATTCACTTGTTGTTGAGGACGTGCTATAACAATTCAAGCTGAAGATTGGAAAGCTCAACGGGGATCTACTACAACCATCCGGAATAAGGTACGAGGTTCGATCCTTTAGTGTTAGATTGTTTATTTATATTGCATATTGGAGAAGATTGATTTTTGGAGTCTAGCTGTCTGTTGTGGTACCCCAAGCCATAGGAATTTCTCTCCGTAACAGTTTGAATGAATATTTTATCCATTGGATTATGTCAAATGCTTATACATTACTGATTATATATGCTAGAATAGATCTAACACCATGATATATAGAATTCTTGTATTGTTTACTTGTTGTTGAGGAAGTAACCTATCAATTCAAGCTGAAGTTGGAAAGCTCAACAGGGATCTACTTCAACCATCCGGAATAAGATACGAGGTCTGATCCTTTAGTGTTAGAAATTTAATTTCTATTGCATATTGGAAAGGATTGATTTCTGGAGTCAAGCTATCTGTTGTGGTACCCCAAGCCATAGGAATTTCTCTCCATAACAGAATTGGCGACTCCGCTGGGGAGTTCCTAGTAGTTGTCATTTGGGGGTTGTTTTCTCAGCATTTAATGAATTTGAATTGCTCTTTCTCTCTTGTTTCTATGTTAGGTTTGGGGGCATGTATGCCTGGTAGAGTCTGATTGGTGTGAAGTTCATCTCATCCTATCTATTTTCCTTGATTTTATGCACCTTTCTTTCTGTATGCAAGTTTTTAACTCACAGTCGTGTATACATGCGGGTTTCTCTTCGATTTCCACGTATACACGCAGTTTACTGCGAACAGTCATGTATTCCCTGGTTTTTTCCTTTTGTGGAAGTTAAATGGTTGCTGGGTGAATTCTAATATTTGCTGAATCTCCTTTGGCACTGCCTGAGTCTATTTAGACCTCTGTTTCTGACCAGGAACGTTTTTTTTTAGGCTAAATTTTTATTTTTTTTAAGAAGGTTCTTGTCATGGCATTTTCAATTTTTTGTTTGAGATTAGTGCATTAGATTTATTTCACCTTAGTGCTTTGCTTAAGTGTTGTTTGGATGTGCTTGCAAATTCTAGTGCTCATAGAATCATTCTTTTGCTTTTTGCATCTCATTTTATATCAAAAAATACAAAAACATTTGCTTATCATCATGCATTGCATTTTGCACTTTGCATTGTACTTGCACTAGATTTGCTTTGGAGTACTAGTTAGGACTTCATATAGGAAAATTTGCATTCATCATTTGAATAAAAATTGTGCATTTCACGTAGTAGCATGCCCTATTTTCATGGACACAATGCATTTGCATTGATTGTTAGGTGTGCATTTTACTTCATGTTGCATCACAACACCATTAGTTGCACGACCATATCCTGTTTTTGAGTAATAAAGCCAACTAAAATCAACGCTAAATTAAAATGAACTACACTATTTTATTTTATAGGGTGCAACAACAAGCTTAGGTTTTAGGATCTTAGAATAGTTCATTGTAAGTCAATTCTCCAATATCACTAAATGACAACATGTATGTGTTTGTCCAGGTGAGTGTGTGAAATCCTTGGTATAACAAGTGTTTCTCAGGATCCTCCTCTCAAAACGGAGTTAAACATGAGGTAGTGTGAGCGGTTATTGATTGGGATGACCCCTAGTCATAACTGAGTAGCACCGGAGATATTTAAAGGATTGTATTTGTATCTGGGGGCTCTTTCGAGAGTTTTGAGCTTTGCTACCCTGCCCATACGGTCAATCCTGCCTGCGACTATCTGCTTGAGCATTGATTATATTGAGGTGACCTTAGTGGCCTTACCTAGGATATCGAGGGGGTACTTTGTAGGGGTTATTCTATGGGTGTCCCAGCTAGGTTGGGGTCAGAAAACATAGTCTCTTTACGCAATGAAGCTGAGGGCCACAATAATTGGTTATGTACCTCCACTTGTTGCGTATGGGAGTCTCAAGCCTCTCCTAGGCAAGACATACCTGTTTCATTCAGGAGCTCATTTATCCAGCCCTTGGTTGCTTGCATTTGGCTTTAGGTTTTAGTAGTGATTTCTCTATGCATGATAGTTGGCCTAGGGTTTATGTAAATAGAGATTCTTTGCTATTTTTTTTGAGTCATTGTGGATTTGGATGCGGATCCTCACTGTTCTCGACGTTTAGCAGGAATTTCGCCTTCTACTTCTCCTCCTCCTTTGGGAGAGAGACCTAGATAGTCCAGGCGGACTATGTCGCACATTGATTCACACACCATGGGAGATCATTTAGAAGGTATTCCTGAACCACCTTCTCCCATTCATGTAGACGATAGGGAGTTTACTCCTACTTACGATCCTTCACCCGACTTGGCTGAGTTAGGTCCAGTGATTTCTGAGATAGGAACCATGCATGATAGACCTAATCACTCTAGGGTTGATTCCCCATTGAATTGTTACAGGTATGGAATGTCGGAGGATGTCGAGACTCATTTTGAACCCACCACCACTAGCTATGGTAGTTATGGTATGACTGGTTTTCTTACACATGATTTGGCATTCCATGTTGAATCTGACTTCGAGCCTAACACTATGCCTCAGGGCACTCTCATTCCTTACCATGCGGAGAGGTTTGGGAGCACTAGTTGCATTGCACCTTCCATCCCAGCGGTGGAAGTTACATCACATATTCCTCCTAGGTATAGGATTAGCGATCCTATTAGGATACCAAATCCGAGATGAGTGACGATAGGGAATAGTACATACCTGATTACTTAGATCCCTTTGTCCTCTATCCCTAGTTCTTCAAATGTCCACCCTCCACCTTATTCACATGATCCTTCAATTCGACACATGGCTACGAGTCAAGTCCTTACCACGGTTACTAGACCGATTGTGTCTCAAGTTTACATCCCACCCGTTGCTTCGGGAGGGTACGTTCATGCTTCTAGAGGTCATATTACTACTTTCGACGCATATATCCCTACTTCCGGTATGTATATTCCTACTTCCGGAGGGTATCTTCCTACCTATGGAGTGTCTCATGGGGCATCACATGTGATGACCTATGGACCCTATTATGGGATGCAGTATGGATAGGGTTCTTCACCTTATGGAGGTGGGTATCAACAACCTGCTTACTCTCCTAATTATGGCTTTGTAGCTCTTACTAGTCAAGGTACACCGCACTATGGTGCTTTGTTGGCTCGATGGGAAGACCCGGGTTTACTATTATGTGCCAACAACACCCCTAGCTCACTGGCCCTTTCGGCAATAGACCACGGAGTGGCCTGAAGTCTCACCCGAAGTGATCCTAATGGGTTGGCCAAAGACTCAAGTGTCTTGACCAGGTTCTGTCACATCCTATGTGCATCTCACAGCTCTTCTTAGCCCGTGAGAGCTGCCTCCTCTCTGCGGTGTGCAGCTTCCTCTTACTCGTGATGACTCTAGCCCTTATCACATCACCGTATCCTGGGCAACACGTAACTCTCTCTTATGCTCAATCCTCAACCTACGGTACCACGCACCACAGCTCCTCTGATGGTGTGATATCGCCTCCCTGCGATATCCTACTACTGCAACTCAGCATACTTAGCATACTTAGCGTACTAGTGTTCAACTTATAGTACTCAACACATGAGACTATTTTACACTACGACTCTTAACTGTCTTAAGTGAAACATAGAGAAACTCTTATACAGAAGACTTAAAGACTTCAACTTGCATTTATCCTGTTAATATGCTGTGAATTGAATAACACATACATACATTTACTGTAAGCAAAGTTCATGTAATGAATGACAGATATAACAAGTAAATACAATCACATGAATCAATCACATAACTCTCTAGTTCTACGTGGTTCACTTCCAGGGTAGAAGCTACGTACACAGAACTATGTTTCTATATTATAACTTGAGAGAGGTACATAGTTCTGCTGCATCGCATATACAACTAGAGATCTTCTGGGTAACTCCGCACACAGCCTGGAGCCCTTCTCTCTTAGATCTCTTCTCTATATTTCCTTCTTACAATATACTCTCACTCTCTCTCTCTCTCTCTGTCAATCCCTGCGGATTGTTACATACGTGCTCAATGAGCTAGCTACTGGTTACAATAAGATACTATAGACTGAATACAGAACCAGAGCTCAAATCTATTACAATACAAGGTAACAGTGAGCTAACAGACTCAATGGATAACTAGCTAACCTTTTTCAATACAAACTATATCCCTTTATAGGCGGCCCGAAGGTCTCACCATTACAACACTATGGGAATTTCCCAATAGTAACCCAAAACCCTAACTAGTGACAGTCGGCATATCTATACTTGGGGTAGCCGCTTTTTGTCACACCACTTCTCTCTGTAGTCTTCCATGCTTCCTGGTGCTGACCATGGGTACTATGCACTGCTTCCCATCTTATGTCCTTCGTCTTCAATACGTCGGCCTCGTCGCTCATTTTCCTTTATGAGGGTAGCTGAGCCCTCCTGTCGTCGCCACTACCTTCAATGCAGTGGTTGAGCTCTCTCTTCTCAGCCGCTCAGGTACTGTCGTCTTTCTTGACTTCTCTGTCCCAACAGTCATGGTTTCCGGCTCTGCTCTACAGTTAGAAACATGCTACGATGTCATAGCTTTACCTTATCTCTTCATCTCCTCCAAACTGTCTATCTGCCAAAATGGCAGCTTCTCCTGTAGTTGCAGGACTTTGCTCTAACAGTACCCTAACACTTACTTGTGGCTTGTCCCCAAGCCACTACCAGTGGGCTTCTCTTGTTGTAGCTTCTCCTTGGCTTCCTACGAAGTGCGCTGAAGCTTGTCCTGAAGTCCTACGACTTCGTTCTGCATAGCTGCGACACGCTCTTGTGCTAAGTCAAGCATAGCTTGAATAATACTGGAATCTTCTGCTGCATCAATTTCTTTTCTGGTGGCAGTGAACTCCCCAAATTTATGCTCAACCGCATCGACTAGCTCTATGATTTGTTCCTGATATAGTTGAAGCAGGTCATTGATGTGTATCTCCTTTGCTCTCAACCACTGCACTTCCTGTTGCAAGTAGTTCATCTCTGTCATCTTTCTCATCTTCTGAAGAGCTGCTAATCTCTTGATTTCTTCTTTCATTGCTGCTGTGGTCTTCTCTATTTGCTGAATACTTTGCTGGATTTCTACTTTCTCTGGAGGCTCATCTAACTTCGACTATGTGTTCATCACATCAGCTAGCACTGACAGTGCATCATCTATGCGAGATTTCATCTGCGTGGAAGTGAGTCGAAAGGCCTCTACTCCGGCTTCCTTGTCTGCCTGGGGGGTGCCCGGTGGTCTAGCCTCAAGCTCAACAATCTACACTTTGTGGTCTTCCTGCATATTGGCCACTGTTTCTTCCATCCTATTTATGGTTTCCTCTAGATCCTTTGCTCTGTCTGCAACTCTTCTTACCTTCTGTGGGAGAGGTAAGGCGAACTCAATATTACATTGGGGTAACTCCAATGCGATGCTCTATAAGACTTGAGAGAGATTTTGTTCTCTTTCTTCATATGTTCTTAACTCGTCTGCCTTTTTCTGATAGCTGGTGGAAAGTACTGCATTCTTTTGTTTCAGTTGTGTGTTTTGTTTATAAGTTGCGAGCTCTCTACCTCTGAGCTTTGCGCTTAGCTGCTGCTGGATCATTTGTAACTGATCAATGTGGAAATCTGTAAGGTTAACCTCAATAGGTTTCCTAATCTGTATCGGTGCATCCATCATTGACGTAGGGAATCGGATGCTCCCTGGTGGTATTAAGACTGTATTGATGCGATCCGTTCCCAAGATTTCCTCGTGGGAAATCGACCGTGTTGAACTTTCTCCTACGATCTCCTTTACCAGTGGAACCTGTATCGTGGCAGTCTTCTCAGTAACTGTTTTTAAGTCTAGAATCTACTTTTTTACCGCGCTCTGTATCTTTTCCTACGATGTCTGCATTGCCTTAAATGAGTCCTTCAATGTATCATGCATTCTTGTTGCAATGAGTTCATAATCATCCTCTGTCAGTGCAGTCTTCGAAGGTAGTTTTGTGGATTTGTGCTTTTTCTTCTTCTGTGCCTCTGGTGGTCCTTCTTCTCCATCCTTTGTCATCTGTGCCTTTGGTGGCACTTTCTGTGAATCTTTCCTCTTTTCTCCTGGTAGTGGCACTTGTGCTGTATCTTGCATCTGGGTCTCCACTTTGTATTTGCCTTTGTCCGATAGGTCTGTCTGTGTGGTACCTGATGGTATAGGTGTGGTATATTCTAATGCTTGCTTCCAGTCGTCACCAAATTCTTTGATGACATCCTCGACATCCTTCGTTGTCATCCTAAACCAACCATTGGCCTAATCGTCCCTTCTATCCATTTTTGGCTACAGGTAAATTCTGTGGAGGTCCACCATAAACTCAAGCCGATCATCATATGTGTCCATGATCTCCTTGCTGATCCGTGGTGTTTCTTGGAGGATGTTCCTCAGCAACCTATAGTATTCATAGAATACTATCGCATTGACCTTTTTCTTGGTTGGGATGCTAGTCTCCCATAATTTTGTGTAGCGCGCACCTCTGGGCTCGCCACTCACTAGCTGTCAAAATTGGGTATGGGGCGGCTCCTTCCACCCAACGAATGCACAGAGTATCAACAACCATGAGAAATGGAAGGGGTGGGTTGCCTCATCTTGAGCTTGCAAACAATCTTGCTGAAACATATTTAACAAAAATAAAGACCAATTGAACTGTTCCCCCTCTGCAACTTGTATGGGCAGGTTAATTACTGATCCTGTGACTTCCTTTGGGCGAACCTTGGTTAACATTCTGCCTGCAAGCAGATTAGCTGTAAATATGAGTGTATTGTATGTTAATCTTGTGATGTCGTAAACCCAACCTCCTCTTTGTAGTTTATACTTGGAAACTAGGGCTGGTGATAGCTTGGAATCCTTGGTATTTCCTGTTATATTTGTCTTCGGGTCTTGACCAGTCTTGGACAGCCCGGTGATGCGGTGTATCAGGTTGATGTTCAGGTCGACCTTGTTACCAAGCCAGAGGTAACCCCCATGTATGCATGAAAGTAGGATGCGTACCACGGCATTAACCTCTGGTCCTCATCCAAAATGTGGTATTCTTAACAGATTGAGCAGGCCTGAGCGCTCAAGAATCTGGACATGTTCCATGGGAACATATTCATCTACACCTATCCTTGGGTTCTTCTGAATTGTAAGATACTGATTTGGCCAGAACTGAGGATATGTCTTACTATCACCCAGGTTATAATCTACAAATTTAACAACAGTGGCATATCCTAATAGATCTCCATCTTCCTTTACTCAGGAATCAATCTGTGGTATAGGAACAAGAAACCTACCACTCTTGGGAATTTTTACCTCTGGTGCACCGTTAACTCGTGGGATGATGTATTCTGTTGCATTATGAACTTCTTCGTCCAGATCTAGACTAGATTCTTCTTGTAATTGAACTTGGCTCCTCATCCTTGGCAGCTGTCCGATCTGTGATGAACTTGGCGTGACACCCTTAGACGGCGTCGTCATAGCAGACATAAGGCCTCCATGCTCGAACCTTTCCAAAATCGCTTCTATGGGTTCCTCCTTGGATAGAACCCACTAGGTGTTATACTCTAGATTGGAAATGGCTGCAAACTATGGAAATCACAACACTCTGTAATGAAATTAGCTCTGCACAGGGAAAACTTAACAATGCACTCTATAGCTCTCGGCTCTTTGCAAATGTAACCCTGCCGAATAAATAATTTCTACTTTTATGCCGAAGGCGATAATCTCGGACACAACGATCATCTAGATTGAACCCATTGGTCATATTAATGTCTGGATGAGACCACACCCATCATTCCGATCCTCAATAAATGCTGAAATCCGATCAATTTCCCTCGAAGCGTGTGTATGGAGGCGCCGGTCTCGTCGAAGATTTTCCAAATCTGGATAATTGATTATGCTGTGCCCAAATCTACGGTAAGGTATATCGGTCATTTCTTCATTAACTGCTTGTCAGAAGGCGACTTGACTAGCCCTCTGTCTCATTGTAACTAGGTACGTGGCATAGAGAAACATCGCGCTGCTGTGATGCCACACCGCATCACTTGCTCAAAAAAAACTTAAGCATTTTTTTTTTTAAATGAACCATCCTTGTGCGATTCCTGATACTTAGAATACCTGCCAGTGTAGACTAATTCACGGTGCGATGCCTCCTTTCAACTACACTGGACATCTGCACCGCTTGTGACTCTGAGTTAGGGCTGAGAGGTGGAGTGGCTGTCACTATAGAGCTTAAGCCTACTGCCATTGATCATCGTGGGAAGAAGCTCCCCATTCAGTTTGTTGAGCTGAATGGCTCCTCCCTCTATGACTTGCTGTATCTGATACGGCCCCAACCAATGCGTCTTGAACTTCCCTGGAAAATTAATAAATTTACTGTCATAGAGGAGTACTAGGTCTCCAATCTGAAGAGTCTTACTCTTAATGTGTCTGTCATGCCAAGCTTTTTCTCGTGCCTTCTGCACTTTCTGATGGAATCCGGCGATGAATCTGTCTTCCTCTAAGGCAAGAAAATGTGCTATCCTTTCCTACACCGTGTTTGTATCAGCCATTCCAGTGATCTGAGGAATTCTTAAACTAGGAATAATATACTTCATAGGCATAACAGCCTCCTGTCCATACACCAAGCTGAAAGGTCTGTGTCCTGTAAGTTTCTTGCATGTAGTCCTATACGCCCATAATACAACATTAACTCTGAGGTCCCAATCATTCCTTTGGTTGTTGCAGATCTTAGTAAGAGCATTTTCTAAAATCTTGTTAAAGGCCTCCACCGTACCATTAGCTTGTGGCTGGTAGGGAGTGCTCTTATGGTGTTGTGTCTGGAATTCTTCCGTCAAGGCCTCAATGGTGCGATTCAATAAGTGTGTGCCTTGATCACTCATCAAAATTACTGGGCATCCAAATCTAGTGATGATGTTTTCAAAAATGAACTGTGCGGCTGTAGCAGCATCACAATTTCTTACTGCTTTGGCCTCTGCCTACCTGGTGAGGTACTCTATTCCAGTGATGATATATCTCGCACCAGTTCATTTTCCTGGTGGGTTGATAGGACCCACAAAGTCTATAGCCCACTTTTAAAATGCGCGCAATGTAACCTACGGTCGCAGCGGCATTTCATCTCGTCGTGAAGGTTTTCCTACCCTCTGGCAGATATCATAGCATCTGCAAAATTCCTTAGTATCCTTATGTAATGTAGGCCACCATAATATTGCGGCTAGGATTTTCTGCGTAGTCGACTTTCCTACGAAATGACCTCCTATGGTGCCTGAATGTGCTTCTCTAATAATAGCCTCTTTTTCATGCGGCATCACACATCTGCGCAGGACTTCATCTGGACCTAACTGTATAACTATCCTGCGATCAGGGTGAAGTCTACTGCTTTAACAACCAACTACCTCTTTTGATGCTTGGTAAACTCCTAAGGTGCCCTTCCTGTAGTGAGAAAGTGAAGGATATCAGCATAGTACTCATCTGTGATCTGGATAGAGAACAACTGCACATCTGGCAAATTGTCCTCTAGATTACTTGGCTCTTCTCCTGAGTCTATTCGCGACAGATGATCAATTTCGGCGTTCAATCTTCCTAGTTTCACAATGATTTCAAATTCATACTCCTGAAAGAGGAGTAACCATCTGCAAATTCTTCCCCCTAACACTGGATTATTGCCCAGATACTTCAATGTGGAATGGTAAGTAAACATCTTGAACGAGGCACCCAACAGATAGTTCCTGAACTTCTGTAGCGCGTACACCATGTCTAAGCCTTTTCTTCCTGTCGTGGTGTAGTTCTTTTCTGCTGTTGATAGCTTTCTGCTGGATTATGCGATTGGATGATCGATACCTCCTTCTCCTGGTTGCGTTAAAACAACCCCTAGTGTGATGCCAGATGCATCCACGTGTACATGAAACAGCTTAGTCCAGTCTGGAAATACTAAGATGGCTGCTGTAACCATCTTCTCTTTAAGTGTGTTTAGACTCTACTGGCATTCCTGTTACAAAGAGAAATTCCTATGGCTTGGGGTACCACAACAGACAACTTTGACTCCAGAAATCAATCTTTCCCAATATGCAATAGAAATAAAATGTCTAACACTAAAGGATCAGACCTCGTACCTTATTCTGGACGGTTGAAGTAGATCCCCATTGAGCTTTCCAATCTTCAGCTTGAATTGATATAATACTTCCTCAACAACAAGTAAACAATACAAGCATACTATATATTATGGTGTTAGATCTATTCTAGCATATATAATCAATAATGTAAAAGCATTTGACATATTCCAATGGATACAATATTCAATCAAATACACATCATTGGACAGGAAAAGATAGTTCTTATTAATATAAATAAGAGATTACAAGGTAGATACAACCTCTGACGGCACGTTTGCGAACCGGAGAAACTGAATCCCCCACTTGGGCCTCCACCACCTCAATCCTCCATCTCATGATAGCAAGCTCACTAGCAAAAGGCAAGCTTGGGAAGAACACAAAAGTGCTCCAAAGGGACAAAGGAATGCAGACTCGAGCATAAATTCAAGCAACAATGGACTATAGTTTCGTTGCTTTCAATCTCTCTATATGCCTTCAATGTACCAAGGGGTTCCTTATATAGCTTCACAAGGGATAATGAAGAGTCAAATCTGAGCAATCTCAAGGAATATGGAAGGCCAGGAGTCGAATGAGTCGGATCCTTGTCAAGGAAAACTCCAAAAGGATTTGGTTATGCATACATCCCGATGTACGCGGTTATATGGGTCAAACCCACGTATGTACGCGGTTATCGGGTAAAAAGATGTGTATATAATTTTTTATATAGTTTTCGGGATGATCAAGGAAACATCAAAGGATAAAAGATAGTCCATGTGGTCTAAAGAGTCTGCAGCGGGACAGAGGAAGGCCATACAAAGTGTGATTCACCTGGAGTGGTGAAATTTGCTATAACAGATGCCCCCTAATGTGTGAGGTCAAAGGGGTCATACGATGGCCGAAATACATTATAAGTCCATCCTAGGAGTAGAGTGATGAAGGATCCCAAATGGAAGACCAGCCACCCAATCAGCATAGTACAATAATACAACTCTGCATATAAATGCAAGTACATCTAGCAGTCCCGGATACATAAGAGTACAATGGCCATGAATAGGCATAATACATGATATCACATATGTGCTCATCACCATGTACAATATACATAGATCAGAATCTCCATGATGAAGATATACAAAGGACCATGATCTCCAAAATGGCTGAAGATATACAATAGATCAAGATCTCCATAGTGGCTGGAAATGTTTGACATACACTGGAATCAAGTCACGAGAGATAAAATCTCATGAACACTGGCACGATCAAGGAGGTAGCATATAAGAAATGCCACAAGGTCTGGAAGGTCTTCTACACAAACCGCTATGAGTACATGTCCTACTATGCGAATAGAGGTGTCGAGGTCGAACATAGTAGTCCATCGTCTAATTACCGGTCATTGATGTATACCGTTAACAGATGCCAGATTACCCACCGATAATGATAATGGGAATCAAGGTAGTAGAGTGCAAACTAACAAGTGTGAATAGATGTGTTGAGGTCGAAAACTTGAGAGAATCCATCGATCAGGGGACATTGATGTATTCCCAAGAAACTGTCGATGGCGAGAGAACTTTCCACTGATGACTGCAAGTCTCAAGGCACTCAAAAGGACTCTAGATTCCAATCCTAGAATAAATGATCTGAAGTCGATGGGATGAAATCCGCTCGAAGGAGGAAATTAAGGCATCCCCCATCATCCAACATGAGATACTCAGCAAAGCTGTCTAATGTGGAAGGACTCGATCATAAAGTGCACGAACCAGTAATTGTACCGGGAATGGCCGACATGCAAAGTCAAGATAACTGAGGAATGGCCGACATAGGTTTCAACTTCCTTCGAACAAGAGCATAACGGTGTATGGTGACTGAATGAAGGCAGCATAGACTCGATATACAAACTGGGACATCTCTGTGACATAGGAGGCATCAACAGAGGCTCCATAGGGACTGGAAGCTTAACCAGTCGATGGAGATAAACTCAGATAAACAAGTACAACTCCTAAAGTCAAACTATAACCCAACCAATGGATGTGATATACAGTGCTCTGTTCGAAGGCGACACGACTCGACAGCTGCCAATGATAACATCTTTCCTTGCCGGTCTTTTTGGTTTTTTTATTTTTTTGGAATTTTTCAGTTATTTGAAAAGCTTGAAAAAAGAATAAAATATCTTTATAGTTACAAACTAGGAGGAGATGAGTGTCATAAAGGCAAACAAACTAGTTCCAAGCAGTGGAACATACCTGCGGCTCAATGCAAGGATACATGTGTAGGATATCGACACTCAGGGGAAAATCCCCTCCTGGTAAAAAGGGAAATCAAGCTGCGAAGGATATATAAAACGGCTCTGCATGGATAGACATGAGACAAGATCAGGCTATATGGCTGAAACGCAATGTCAGGGGAGCCGACATAAAGTTCAATAAGGCAGGTAAAGCTCATGATAATGCATTCACAACTTGACATAGGGGGATTCTGGAGGGAAACATGCCAGCATAAGATCAAGAGGAGTATGAGGCTCTTGCGAAATGTCATGGCAATACTATGCAACGGACTCCCGGACCTAAGAGAGGACTCATGGCGTGGGTACCAAATGCAAAAGGGATCTAACTAAGACACCCATGTATAGGAAAGCTCTACCATTCACATAGTACCACTTCTAACAACATCATGAAGGTTCCGTGATACCATGGAATGGGTTCGCACCTAAGGTTAAGATGGAACAGTCATAAGGAAATGCATAAGTGCAAGCAGATGTGAAATCCTAACCTATATGCCAGTTCAGACATAATACCTATGACAGGCACGAATGGGTCAAAACCATGGAGAGAGTGTACAAAAACTAGACCCTACATGACAATCATATTAGTCTAAAACAACCCAAAATAGTCAATAAAGAATCCAAACTATAGGATATAGGGAGGAATGATCATGACAATAGCACCCAAAGGAAACAATGTGGTGAACGATGAGACATAAAAAGGAAACTAAGGTGTAGACCCAACGTTCACGCATACACTACCACCCCAGTGAGGGTGACCACTGGTGTAAAGACTGAGCGAAGGAAAAAAACCTTCACAAATGGAGTAGAGGATGGAAGATGACCATTCCCAAATATATGAGCATGGTAAGGGGCTGTGATGCCCCCAAGTCTGACACCAGGGTCCATACTAGGACCAAGACGGGTGATAGGATACCAGGCATGCCAAAAAGAAAAGGACCCAAACTCAAGAGAGCATAAATATACTCAAGTAACCACGATCCCAAAGGCCAACTAGTGCACAAAGAGCACACTCCTAAGAAAATCTACAGCCAAAATACAAGCAAACCAAGGGGAGGATATGTGAGCTCCCAAATACAGCAGGTATGTCTCGCCTAGGAGAGGCTCAAAACTCCCATACACTACAAGCGGAGGTACGTAACCAATTATACTGGCCCTCAGCTTCAACACATATAGCGATTGTGCTGTCCGACCTCTACCTGGACAGGACACCTACAGAATAACCCCTACAGAGTACCCCCTCGATAACCTAGGTAAGGCAACTAAGGTCACCTCAATATAATCAATGCTCAGGCAGACAGTCGCAGGCGGGATTGACCGTATGTGTAGGGTAGCAAAGCTCGAAACTCTCGAAAGAGCCCCTAGATACGAATACAATCCTGGAAATATCTCCAGTGCTACTAAGTTATGACTGGGGGTCATCCCAGTCAATAACCGCTCACACTGCCTCGTGCTTAACTCCCTTTTGAGAGGAGGATCCTGAGAACACTGGTTATAAAAAGGATTTCACACACTCACCTGGAAAGACACACTAGATGTTGTTGTTTAGTGATCTTGGAGAATTGACTTACAATGAACTATTCCAAGATCCTAAAACCTAAGCTTGTTGGTGCACCCTAGAAAAGAAAAGAGTGTAATTCATTTTAATTTAGCGTTGATTTTAGTTGGCTGTAATTACTCAAAGGGAAATGGCCGTGCAACTAGTGATATGAAGACTCAGCAGTGAAATAAAAGTGCACACCATAACAAACAATGCTAAGTGCAATCTTTGTCAAATGAAAAATAGGGTATGCCACTACATGAGATGCATAAATATATATTCCTTTCCGAATTCCAATGCAATTATTCCTATATGAAATCCTAAACACAACTCTCATCCAAGCAATCCAATGCAAGTATCTCCTCAAATCCATATCTAAGAAACAACTAAGAGTGCAACTAATTTGTACTTTTCAATATAAAAGAATGAAAAATGCAATAAAAGTCATCTAGAACTCTCAGTCTCTGCAGCAAGTATAAAAGACAAGCCCAGCAAGACACCAAGACAAAAAGAGTAATGCACTAATGGCAAAACAAAAAGGAAAAATGACTAAAACTACTTTAAAAGAAAAACCAATGAAAAAGCGGTCTCTGGTCACAAAAGAAGCATCCAACAGACAACCTCAGACCCAAGGAAGACCCAACCACACTCACAACCCACCCAGCAACTTCCCACAACATCAAACTCACCAAAAGGGAGGATGTACGTGAATGTTTAAAGAACAACTGCGTATGTACGCGACTTTTGGCCAAAAATCCACGTATGTACACAACTTTTGGCCAAAAACCCGCAAATACAGAGAAGGCAGTGGTAAAAAGCAGGCCAAGGCCAAACCAATAAAGGGGAGTGTCAATGGACAAACATACTATAACATGCAACACAGAAACATGGAGAAACAGAGAGCAAGTCAAGAATATCAACCCATTGTGCCTGCAAACCCCAAATAAAAACAAGGAACATCCCCAGCGGAGTCGCCAATTTTGTTACGGAGAGAAATTCCTATGGCTTGGGGTACGACAACAGATAGCTTTGACTCCAGAAATCAATCTTTCCCAATATGCAATAGAAATAAAATGTCTAACACTAAAGGATCAGACCTCGTACCTTATTCTGGAGGGTTGAAGTAGATCCCCGTTGAGCTTTCCAATCTTCAGTTTGAATTGATATAATACTTCCTCAATAACAAGTAAACAATACAAGCATACTATATATCATGGTGTTAGATCTATTCTAGCATATATAATCAATAATGTAAAAGCATTTGACATATTCCAATGGATACAATATTCAATCAAATACACATCATTGGACAAGAAAAGATAGTTCTTATTAATATAAATCAGAGATTACAAGATAAATACAACCTCTGATGGCACGTCTGTGAACCAAAGAAACTGAATCCCCCACTTGGGCCTCCACCACCTCAATCCTCCATCTCATGATAGCAAGCTCACTAGCAAAAGGAAAGCTTGGGAAGAACACAAAAGTGCTCCAAAGGGACAAAGGGATGCAGACTCAAGCGTAAATTCAGGAAACAATGGACTATAGTTTCGTTGCTTTCAATCTCTCTATATGCCTTCAATGTACCAAGGGGTTCCTTATATAGCTTCACAAGGGATAATGAAGGGTCGAATCCGAGCGATCTGAAGGCATATGGAAGGCCAGGAGTCAAATGAGTCGGATCCATGTCAAGGAAAACTCCAAAAGGATTTGGATTATGTACACATCCCGATGTATGTGGTTATATGGGTCAAACCCACGTATGTACACGGTTATCGGGTAAAAATCCGTGTATATCATTTTTTATATAGTTTTCAGGATGATCAAGGAAACATCAAAGGATAAAAGATAGTCCATGGGGTCTAAAGAGTCTGCAGCGGGACAGGGGAAGGCCATACAAAGTGTGATTCACCTGGAGTGGTGAAATCCGCTATAACACATTCCTCATTCCATAGGAATTTTACATCTTTCTTTAACAATTTTTCGATCGGTGCTGTAATCTTTGCGTATCCTTTGATGAATTTTCTGTAGTACTCGGTATGACCAAGTACTGTCCTCAATTGTTTGACTGAGTTGGGTGCTGGAAGATTTACAATGATGGCAATCTTTGCGGGATCTACCATCAAGCCTTGCCTGCAGACAATGTGACCCAACAAAATAACGAATGGCGCACAGAATATACATTTTTTCAAGTTTAGAGAAATCTGGTACTGCCTACATTTCTCTAACATCAGTCTTAAATATCCTATGTGCTTGTCAATTAATCCAAATACAATCCAATCATCAAAATAAACTTCTAGGAATTTATGGATGTATTCTTTAAAAACAGCAACGACTACTCTAGAAAAGATAGCTGGTGCATTCTTAAGACCAAAGGGAATTACCGTATACTGGAATGAGCCCCATTCTGTTGTAAAAGTGGTCTTATGTCGATCTTCTGGGTGGATTATGATCTGGTGATAGCCTGAAAATCCATCAGTGAAGGAGTAGACCTCTTGTCCTCCCACATTGTCTAGTACGTCATCAGTGAAAGGTGTCGGAAATGGATCATGAAGCAATGCGTCGTTGAGTTTACGCAAGTTGACACAGATCCTGATGTCTCCTTTAGTTTTCTTCTCTTGCACGACCATGGGACTAACCCATTCACTTTCTTCCACTAGCTCGATGATGCCTGCTGCTAGCATCTTATCTATCTCATCCTTAACTTTTTCTTTATAGCATGGATTTAATCTATATGGACGTTGCTTGACTGGTCTAGCATCCTCTTTCAATGGTATCCTCATTACTCCCAGGTCTCCAACTATTCCCTTCATCTCTGTGAACTTGGTGGGAAATAGGTCCTAGTACTCATGTAGCAAGTCTGCAATCTGTCCGACTGTTTCATCGTTCCAATAGTCTCCAATAGAGGCAAACTTTGGTTCTGTGTCTGTTCCAATATTGATATTTTTAATCTTGATCGATTCTGTGATTGCTGGAATCTGTAGCTTCGGTCCATTAACATCACGAGTCCCTTCTGTCTCTGGAATGTTGATGTTGTGAGGATCCTCATCCTCCTCCTCTGGTTCTGATGTGAAGTTATAACATTCTAGCACCTCTTCTAACTGGATGGCCCACTCAGGTTGAGTATGTACTGGTAGGGTACAATCCTCAAATATATTAATCTTTATTACATCTAGGGCCTAATCAACATTTGGATACTCAGATTCAAAAGCGAAGGTAAGTAGAAAGTTGTCTATTAGAAGTGGCCATGTAGTCATTCCCTTGCACAATTCAGTCTCTATGTACCAGTTCCGTGGAACTGTGTCCAAAGTGTGAATGAACCGGTGAACCCATTTATCATCGGGAATGTTCGACCAATCCTGTTCATACGTCTAAATATGTGACTTGGGGTCACTTTCTCCTGTGTATCTCTACAAGACATACTCTCTGTCGGTAGAGAATCTGATCACCATCAATCTCTTAAGATCATCCCATGATCCGATATTCTCTTTATGTGCATACCACCATCTTGCAGGTGTGGCTCGTACTGCAAGGTCCATAGCTGCGATCCTTTTCTCATGAGGAATTTGTTGTTCAAACTGCATGATAAATTCCTAGATATCTGTTAGACCATGAAATGATGGAATCTCATTGATCTCTGTGCCAATCCATCACAGTTAATTAGTCATGTATGCACATCTGCGCACTGAGACTTTGTAAAGTCTGTTCTGCCAGTTCTCTAGACCAACATCCGAATCCGATGTGCATGAGTTGTTGCATCACCAAATAATCTTCCCTTCTGTGGTTGGATTGATGTAGTCACTCTGGTTCGTAGTCATCTGATAGAGACTGTCCATGTTGCGTGCCTCTTCCTCTACTCGAATAGGTTCAATGTATCTAGGACCCTGAAGAGGATCTAATGGTGCGATGACCCAGATCTGCGCATCTTCAAAGGTCATTTGTCTTCTCTTTAAGTCGATAACGACCATGTTACCGATCACCCAATTAATTCGTAGTAGTGCTGGATATGGTCTACTATCGCCAATGATTTCTATAACTTCAAAGTCCGTAGAGCTACGAACTCCATCAATGTCAACTGGCACTTGCGATAATTGACCCAAGGGTGATACTCACTGCTGATTAGCTAATCTAAGATGGATAGGCGATCTAACTAACTTGGGGCTACCCATATGTTCCCATGTCTGCTTAGTCAGAACATTTACCTCTGATCCTAGATCTAGGATCGCCTCGTCCATTTCAAATTCTTCAACCTGTGCTGTGAGTTGCATCTCTCTTCCTATTCTTGTATGTCCCATAATGCTATGAACAACATGCTGTGCACTGCTCACGGAAGAAGATGGATGACACTGATCTATGATGCACTGAAGTTCTCCGATAGCTTGCTCATTTCTCATGAGTTTTAAACAACTCCACAGGAAGGATTGTACACTTCCTGTCAACTCATCCTCATCGCATGTGCCCGATGTGGTAGCCTGCGATATCTGTACAGGGCTAACGCCACAAGGTGCTTGTTGTGGTACGCCACTAGACGACGGTACCTATGATCCTGATTGCATAGGGTCATCAAAGAAAGTCTTAGCTTCCTGAGATGTCTGTTTATTCTTCTGTAGGTCAAGTGGTGTTGCTTTGTTAGGAGCTTTGCGCACCCACTCCTGACCTGTGGTCTTTTCAGTAGCCTGCAATGTCCCATTGGTGGAAGCACTGCTGCGAGTCACAATGTCGACTCTTGGTTCTGGTTCTTACTGCTCAGTAGCAATAAGCTGGATGTTCTGGTGTACTACTGGCTTAGGTTCTTTGATCTTAGCTATCAAGGTAGGACAGTCTTCTATAGCGTGATTGTAAGATTTGCAATCATTACATGTGGTGTTAGGGCTCTGACAGTCCCTAGCATAATGTCCTAGAACTCCACAGTTGTAACAAGTGACTGGTCCACGACCGCGGCCAAAGCCTTCTCCCCAGCCAAAGCCTCCTCCATGTCCTCATCCTCTGAATCCTCCTCCACAGCCAACATGAGCCTGATCATACTGTGGTCCTGCTACTAGACCCTGTGTTTTTGATTGGACTCTGTACAAGTCTTGCTTGCTCCTGACCATGAGATCATAGGCTCAACAATCGTGTTCATCATGGCCTATGGACTTGTAGAAGATGCAGTATAAGTTCTTAGGTGTCTGCACGTACTTTTGAAGTAGAGGGCACTGATGAGGTAGATGTCCTCTTGTTTTGCATATTTCACACCACGGCCCATGGGGTTGTGGTAAGGGGTTAGGAGCCCCACTTGCTATATATTATACAAAGACTGGAAAATTATCTTTAGTATGTCCTTGTGCTTTACACTTTATGCACCATATGTCTTGCACAACCTCTTTCCCTTTCTTAACCTCATGCATCTGTATCGTGAGATTAGCCAACTGGTTTCAGCTAGAGGTGAAGCCTCTAGTTTCATCGCCATCTCCAACGCGTCATCCTGCGTCTGGAGTTTCTGTTACATTAATGGTAGTCTGATGTGAGGGAGCAGTGCTGCAATAAACCATTCCTTATGCTGCTCTGATGCAAACTCAAAGCTGAATTGGTCTATAAGGGCTTTAAATTTCTGATCAAAGTCCCACATTGACTCTGTAGGTAACTGTTTAATGTCTTTGAGCTTTGTAATGCACTGTGACTCAGAATTAGGTTTCTTAAAATATTTAATCATGGTGGTCCTGACCTGGAAAAGTGTTCTAGGTACCGCTGAGGTATACTTCATATACCATGTTAAGGCTCGTTCTCTCATTGTGGTGACTAACTGTACAAGTTTACTATTATCATCATTGATTGCTTTAATGGTCCACACGGCTTCACATAGAAACCAATGCTGCTCTGGGTCCTCTGCCCATGTACCCTTAAAGATAGGTAGCTTCATATCATCCCCCATTCTATTTCTACGTGGTGGATGTTGATTTGCTATGTTACTACCACTCAGTGATGTAGGTGGAGGTGATGTAGCAGTAGTATGTATTGTCTGGGAACTACTAGATGGAGTTCCTACAGGATTGTTCTGAGTCTCGATCTATTTCTGTGGGGTATAAGGGTGGTAATGGATACCCCCTTCTATTCTTTCTGTGGTACTGTGACTCTGTTGTCTATTATTATCTGAACTGTCTTCAAAAATGGGAGAGCTAAAATCTACTTTGTATTTCTTTCCACTACGTGTACGTGCAGTGTCATCAAAATCACTTTCAAACTCTTGTGACATTACTATCTTTACTTATTCATCTGAAACTAGATCCATTGTTCCTTTTTCTAGTAATAACATCTTAATGGAAAAGTTTAAAGATTTTAGGTACTTACCGCGATATCCTTTGAAGAAGTACCACTCATCCTCGCTGAAGCTTTTTCTCTGTTCAACTGCAAACTCTGTGACGAAGCCTTCTAGCACACTCGCAACCCAGAAGTCTACTGTCCTCGTAATGGGATTATCAAGGTTCTGTTGAGCCCTGGAAATTCGCAGGCGGCAACAGTAAGGGATTCTCCCCAATCAGCGTTCCCAACTAGCCCGCTGACTGTTTGGTATAGGGAATCCGTCCGGTTTACGGTCCGGCTACCGTAGGTCAAAGTAACAACAAGGGTATACCGGTTGTGGCCCGGTCCACCGGAATTTGTATTTTGACTTAATATGCAATGCATATGCCTATCTAAACCATGCAGGGTGATAAGGATGCCGGGAACCACACGATGTGTTGCACAGGTTCTTACCTCTCATCTTACGTTCACAACACCTAAACCACGTATGCAACTATGAACTAAGATGACTAACTACCTATCCTCGGGGAGCCAAAACAACTATTAATTAGTAATGCATTTATTTCATGTAGGATAAACACAATCACAGATAACTGATACTTGTATTTACAGCACATGAAAGAGAAATTATTCCAACAATCAGATAGCTAACTATTATGTGAAACACCAGCATTACTAAGAGTGAATTTTCCACAAAATAAACCGGAAATCATTTAACAAGACATAAGTCATAGAGTTAGAACGATCTCACAATTCATGGACATATGCTGAAAAACAAAATAGTTCATTTTCCTGCCATCCATTGCACACCATTTGGAAAATCCCACAGCACTTTCTCCAACAGGCAAACTACAATTCTTTATTGCAAAAAGGAAATAGTTCTTCTTTACAATAGGTCATCCAGTGTGACCGAGGAAAAAAAAAAAGCCCTTTTCCTTGTCTCTCTTCCCTAGTTTTATACAAAAAGTGAAAAATGCTTGGGTTGCCCAAAGTGACCTTTGGGCTCCCCAACGCTTCAATTTCTCTCAATCCCTTACAAAATATTACATTATACAAATTTTTGACCAGTCCTTCTCACTTGGAGGGGCCTGCTTGGTCTTCCAAAAATTTCCTCCACGCTACTGCCTCAGCCGCGAGTCCTTCAAATGAGTGGGGCTCCAAGAATTGGATATTCAGTTCGAACTTATCTGCTTGGTTCCGAATAGCTTCTATTCTGGCCTTGTTCAGGTGCACCTGTTCCTCCAAGAGCTGAATACTGATGGCTGCGTGTGCAATTTCATTTTTCAGGATCGGCTCATCAAGGGCTCTGATACATTGGACCTTGGCTTCATCCTCCTACTGCCTTGTCTGCAACATCCCTGCAATTGTATCATGATCAAGGAATTCGTGTAGCCTATGTTCAGCTTCCACTTGACAGCGATTATAGGTGACAAGGGCTCTTCTAAAGAACTCTGTACATGCTCCCTTCATTTTCTTCACTCTCTTCTGAAAATCTTCTGCAGTAATAACAACAAACTCGATCAGATCATGGTCCCGCTTCAAAGTCTGCTTATCTTTAACTGGTAGCTCAGCTGGGGCTTCTTGATCATCTTCTACTCTGGTTATCCTTGAATTCAGCACCTCCAGGATGTCTTGTGATCTGTCCATGAAATAAGATGTTGTATTTAATATTTCATCCAGCCTGCCATCAATCTGCAAGATTTGACACCTTTCTTCTTCCAGGGCCGTTTGCAGTTGCAGCATCCTAGCCTTCTGAGCCAGGATGTGATCTTTGACGGGCTGCAGATCTACCTGCTGCTTCTTGGCTGCCTCCAGTTGCTCTTGCAGATCTCTAACATATAAGGTATTGGATTCGTAGATGTCCTTCTACTGCTCCTTCAGCTCTTCTATCTGTGTCTTCATTTGTTCCCTTTCGCTCTTTAAGCCCTGAATTTCTTGATGTGCTTTACTTAAGGCCTCTTGTGTAGTTTCTTTTGCTTGTGGTTCCTGCTGGATAGCATGAATTTCATGCTTCGTGACCTCCACTTCTTTGAGTGCATGCTTGTATTTTATTTTTAATCTGTTGCTCTCCTCTCTCTCCCTTCTCAAGGTGTCCTTCAGCTGAGCGGAGGTTTTCTTGGTTGAGTCTAACTCTTTCATCATTTGATCTACATTGTCCTCCGTAGCGTCTATTGCTGCTCTGCCAGCCCTTATGACAAACTTGGGATCTTTATCCGTTCTGACGATCACAGCTTTGTTGGTTATCATGGTACTGGCCATCCCTTCAGCCCCTACCTTTTTCTCAGTTATTCTCATGATTTTTTTGGTTGCCCTGTCGTAATACACTGTGCTAAAATCAGGAACCTCTTCCCCTTTCTTCGGTGTGAAGGGTACTAACTGGAGCACGGAGGTGGAAGGAAAGATGGTAGTGGACACCTGCATGGTCTTCACCTCAGGGTTTTCCTCACCCTGACTTTGTTGTGCTTGTGATCCAGAGGCCTGCTGTTGTTGAAGTTCTTCACCTATTTTCCTCTGAGCTTCCTCAGCTGCTTCCTGGGCAGCTTTCTTCTTTTCTTCTTCTCCCTTCTGGGACCATTCTGCAGCTTCTTGCTCTAGTCTCTGGGCTTCTTCCCTTATTCTTTTGGCTGTCTCTTCAGCCTCAGTCCGCTCATCTTTCTCCTGCTCAGATCCACCTTGTGGTTTGAACCTCTTACCGAGCGCTGTCATGTTAGCGGCCCTCCTGAAAATAGAATCATCCCTGTCGATGTGATGAGTGTACTCATAAAATACTTTATGTCTCTTGCAGTGCTCGGTCATTCTCTCGTGAGTATCATTCCGTCTAAAGGTCATCTCCCTGAAACGGAACTTTTCTAGTTCCTGTATAAATTCAGGAGCCTGCTTCACATTTGCAAAGCTACAACTACCTAGCTTGAATGGTAGAGGAGGATAGGAAGACTTCTTCTTCTGGAATAGGAAATTCCCAACTCCATCTATATACACTCATCTGACAGCTTCCTTATGTATGATATAATCTGTTGCATACTTGGGCAACAGATAAGGGGTCTTTGACCCACCAAACATCCTCAAATACATCCCATTTTCTGTCAAAAAATAGTCACCAAACTCCTCTATGACCTGCATGGCCTCTTCTGACATACAGTTGCATTCCTTTTTGAATATGAGAGAGTGCAGAGGCATGATAAACTGTTCACAGATCTCTCGATAGAAAGTATGGTATTGATTAGCCCCCAACATTTTATATGCTGCATATACGGGCATCCTATTCTTCTCCCAAATACATTTAATCCCGGGGAAATACTAGTGGCATAGTATGCAATCGATTAGGATTGAGCTCATGTAAAATTCAGACCTTCTCCGTTCCTTTCCTTCTGAAGCTGCAGCCACACAAGAGGAGAGGTTGCTGGAGACTATGCTCGCCCAATTGAAAATGGTTCCTTCTGTTGCTATAAAAAACATTAGGGGTACCCATTCAAGCTTAAACAGTCTGCCATTTGCCCTCCCAAAGATTCTGTTTAGCATTAAAGCTATGAACCTGTAAGTGGGCCTGAGAGTGGCTGTGTCATAATCTTCAGTCACTCTATGTCGGAAGATCTTGCCCGGTAAGAGCATTCTTTTCAAGGTCTCTACAAGGTCCATCCGGAGGTCGTCTAACCATTTATCTGTAAGGAAAAGCTGAGGCTCTGGTAGATGGTAAGCTAAAGCTACATATCCAGGGATAAATGTAGCATAGCCCTGGCCATCGACGTTACAGATGAGCATTGAATTGTGGTTTGTATGTGGTAGCACCCATCTCATTAACTCAGAGCACGGGAATAGCTCTGATCTGGTGGCGACCTTCATAATAGTTGATTTCTCTATATTAGCATATATGGGTGCCTCCTCAAGCCCCATATCCGGGACTTCCCTGCGGGAGATCATCCTTTAAACATCTCCCCATTTGTACTCAGGATCCACCCCTGTGACACATTGGGTGTCCTCATAAACGTATTCAATTCTTGCTTCTGTATCTGGTGCTGGCACCTCCTCTACTGCTGGGCCTTCTTTTTCTGTCTCTTAGACATTTTAAGATCTTCCTGCAATGTATAGCATCATGGTATTGAGTAATTCAAATTTATGAACTTTGTGCAACAGTTTACTCTCTTTTAGGTATATTAGAATTATATCAGTGCATACAATCAACCCTCAGCTTTCATACTGAACAATTCACAAATATGAAGTGCTGTGCAATGTGTTATGAGCCTGATAAATTTTTATTTGTAGCACGTCTTCACTAGGTCTTATGAATGAGTTGTTTTATGATTTATCCCACATGCATCAAATTATCAGTCATATTGAGTTTGGCAAGAAAATACGCTATTACGAGGCTTGTCATTGTTATGAAATTGATATATAGAAGCGACATGAGCAAAATCTATGCAGATGCATCATACAACCATTATTTCACTGTTCATCACACAGAGAGGACAAATAAAAACCCCAGGCTTAACCAGTCGATACTTCAGACCTACGGCCCATGGAACGCAAGCGACTAATCAGCGGAGCAAATATATTATGCTGATAACCTTCTTCACCCACCTCGATGGGAAACGATCCCATCTCTGGACCAGGCATATTGATCAAAACCGACTCACGGTACCCTTCCTATTCACCCTACCAAGGTTTTCAGTGCTCAATAGCAAAACTAGGTCGCGCCATCCCCAATTGCCACCGAGACGACGCACAACCACGGACTGTAAACAGAGAGTCGGAAAAACTGCAACGACTGTGGCTAGTGCAAACCCGACCCCTAAACAGAAAACAGCAACGCGGACTCCAAATAATTTAACCGCCCAACGAAACCTAGCGCAGAAAAGCGTAACAGCCTCCGGTGCCCCAAAACCTCCATCATAACCACCAGGTGCAGGCGGCATGACGGCCGCCTGCACCTCGCTTCCCCCCAAAGGACTGAAACGGTAGAAAAGGATATGCGGGCTTTTAAACATAAACGGCGAAAACCCTCTCCCTATAACCGTCCAAACAATTCACCCGGGAAACCTAACCGAACGACGCGCAACGCCAGGTGGACGACTGAAGAAACAACCCAACCAAGGGAGAAACTCCCCGCTCACGCAACGGGACGACGGGTCCAAATCTTAAAACCCCCCACCGCATAAAAGAAATCTTAAAAAAAAACGATGATAAGAGTCAATATCCTACCTGTCTATCCACCTAACGAGGTGAGAAGATGATGGCTAGACTTCTTCCCCTGCCACCTTGCCGTAGGTACACCAACAGCTAGCTCTCACGCGCTTCTAAACTCGATAGTTCGTCTCACCGCGACAACGCCTTCGAAAACAACAAACAACCCCGTTTGTCGCCCAACATATATAAACAAAACCACACGTGCGAGAAGTCACATCCATCGGGGCGGCTCCGAAAGCTAAGTCGGGCGGCACGAGCTTCATACCACCCGCAACGGCGGACCCCTCCTACCACTCTATCACCCGAAACGGCGAATATGGCTCAAAACATACCTCGTGCATCGGCGGAAACTATATCGGAAGCTTGGAGCTTGGAAACCTCCGCAACGGCGGACCGCTCCCATCACTCTATTACCCGCAACGGAAGCGACGATCAATTGCTTCGTCATGCGACACGGTCCACAATGGCGGGGACGGATATAGAGAACATCCGCTACGGAAAAGAAAACCAAGAGTCGGAGATTTCCCGCAACGGCGGTAGTGATAAACCCACGCGGACTTGAGAGCCACCCGCAACGGCGGGCTCGACACAGCCAACTATGAATCGAAAAGCCTCTGCTACAACGGCGCGATAGACGGGTAGAAGGATCTGAAGGCCACCCGCAACGGCGGGGCGGGAAAGGGAAATAGAAACCGAAAGATGCCCACAACGGTCGGGAAAACAAGGAGAAAAGCGTCCGACATGAAGACTTGGCAATGAAAAATTCAAAAACTTTTGCAAATTGACAGGGACTCAATTTCAATGGAAGTCTTTAAACATCCTAACTATGAAAAACCAGTCAATTTCTAGCATTCAAAATTCGGGAAGGAGCCAAAAATCCTTAAGCAAAACCCAAGAGCATGAAACTAGGCAAGGAAAATGAACAACTCGAAGTAAAGGAGGGTCCCAAATTTTTTTTTTAGAATTTTGGGAAAATGTTGCAGGCGCAACAATTGGCGACTACCTGGTGAACCCCATATCTCTGAAATAAATTTCTTTCTAAGCCTAAGACTGTATGAACAAGACTGAAATATTCTAACTGTCAGCATCCCTAACCAGTCAACTCATGCATTGAATTACTTAGATGAAGTCGATCTACTCGGGAAAAGGTAACATCAGGAGTGTTTCAGGTCTGAATAACTCTTCGGAGGACAAATAAATGGAGTTCATTTTACCTGCCCTCTGGGGTTTACAGTTTCGACACCACAAGATTTCGACAGAAAATGAACAGTATTATCCTTTTATTCCTCATTCCCATGCCATTTTGCACTTTTGTGCTTTTTGAACTTTAGTTCTTCACTATGAGTCCTCCTGCGGGCCTTTCTTACTGAATTTTTTTTTTTTATGATCCTCTATCCCATAGTGTCCTTTTGTGTGAATGACATATTTTTTATTTCAATTCACGGACGGAGAGGATCTTGTGGCCATTTGTTACTTTATGCTTTGAGATTTATGCTTTTTGGAGCTTTGCTCTGATATTCTTTGTTCCTTTGACTCTTAAGAGCTTTTGGCCCTTTTCTTAATTCATGGCATGGGATCATTTATATATGATAAACTGTCTCACTCCGTTTCCATCCCGCGGGTCTAGTGCTGTCACCCCTTTGGGTATTTAAGATGTGAAGTGAATGGAGCCTCTAAATAGTACTTTAGACCCTTTTGACTTCTGAGTTATTTACAGGGATGAAATAAGACTTCAAGTAAATGCTCTGCTTGTTAGGAATACAGCTGCTAGAAGATTATTTGCACTTTAAAACACAGTCCTCTTGCTCAGGATTTTAGTTAATACAGACCTCTGATGTTTCCATTGCATCCAAAAGTTTGCCTTTTATTCGAAACAAAAGAAAACTAGCAAAACCATAAGAAAATAACAGCATGACAATAAAGAAATCATTAAAGTACTAAAACCAAGAAAGCATCTAGCATTAAGCAAACAAGCAATTTATTTATGTACAAAAGAAAAATAGCAACACAAAATTTCACAAAAATTCGCCCATCCCAACAATTTTCACATTTAAAGAACTAGGAATGAGCGGGATTTCAGACCAGAATTGTCTAACCATGGTCCAGCTGTGCAGTTATTGAAATGGAACCCATATCTATAATTCTGCAATCATTTCTTTCAGCCTGAGGGAGTTGAAGGAGCTCAGATTGAGTGTCCACCACATGGTTGGCCCTTTTTGAGGAATGGTGTTCTAGCTTAAGCTCAGTAAGTTAGTTTCCCAAAACAAAATCAGCAGGTTCGTTTCCTTCCCCCAACTCAGTGACATTGTTTTTCATAAAAGGCTCTCTTAGAATCTTAATCAAGTTGGGGCT
>LPNX010082022.1:0-10743 GCA_001517045.1 Pseudotsuga menziesii | reverse complement strand
AAGGGATTATCCTCCAGGTGCTCTAATCGTTGATATTGTGATGGAGCATCATTCGTCAACGACCAAATCAAGTCTATGAGGCCTATACACATCCGTTGGAAAATTCATAGCTCAATTATGTTGCTCAGTTTTAGATCTAGGTCTTGAGACCAATTCTCCATGTGTCCTTGAATGACTCTTTTATGAAAGTTAAAGCTCACCATAAAATCCAATTGAAGGCTCAAATTTATCTTTATGTGAATTTAATCTTACATTTAGTTGTAGTTTTTTCGTTATGAATGGGCATGCTTCCTTTCTGAGTGAATCAAGAGCTAGTTTGGTTCTGAGTGAGTGGTTCATTTGAAAGTTGGTTCCTTTGTATGGCCTTCCAATGGCTAGGGGACACCACTATAAATAAAAAAAACAAAGGAAAAATGTCCCAACTGCACTTTGGGTTACTTCATTAGGGTCCATGGGCTCAAACCTTCCATAACCATTCATGATTTCTATATAGGTGATCTCTTTAGTCAACACTAGCTTCATGTTTCCTTTTATAGATTACTTATTTCAAAGAGAAAATTAAGCCATCACACTCAATTCCTTCTCCATGAGCTCAAAGCCTCAAAGTTGTAGCATGCAACATTGCAATGTGCATTGCCAAGTCAGGTGGTCACAAACATACTACCTTGCTTTCACATTTTTTGCAAAGCTAACTTTTGTCTCACATGGATATTGGAGTGAGGAGCATTCTACGTTGTGCGTCATATTTTACATTATTGTTGTATTATAAGATGGTGTTCTATTTTATATTAGGAGGGCGAGCTGAAAGTCATTAGTCTAATTGTTGTTCCAAAATAGCATAGAGGTATTTCCTTAGTTGTGCCTCCTTGCGTGAATGATAGCTAAGCTAACAACCAAGTGATGCATGCATCCTTATCCCATGTGACTGTTGTTTCCCTCCTGCTTGCATGAGTCATTGAAGCCAACTTTTAGTTAACTATGTTTTGTTCTGGGTGTCACTTCTACTTTGTGCAATGAACTGTAAGTGCCACCTAGCTACACCCTCAACTCGTGCCTTTTAATGATTTTTAAGGTGCCCTTTTCTACAAACTCACCATGATTGAGATTTTCTTCATAATGCTTTAATGCCTTTTCATCTTTGAGCTCTAACTGTGCATATATTTCACCAGGGCATGGTTTTGACATGTTTGTAAATTCCTCTCCTAATAGCCTTGAATTGTATCCCTGTATTTGTTGATTAGGATAATGAATAATTACTTGTCTCTCTATTGTTTGTCCCTAGTAAAGTTGATAAAAATTTGCTCAAGGTAATGTGCTCCATCTCTAGTCCACTCACAAGATGAATCCTACCAGTTCCCTCAACAAAGATGCCCTGTGGGTCAAGTTGTTTTATCCAAATTCAAGAGTGAGCTTATCATGGTGTTGGAGTATCAATTTGAAAAGTGGGTTGTAGTTTATCTCATTGTTTAAACAAAGAGAAATGCCATAATACATACAAGCCCAAACCAGCTTGGGACATGGCAAAAAGTCTACTAAGTTACTAACATCTCGAAGGTGGCCTACAAATCTGGTTCAGACTAGAGAGAGTGATACATTAGTCATTTTGTTGACCTTGAAACCTATCAACATTCGTCACCTTGCTCAGAGATCTAATGAGAGGATTAGGCATGCCTTTGTTTGATCATATTGGGAAGCAAGTGCCTTTGACCATTGTAAGCAGTCAAGATTGATATTTTGCTGGCAGGGTAGCCTAGTAATCACATTTACATATAAACATTCACCACATATTCTGCTTCACTAAGTTTTTTATGAAAAACCTAGGGAAAATAGCATCATGGTCCATACCATGGTGATCAGGGACATCTACAAGCTAATATCCTTAGCAGAAACCTGATTTGTAAGATGAACACATCTGCTCTTTTTGCACATATGACAAATCACCTAATGCTTGTATCTCTAGTTATAGAGTTTTATTAAATTGGGTTTTTCTCTACCTTGTGTATTGAGTTCTACATAGGGTATTGCTAAGCCAAAAAAACCTTGTGAACCAACTCAGGTTCATGTCGTTGTACTTCTGTAAATCCATGTTCTTAACTACTGGTTGTAACTAATGACTATCACCATTCAATATGCAATGTTTGAGCATTGCATGTCTGTCTTCTTGTCTTTGTAACAACATAGGTGTGAATGTTTCCTTAAATGATAAAACATGACAAACTTCCATTAATAATGGACTTTGAAACTTAGAACTATGTCGAAAACTAACTTCATTTAAATTTGCGACAAAAGACTAAAAACTTGTGATACTGGCATAGCTTCAACCATTTATGTGGAGAAATTCTTACCATCATTCCACGATAGGCATGTATGAAAAGGATTTGAAACTGACACATATTTTGACATATAAACGAGGATGGGGAGAGGGATATGTTTAGATATGTAAACTGACACATATTTAATTATTTGTTGCTTAGTTCCACTTGAAGAATTTGTTTTTGTGTCTAGGAATTTAGTTGTTTTAGAATTCTCCTGTGAAAATTGTACAATTACATGGAAGCAATTTTAAACCTGTTGTGCTTATCCAAAGTTAATTGGACCTATCTTCAGTGAGATTCTGAACTAACATTGCATTGTTTACTACTCTATTGAAATTAGGGAATATGCATAATCCTTATTTGGAATAAAAAATTCAGAAGAGAGCATATTTAAAATAGGTTGTTGGCACAACACAGATCAGGGGGTTCATTGGCTGACAACATGGTGCCCTCAATTGAAACTAAGAAACCTAAATACTAGACTCTTTTTCCAATTTAACTTTAGGAGAATCAACCTTAGAGTACTAGACTCTTTTAACTTTTTTAGGCATTCAGACATGGCAATAGTTATGAGACCTTGAAAGATTACAAATTATAAATCACTTAAAAAGGGGAAAATAAGGAGGATGGATGAAATGGCTAGGCATAATGTCATGAAATGGATGAATTACATTCTTAGTTCACTAGAGTCTAACTCACCCTTTGGAATGACACACTTATCTAAGGAAGAATTATGACAACACCATGGTAAACCTAAGAAATGACTCAGTGAAGCTTTTAAACCGGTCCAACCGGTGGGTTTTTTCAAAATTGGTTGGGTTCTGATAACATTGGTTACAAGCCATTACCCAAGCATAAAAGAAACATACCATGGTAAAATAAACATAAGGAAACATCCCAAGTGTCAATGAGGGCAAGAAATATCACGTCACTAGTGCATCAAACAACATCTCTACTAGGTACATCCAAGGAACATGAATCATCTGAGAGTGCTGAAAGGATCTCTGACCAACGATATATGGAACATCACATATCTCATCTCAAGAACAATGTCTATGATATGATCACATACCACAACTGATCAACATATCACACCTTCTGATCAAGGGGTAACAAGGTGTAACACTGCCAAAAGTATCTCATACCAACTGCTTATTTTTACTCTAACAAAGCATGTCAACAAGTTTTTCTGAACCCTGTCTATATGATTCCTTTTATTTATAGGTGTATGTGGCCCCATAACTCATGCTCATATAAAATTACTAATTTTGTAACTGCCTCAAAGAGGAAGCATAATATGCCCAATCCCAAACAGGTTTCAACATCTATACCAATTGACTCAAATGGAACAAGATGAAAAATGCAACAGAAAAGACTCCAAAAGAACAAGAGTACGATACAAGTACTTGCTCAGAAATTACTGATCTGGTATTACAAGAATGAAGCTATATGCACAAGGTGAAAAGAGTGTCCTTTATAGAGAACTGATCCATCCTAGTTGATTTCCATGTTACAAGATTGAAAGGGAATCTTACTACATCCGATAAAATGATTCCCATGAATGACTTACAAAGCTAATTATAACTGACCTCAGCATTAAGTTCTAGCAAGAAAGGTTTTACTAATATAAAATAGAAAACCCTCTTATAATACAGCAATAATGTAAAATATGATGCACAACATAGAATGCTCCTCACTCCAATATCAATGTGAGACAAAAGTTAGCTTTGCAAAAAATGTGAAAGCAAGGTAGTTTGTTTATGACCACCTGACTTGGAAATGCACATTGCAATGTTTCATACTACAACATTGAGGCTTTGAGCTCATGGAGAAGGTAATTTGTAATTCTCCACTGTTAGGGGCCTCTTAAGAGGCATAAATGTTATTTGATATAAAAATTACATTATACGTCTTCAATTGATATAATGCCTTAGAGAAAAAATGATATAGTTTCACAATTTCTTCAACATACCTTGCGTGTGATCATGGCCAGCGGGAAGTTCCAAGGGGTAATAGCACCAATAACACCTATAGGCTGTGTATGAACCAAGGTCCAAAACAACATCAGCAAAAGGAAAAACGGACTTATTTTTGCAAAACTTGCGCCCAAGATTAACCCAAATACAAGATTAATCAAGATAATCAAGATTAACCCAAATACAAGAAGTGTACAGCACTGATTCATTTTATTTTATGGTAGTATTAATTTGTATCTTGTTATGTTTAAATGTATTTTAATTAAGATTTAAATAAGTTTAAAGACCGCTAACATTTTATTTTTTATTTTTTCATATTATTTTTTTTATTTTTTTATTAAATAGTATTTTTTTGTGTTTATATTAACTCAAACTGTAACAATATGGTATGAATAACGAATATAAAATTATAGATTTTAGTTTTTGTTTAACAACCAATTATCTTCACAAAACTAAATTAATGGTTAACAGCTAACTATCTTCACAAAACCAAATTAATGGTTAGTTGTGCTTATCAACATTCACCTGCCAGGCTACTTGTAATTGTGCTAATTTTATTTGTTGTTAGTTGTAACTCTGAATGCATTGCAATGATCAAAACAAAACCCTAAAGCTCAACTTCTCCCAGTGACATATGGCGAATAACACTTCATGTGTTTGAAAATAACAGCAATACTTACTGCTTTATCTTGGAAACAACCTAAGATCAGGGAATACAGATAGAACAAAAACCCATTGTAGATAAAATAGTAGAATCTAAACAGCAAATTATACTAGTTAAAAGGTACCCCAGTACATCCAAATTGACGAAATCGTTAATTGAATACATTTTTATCCTACATATACGTCTAATAATTCTAAAAATTCTATCTGAAAACTAAATATGCATCTCTATTTGAACTGCCTTTCAAGCTTTTACCCCAATATAATTCTCACAAACCTTCAAGGAAATAGGTTATTCTGATCAATTAAATGAAGCTAATGTTATCAAATCTACTAAACTTAAACTTAGACTAAAAACCTGCAAATCTATTACTTTTTAAGTTTTCTTCGGAGAATCTTTCAAATAATCTCAAAAGGTCATGGAGAATAGGAAAAGATTAGCAAAATAGAACATATAAATTAAGGTTCTATATGTGTCAAACCTCTCTTACTCATAAGTATCCCATACCTCTCTTACTCATAAGTATCCCATATATGTGCCTTGATAGTCTTATCATTATAAAGTGTGTCCTCGTCTCAAAAGCATCCTAAACCAAATGTGAAGTCTTGGAAGTTTAATTTTGCGACCATGATCATACTGCACGTTCAAATCCCATAAGCCTTCAACATTATGTTGAAGTATTTGTATTCACATGATAAAAGATAAAAGTAGTGATCAAGAAGGCCAGAATCAAAACAAAACCATATTTGAGTATCAACTCCTGGTAACTCTTCTACCCCTCTTTCGTTTAACCTTACAGAACACAACATTGTATCCTGCACCCTTCAAATGTTTCACAAGGAGCTCTCGAATGCACGTCTACAATGACAGTTTTTACGAGAGCAAATCAGTCTCAAATCCTACATGAATTTTTTTTGCTGAACTGGGATTCCAATGGAAGCCTAGTGTAAAGGAAAAACGATCTTCAACAGACTAGTTTAATAAGGCTGCATCGATTTCAATCGATGGATGGCCAGTGGAGATCAACCCGAGTATTTGGCTGAAAAAGATATCCAAACTAATCAAATGACTGCCAAACAATTACTATATTCTTGTATCAGAAAATAAATAACTGTGATGGAAAACGTGACTAATAAATGCATAAGTTGTCAATACAGGAGCATGCATCTTTGCAGCAGTGCAGGAATTTGATGAGCAAATATGATTTAGAAAAAAAAAGACAGTCATAATTTTGTTTTAAAATGCTCAAAACTAATTACAGAGTTGTAAAAATGGTCAAACTTGACTGGTTGCTTAAGTTAATTGTCAAAATGGTCAAACTTGACTGGTTGTTTAAGTTTATTAGCTGTTTAGGTTTCAAGTTCCTACACTGCTTCACAGTACATAGAAATTACCCAAATTACATGTTGTAAGATGCTAATTGTGAGTTTGCTTAGTTAATAAGCAAATTACATTGCTGTAAGATGCTAATTGTGAGGTTGTTTAGTTAATAAGTAAATTACATTCTGTAAGATGCTAATCGTGAGTTTGTTTAAGATGCAATATGACCTCCAAATGTTTGCTAATTGTGAGTTTGTTTAAGACGCAATATGACCTCCAAATGTCTGCTAATTATGAGTTTGTTAAGTTAATGAAAACCGACAATCTTACCTCCAAATGTTTGCTATGAAACACAATACAATTAGCCCATTAACTTAACTTGTTGTAGGTGATAAGTCACAAGTTAATTGGGATGAACTGCCAGTTATCTTGATGCTTTAGTTAACAGACAGCAATTAACATCACATGTAAATTGATATTTTATTATAATTTTTTTTTTTAAATTTAAAATAATGCCCATAAAATAAATTTGGCAACAACATTTTTGTCGATCTTCCTACAATCTAGGAATAATAACACTTCCTCCTCTACTCTAAATTGAAAAATATAAAAACCTATCAATATAAACTTACACTCCACTAAAACTTAGAACTTTTAATTGATTTCAACTAACTGGATCCTCTTGCCAACATTTCTTGGAATTTTCCATAAGATTCTTGGCGTTGCAGGCGCATTTGTTGGTAAAATGTGGCTATAAATTCTTCTGCCTGTCTATCAATTTCTGAGCTGAAGGAACAGTTGGAACATGCGGTCGTTGAAACATAATTACAGGAATCAGCATCAAAAAAAGAATGGGGATCCATTAAGCTGAAACACTGATCATCATCTTCATCGCAGGCAATGAATTGGGGATTGTCCACATAATCCAATTTGGCTTCCAGTTCGTTTTTGACACGAATGCAAACAATGACATTTTTTAACAAAACATCTTGTCTCCTCATCAAATTCATTTCTGGTCTAGTTGGGCAGGTTGAACCAGACTAGACCAGAAATTGGATAGAGTTTGGTTTATTGACCGAAGTTTTGTTAATAAAATTCCACAGAATTTAATGAGGAGACAAGAACACCTTGTAGCGCTGCTACAACGATTGCTTAAGGGAAATTTTGCTCTTTGATCTAGTTGCAGACAATAAGGAGTGTTGTAACTATATCCTTGATCCAGTTGAGGCCAACACATATGTTTTGGCTATAAGTATAAGCTCCAACTATGCAAAAGTCTCATATTGTCAAATTCCTCACCTTGAGTTGGTCAAGGCTAGCTAAGCCATACTATGATGCATATAATAATCACCTTGATCTGACCGTGGTGAGAAAGGAATTTTTTGTTGCAGGTTTGCATTTTTCTTCTCACCTTGAGTTAGTTAGGGTATAGCCACAAATTTCTGGGTTTGGATGGAAAAAATTATTCTAAAGTATTGAATCCATTGTCACCGAATTGCCTATCACCTAGTTCTGTAGCAACTTTCTCAAACTCTTGAATATTTGAGATCACCAAATTACCAAATACCATGAAATCATGAAAGCCACTATCAATGGATGGCATGCTTTGGTCATTATTTGCACCCTCATCTGTGTTAACTACACTATCATGAAAAAACGTGGACCGCCTATCTATCTCCCATCCCCTAGCTGGAAATATTGATGGTGAGAATCTTAGCAAGATCAATGAAGTATACCAGGTCTTTGTGCCAGCCAATTGCATTTGAAGAAAGAATTTCAAAGCCTCATCAACGATGCCTTCAAGGACATACCCTGATATCATCACATCAATTGTAATCGCTAATCAGGTTAGGATGAACACTTTTTACTTGCATTTGATGAAAGAGATTCAAGGCCTCGTCACACTGCCAATTGTATGAATAGCTTGTAATAATCACACTCTACAACACCACATCTCTTTCAGTCATTCTGTTAAACAGTTTGCATGCATCCTCTAAAATCCCACATTTGCATACATATCCATGAGCGAGTTACCCAAACAAATCCTGGAGATCAAATCCCATTCTAAGAATGTAACCATGTACCTTGATGCAAAATCTTGAATTTCAGACTTGTCTCTGCAATCTTGGAATTCTCGTCTCTATTATCACGGTTTTAAATCAAAGTAATTCATTGATTTTATAAAAAATTGCAGGGTTTCTTTCTTTCATTTTTGAGACTAAGCATAAAACAAATTACCACCACAATTAACAACCAAGCCTTACTTCCAACAATGGTATACTTAAGCCTGAACGGATTTAGAAACTACTAAAGCAGAGATGGCTTCTTCTCACAGAATGTCTTTGGCATGCTTGGGATCTACAACAACTTATAGGAGGGAATAACATAATAGTGGCAAAGATGAAATGATTGGGGTGCATACCTGTCTGTAGCATTCCATAGAATTAAGCCAATGCCTCCTGTTTATGTCCATATCTTGAAGAGGCTGCAATTATGGCAGTCCATGCCACCACATCTTGATTGCGTATTTCGTCAAACATTTGGTGAACATCAGCCAAACATCCTACCTCGGCATACACAGTGACAAATTTAAGATTTTAGACATTATTCAAAACCCAAATCCTGAAAAATCCATATTTAATTTTAAACTTGATTCATAATATTGTTTAACCATTCCTTTGGCGTGTGATCACTACAAAGCTTGCCTGATTTGTCGGCGTTGATCTGGACCTGAGTTTGTCGATTCTCTGTTGTCACAATTCTCAGCTTGCAATGATTATGGGTTAAGGAGAACAAGCATCATATTTGAATTCTTCTCATATTTCAAGAATTTTTTGTCTTTTGTATAATGATATCAGTCATTGTTTGGATTAGTCCATTGGGTTTCTTGTTAATGAATATTTTGTGGTTCAATTGTACCTCGAGGACCTATTCATATTTTAAATGAAAAAATGACTGTTCCTTTATGAAGATACTTGGTTCATTGATAACAAGATTAAAATGTACTATTTGATCTCACTCCATGCAGTTTGCAAGGAATGTAAATTATTTAGCACGTGAACTAGCTTAAGTGGTTGAGTGTTGCAAGTCGTGAGCAGAATGTCTCGAGGTCAAATCTCTGGGTGGTTATACATTGCTATATAATGGCTTCACTTAATGTGTCCATCAGGTTGATCTGTAATCATAGCAAATGAGGTTTGTTCATTTTCCCCCCATAAGTGTGGGTCATACTAGACGTTATTGTTATGAATTTTTTAATTTTAAAAATATTTTTAAATAAAACATGTTTAAAATTAGTGATACATAGATAAAGTTTATTGTCTAGGTTAAAAACATGTTTACCCCCATAATCAATAACTTTACCCCCATAAGTGTGGGTCATACTAGACGTTATTGTTATGAATTTTTTAATTTTAAAATTATTTTTAAATGAAACATGTTTAAAATTAGTGATACATAGATAAAGTTTATTGTCTAGGTTAAAAAAATGTTTTACACATATATATACATACATAAATACACACGCACATGCGCCCCATGCATGAACACACACACATTTAGAGGCTAGGAGGCTCGATTCAACCTCCTTGTAACCTTATAAAAGAAATATTTCTCTTTCTCTTTATGCAATACATTATCATAAATCTTTTGAGTTATTTTTATTTCATTATATACTCTATTTCCATGATATGGTATTAAAGCACAAGGAGAGCCTCAAAGACGTGGAGATAATGAACATATATGGATTTTTTTTATAGTAGAGATGGTTTAAGGGATTGTTACCATAACACATAAAATATCCGAAAAGGTTTCACTAAAACTAGGTAACATTTTGATTTTTCTATTTTGAAGAAATGTAAAAAACGTTAAGTGAAACCTCATAGCTTAAGCTTCCACAAGACAAGAATTCCTTTTAAGGATCATATGAAATCAGTTATATGCATATTTTGTACAAATTAACTGTCATACAACAACAATGCCTGCACACCATCCAATTACCAACTTATTACAATCATATAGAACTACAACATTATATGGATTGGTCCATACTATTGAACAATTAATCGATCATACATCATAAAAATGTCCCTACCAACAAGGTTAATCTTATGAATAACAAGTATGAATCGATATTTTTCCTATGCACATGATTTCTCAGTTGCCATTCATTTGTATAAAAGACAAGTACAAAACATTTGATTTTGTTGTATGGATAAAAAAAACAAGACATTTTTTTACCTATATGGTCCGAGTAGATAGTCAATTAGTAAAATTTCTTTGTATTTTGTCCAAATTCAATGATTTAACAATTAGCAATAAATTGGCTCTATTCTTGACTAGGTTGGTGCCCATATATGAAAATATGGTCATTTTAGCTACTAATTTCATGATTTTCAGTAGACTTATGAAGAAATATTAAAAATAAACTTCCTAGCTTATATAAGATCTAGTTTTTTTAGTTGATTAA
>LPNX010082012.1:458925-474809 GCA_001517045.1 Pseudotsuga menziesii | reverse complement strand
ATAATGGCATTGTCTCCTCCTGCATTTCATCGTACAAATGCTCACATCTCTTGGATGAGGGGAAGATCTACAATCACCTTCAAGCTGACCTCTATGTGCAAAAAATTCACATTCACTTACTAAGCAAAACCCTAGTTTCCAAAATTGACAAAAAAAATGATCCCTTATCCATGGAACCAGAGTAGAGGGCCACTCTAGCACTATATCGATGTACTGAATCCAACAGAGCTGATGGTTCATTGATTTGAGAAACAGTCATCAATCTATGGAATGTTGAATCCCACCTCCTACAGGCTTTTAGGGACACCTGTTGAATCCCTAACCGGGGCATAGAATGGAAACCGTGCATCAAAAAGGGTTTTCGGTGGGTCGTGAAAGCATTTTTAGGTAGGTTCCATGTGGGAATGCTAGCCACATGTTCACGATCAAGGAATTTGCAAATCTGACCCCTATGTGCAGAAATTGGACATTCACTTATTGAGTAAAACCCTGGTTTCCAAAATTGACCAAAAAAATGATCCCTTGTCCATGGACCCAGATTAGAGGGCCAACCTAGTACTACCCCAATGTCCTGAATCCAACGGAGCTAACGGTTTGTTGACCCAAGCAATGGTCATGATTATATGGCACGTTGAATCCTGCCTCCTACAAGCTTTCAAGGACACTTGTTGAATCCCACCTCCTACAAGCTTTCAGAGACACCTGTTGAATCCCTACCCGGGGCATATAATGGAAACTATTCATAAAAAGGGCTTTCAGTGGGTCGTGCAAGCATGTTTATGCATGTGTTATGTGGGAACACTAGCCACACCTTCACGGTTGAGCAATATGCAAATTTGACCCCCATGTGCAAAAATTTCACATTCACTTACTAAGCAAAACCCTAGTTTCCAAAATTGACCAAAAAAATGGTCTCTTATCCATGGAATGAGATTAGAGGGCCACCCTAGCACTATTCTGGTGTCTTGAATCCAACAGAGCCGACGGTTCATCGATCCGACCAATGGTCATGATTCTATGGCACGTTGAATCCCACCTCCTACAAGCTTTCAGGGACACCTGTTGAATCCCTACTCGAGGCATAGAATGGAAACTGTGCATCAGAAAGGGCTTCCGGTGGGTCATGAATGCATTTTTAGGCATGTGTTATGTGAGAACACTAGCCACACCTTCACGGTCGAGCAGAATGCGAATTTGACCCCCATGTGCAAAAATTTCACATTCACTTACTGAGCAAAACCCTAGTTTCCAAAATTGACCAAAAAAATGGTCTCTTATTCATAGAACTAGATGAAAGGACCCCCCTAATACTATCTCAATTTCTTGAATCCAACGGAGCCGACGGTTCGTCGATCCGAGCAATAGTCATGATTCTATGGCACGTTGAATCCCACCTCCTACAGGCTTTCAGGGACACCTGTTGAATCCCTACCCGGGGCATAGAATGGAAACTATGCATCAAAAAGGGATTCTAGTGGGTCTTGCAAGCTTGTTTAGGCATGTCTTCTGCGGGAACGCTAGCCACACCTTCACAGTCGAGCAATATATGACTTGGACCCCCATGTGCAAATATTTCACATTCACTTATTGAGCAAAACCCTAGTTTCCAAAATTGACAAAAGAAATGGTATCTTCTCCATGGAAACAGATTAGAGGGAATCCCTAACACTATCTCAATGTCCTAAATCCAACATAGATGATGGTTCATTGATCTGAGCAATGGTCATGATTCTATGGCATGTTGAATCCCACCTCATATAGGCTTTCAGGGACACCTGTTGAATCCCTACTTGGGGCATATAATGGAAACCGTGCATTAAAAAAAACTTTTGATGGGTCGTGAAAGCATGTTTAGGCATGTGTTATGTGGAAATGCTAGCCACACCTTCACGGACGAGCAATATGCGAATTTGACCCCCATGTGCAAAAATTTCACATTCACTTACTAAGCAAAACCCTAGTTTCCAAAATTGACTAAAAAAATAGTCTCTTATCCATGTAACTAGATTAGAGGGCCTCCTTAGCAATATCCTGATGTCTTGAATCCAATGGATCTGATGGCTCGTTGATCCGAGAAATGACCATCATTCTATCGCACGTTGAATCCCACCTCCTGCAAGCTTTTAGGGACACCTGTTGAATCCCTACCCAGGAGAAACAAATTATCAAAGTGAAGGAGATAATTATCGGATTCAAGAATATGTCCTTATAGGATGAACTTCGAGATTCAAGAAAAATGAAATAGACATATCCCAGATAGAGTGGTAGATAATGGTCTTGAGCTATAAGGCATGAGTCATGTAAGTATCAATATAATAGAACAAATCCATTGTAGAATTCTATTGAATTTATCAATATATCAAGTGCTCAATGTCTCAAACTGCAAATAATTAATGAGACCATGAAACCAAAATATCTGACTACCACATACCTGACTACCTACCTGTGGTCATTCGACTAGACCATCGGGATTACCTCTAATAGCAACGGTATCCTTTAGCCTCTTGTACTCGGAGTAAGGCAACAAGTATCGTGACTTTGATAAGTTCTTGTTTGGCATTGTTTGCAGCTGGAGTTTTGTGCCAATAACTAAGTTTGTATAATGGTATACAATTTGACATGGGCTATAATCTGCAAATACATAACCTTTTTTCTTTTATGCATGGGAAACCTGTGTCAAATATTCCCGTTTGATAACCATTGACCCACTTGGAAAATCATTGCCCTCAGAGTTGCTTAATGATACAAAGAGGGTCTGCTTCCCATCCAAGCAACATGCCAGCCAATAGTTAGTGTGCCATTCATTGTCTCTCAAGGCAACTTTTGGGCCCTATAATTGTCCATTTTTCCATCACTTATCGACATATCTTTCATCCATTTTCTTACAATTATTGCCCATTTGTCATTCCATTTTCCAATCCATTTGTTGTAGCTGTGCGTAAATTAGTATGTTACTTCCATTGATGTCTTAAGTGGTTAATAATGATTATTTTCCTTTATCTTTGATGAATTAAAGACTATTATGCATAATTTTACTAATTATGGTTTGTGGAGTGAGTTATCACGTACAGGACGCTCATAGCCAGCTGTTACAGCCTTAACCAAAAATGCATGCCACATAAGAACACCTTGATTCGTGTCTTGATTTGTGGGCAGGTGGAAATGAATCTCACAAATCTGAGACATGGGTTTTGTGTGTAGCATCCTCATTTATCTGAATCACGAGGAAATCACCAAATAAATCCACAGTTTTTGATATACAGGTGGTTCTTCGAGAGAGTATTTTCCATATTTGCTGTTGCGGTTGGTTCCAAAGTTGCCAGCAGTTACAACCGTGTTTTAGCTGTTATAGATCACAAGTTGGGGGTTTAGTTCCTCATTTTCATGAGATAATTTTATCTATAAATATGTAATCAATCTCATTGAGAAGGGAGATTGATGAATATGAGAGAAAACAATGTTATGATGTAGGATTTGATCCAGATCCATTGTAATATTTTCATTATGATAATACATGCTGGCAATTTCTTAATTCTGAAGTTGTAGACTTTCATTGCGGGGATCCAGCTCTGTTAGTGGAGGAAGGGCCCTCTTCGCTGAGCAGATGCTGGTAGTGTTGATTGTAATGTAGGATTTGATCCAGATCCATTGTAATATTTTCATTATGATAATACATGCTGGCAATTTCTTAATTCTGAAGTTGTAGACTTTCATTACGGGGATCCAGCTCTGCTTAGTGGAGGAAGGGCCCTCTTCGCTGAGCAGATGCTGGTAGTGTTGATTGTAGGTGTTTTATTTTGTAGATTTTTTATTCGTTAATTCATGCTTTCATGCATTAGATCGATCATAGTTGTTTTTATTATTTAGTTCATGTTTTTTATTCATTAGAGTTATCATAGTGTTCTCCTATTAATTCATTTTGATAGATCGTTAGCCAACACAACACTTATTTTAGATTTATGCAATCAGATCTTGTTTCATGATAATTGATTTTGTTCAAGTGTGATTAGATTTACAGTGTGATTTTATGAATAGGCTTAGGTTTGATTTATTTTCAAGCAGGTGTGATCTAGTCTACAAACAGTTATGATTGCATACCAATAGATCAACAGTGTCAGGTAGAAATTGTGCTTGCATAGATCTTGCATGATAAATTTGAAATAAAAGACTTCCTCGGGTTGATAATTTATGTTTAACACTCTGCATGTTAAGTTTTAATTAACTGGCATATAGTGGGCACAACATTTTGGTGCCATTGTCGGGGAAGTTATTAATTGTGTAAAAGTACATCTGACATTGTTTTGTAGATGCATTGTTAAAGCAGGGCATGTATGTTGCATGATTACATTTCAGTTTATTGAATTTATTTTGAGTGTGGGTTTTCTGTCTTTACATTCAGTTTTATTTCAATTTTAATCTTTGGAGCATAAATCTTATCATTCCCCTTAGTGGTGTTGTAAGTACCACCCATTCTACTAATAAGTTAACACGAACATTCGGAGGAGGATCCTCAAGATAGCACATGAAGAATCTAATGAAGAAATGGCAGGTAAGAAAGATGCAAAAGTTGTTACCTTAGAATTTCCCATCAGAGATTCGAGAGGAATGGCACCAACAAAAAGAATTCCCCCACATGTTCTACCAAATTTTCACGGTTTGGAAAACGAAGACCATGATGTATTTTTATTTCAATTTGAAGTACTTTGTAGAGGATATGGTTATTGTGATAATGATCAAAATTTGAATGTGTTTCCCCTTACTCTAAAAGGAACAGCCCTCCGATGGTTCATGAACCTCAGTGGAAATTGTATACAAACTTCAGAAGACATGAAACATGTATTCTTGAAAAGGTACCAAGATTATTGCAGGGTCAATGAAGACATCTTCGAAATGACATAAGGAAAAGAAGAGAGCCTGGAGGAATACATAGAATGCTTTCAATATAACCTCCAAAGATCCAAACAGAGGAAACTGGGGAAGGAGACCTTAAAAACAGAGTCTACTCAAGGGAATCCAAGCTAAATATTTAGAGGTATTAAATCTGATGGGAACAGCTAATGTATTTCAGTTAGCATATGATGATATTTGTGAGTTATGTAGAAGGTATTCAAGAGGAAACTTCAAGACAAGTAAGAATTCTAAGGAACTTTTATCTTTATTTTTGAAATCTGCTACAAAAACAAGAGTTTTACGAGCTGAAATCAACAATTTATTTGAAATTCCTAAAGCTGATTCACAATTGGGTGTTTTGCAGGATAAGAAAAAGCATGAGGAAATAAGAGAAGCAAGGGATTTCCCTTTGGATAGTCTTGAAAAGTGTGGTATATGTGACTTGAATCATTCCACAGATCATTATCCCTCCTTACCAAGGATGAAAGAAACATATCAAAGAGATCTGGGAGTTACATCCAACTCATTGCAACAGTCATGTCAACCATGGCCTACATCTATGGTTCAAAACTCTATCCCTCCATTTCCTTACTTTCATACTCAGCCATTGAATACTCTTCCACCATGGCAGCTGTTGCAGCCTCAATTTAACTCTTACCTACCTTATCCACAAGGTTGGAATGGCCTATTTTATGATCACATGGCCACTCTCCCTCATGCTGCAACACAACTTGGTCCTTCAATATCAACCTCACAAATCAATCCTCTATATCAGCCACATCTATTTTCTTATCAAACTCCTTGGTATCCAACACAATTTCCTGTCCAATCCACCCTCCATCCTAACCATAATAAAGCAGTACAGTATGCTTACAGTGCTGAACTACAAAATGTTCCTACATTTTCCTCGTGTTCTACCTCACCTACACTGCTGCAAAAAGGTTTTGCGTTGTTGCAGCAAATCCATACGAGGCCTAAACATGTTTTAAATCCAAGATTTGCAAATGGAGTTTCTTCTAGTCCTTACAAGCAAGCAGACAAGATCAACAAGACACGCGCAATATTTGATGAAGAACAGACATTGGAACAAAAAATGAAGCATCCTTTACATCATCAGATATGAATCTCTTCTACATTAAGGAAGATCAGTTTACTAAGGAGCTTCACGGTGTCACATCCATGAGAAATCAAGGGAACAAATACTATATTGAAGTTTGGTTTCAATCTGTCATCGATCTGCAACATCATTCCATCCTTCACCAATTCTTAGCACCATCATTTCAAGGGAAGTTGATCTCTCATATCCTAACATTTATAAAGTTATATTTTTCTTTTGGGAGTATGAGCATACTTGAGTCACTTTTTCGAAAGTGGCTCCATTGGAAATATGAATACACTTGAACAATTTTTATATTTCCAAGTAGAATAGGGTAGGATAGAATAATAGAATAAAACCATGTTTTTGTTTTTTTTAATTTTTGAATAAGTATGCTCTCTTCTTGCGGCTTGTTGCGACCTGGAAGATCATAAAATAGAAAGATAAGGAATGGGTATGAGATGTTTTCATGAATGCTTTAGAATTGTTGACTATTTGAACAAAATGCTTAAGTCATTTTTTGTCATCAATTTCCCAATTTCAATTTGTCTCTATTCGTTGCAAATAAAAATAAAAATATCATAAAAACAAAATTACAGTAATTAGGGAAGGTGAATGAAGGATCCACAGGAAAATGAGTCAATGATTATGGAACCCTTCAAGCTTGAAATTTGGCATGAATTTGTTAGCTGCAACACACCCAGCTATGACTGATTACTCTTAGCTGCGATAGTGAGCTGCAACAGTGAGCTACAACACCCAGCTATGACTGTGCTACAGGTAAAAAATTATGAGTTTGAGATATGTGTGTGTTGCACATCATGATATGTATTTAGTTTTTATTTTCCATAAAAATGCACATGCTTTATTTCAACATTATGTCATTTTTTAAGAGTTGCAGCTGTGGCTGCAACAGACTGTGTAAGTCAATCTAGGCTCTCAATGCTTGAATTTTTTTTGTATGGATGTGTGTTATATTTAAATTTACATCATTAAAAACATTCACACCTATTCCGATCACTTTTTGGGGGTCAAATTTAATTTATTAAATTTTTGGTGACATTTTGGCTTGAACATTTTACTAGAACACAGTCGGGACAGTCCATTTTTGGGAGACCAAGTGGACTTATTTTTAAAGCCTGTTTACATATCAAGTATACCTTTCAATATAGTTTCCAAAACAATTTGAATTTTTATGATTGGGTGTCAAACGAAAATTTTATGGCCAAAATACTAACAGGGTGTCAAGCTGACAGCTTAGGAACAAAACCGAGACAGTCAATTTTTGGATGCCTTATTGAACATATCTTGCAAATATGTTTCATTGGTATATTCTCCTATGAATATAGTTTACAAATCAATTTGAATCACTCCATTCCGATATTGTATGCAAATTTTATGACCAAAATACCGACTGGCTATCACAAATATGCATTCCTAAAACTCTATTTTATAGAATGTTCATTGGCTTATTTTACCCATAAATTCTTGTTGGATTCAAAACATATTTCTAATGGATATACCTACATGACTCTTATTTCATATCCAATTGGAATCACATCAATCCGTTATCAAACGAAAAAGTTAAGCCTAAAACTGTAACTATTGGTCTAGTCCAGAATTCGAAAAAACACCTTGTCGTGCAAGCTGTTACTGAGTGATTTGGAACATCATTACATAGAATTTTAAAGCCCTGTTTCTAATGGAAATATATCTATGAATTTAATTTCATTTGGATTTGGAATCACTCAAATTGGACAAGGAATGAAGAAGCTATGATCGAAATACCGTTGGTGAGTCTAGATGGACATTGCTCCCGTGCAGGTATAAAATGGATTTTGCTTTGTTCATTTTTCTTTGGATTTTTTTATTATAAGTAATTTCTTGTTGTTTTTTTCATAAGTGTTGGGTTAATAGAGACCAATTATCTCTCTTCTTCCATCATCTCATGTTTTATTGCAGGCAAGTTCTAGGTTTTTGCAGGTCCTTGGAAGAAGAAGGTCAATGCATGCATGGGTGACTCTTGAAGAATTTTTATCAATTTGCAAATGGATTGAGCACATAAAAAAATGGATAGATTGATGTGCAAACCATACCAATGTTCAATAATTCAAGTCCCATTTCTACATGCCAAGAATCATTTTTAGACACCTGTCATACCAATTGTTGCCGAAAAAAACCCCTTAAGAATCCAATTGCCCTATGGTAGATTCATTCACCCTCCTCATTTAAAAACCTTAAAAATCTATTCATGTCGAAGTCCCATTTTCCACTGCTTATGTAGTCACCATAACCATTTTATTTCCCATCACTACTACATCATGACTTCACATATACTTTCCACTTCTAAGTTTCATGTTGGTTCTATTTTTCACTATGATTATTCACAATCATTTATTTTGTACTCGTATTGGATGATGTGGAATTCATTAAGGTACACCTTCTAATGGTATTGTCCCATCAACTCTGACACATCATCTGGGATCGAGATTAGAGTTTTATAGTGCCTTGGTATCTGCATGAATCAATGGCAGATTTCCTTGTTGTTTATCATGGGGATTCATTAATGCCTCTTGATTGACAAATCTTGCAGGTGACTTGACTCCAACACATCTATTCGTACATGTCAAGATACACTAAGGTACTTTAGAGCTCACTGCCATCAAAGGTGAGTTTCTTCACATTGGTTAATGGCATACATTAATGGCTGGTAATCCAATGATTTCTTTCCATGCTCGACTTCAGCACATTCATTCACAAGGTAAGAATTATACCTTGGTTTTGTAGCAGCTGAAGATTATGTGATCTAATGGTTTCAAAAATGACTTGCAGCATCATTTGTTCAGTAGTTTTGCAATTCCTTTCCATTTTCATTTCAGCAGTTGATTTTCAGAATAAGAGAATGGGATTTCTGCTTCTATGGTAGAATTTCTCCTCATCAATTGTCTCAGCAGTTAGTCTTACATGAAACCAGCACAACATCATGGATCAAATTCAGTCTCATCTAGTTTCAGCTCTCATATACATATGTCTCAGCATCATATCGGCCTACATAGCTCCAGCATACACCAGTCCATTCATGTCAACCAAGGATTCCATGGAGGTAACACTTGAGGTAAAATAGCATGAGTTTTTGATTTATTAAAAATTTAGGAAAATGTCATGAAGAACCACTAAGCATTAGCCATTTTCATTTTCCATATAGCATTTTATGTCCATCCATTCCCATCATTTCCCACTCAATTCTAACACTTCATCATTCATGCACATCCTTTTCAAATTCCAACCCAACATCTCACCAACCCAATTGACCAAGCATGAAAAAAGATACCTTATTGTTGTCACACAAGAACCAACAATAGGAAGTCTTGCTGCTGCCACACAAGAACTAGCAGTAAGAAACGATGCTCTATTGCCATATAAAAATAGTGAGGAGAAATAAAGCAGCTGATACACATCTTGAAAGAGAAGTATAGGCTAGACACAAGAAACTACAACATGAAAAGTTGATGTAGAAGCCATTCCTTCTCAAGAGTATGCTATCACACAAGCACGATGGAAAACAAAGGCATGATTTCTTTGATTTGTTTGCTTTGTTCAATGGTGCACATGATGGTTCACATCTTCATAAGTCAAAATTATTGACAGCCACATTTTATATGGTATATGGATTTTCCACCATCTTATACATATGGTATCTTTACCATCCACTAATGCATACATTGGTTTTAGCCATCATGAACATGATACATGCACAATGGAAATCTTGTAGCAGCCTTTTCAAGGTCTGATGTGAATTTTATCTCAGCAGCATGAAGGTAATGATTACTCCCAACATTGGTCATTTGTCAAGGTTGACAAAATTTCTGAAATGAGTTTGATTGTTGTGGAATGTGCAAAAGAATGCTTGGCATCTCATTCAACGAATAGTCCTGTAGCAATGGCATGGCTTTAATGGTAAATAAAACACGGTTGCCTCTATTTACAATCATAAAGGAATTTTTCTAATGATTTGGGCATTTTTTTGTTCTGAAACAAACACATGCTGCCATATAACAGGGTATGAAACAAGGGTAGGTGATTTGTTCTTTCCATGCTCTAAAAAGAAATTTGATCATTTTAATGCTGCATTCAGTTACTCTATTCATCCCTTTTACATATATTCATATATCATTTCATGCTCATCATTTTGAGGATTCAGTTGGTGTCCCAATTGTTGGAGATCATTGGTTTTCTTTTAAAATCACAAAGAGGCAATATGAAGAATTGATTACACTTGGGTTGAAGTTGGTTTTAATAAACCTAAGTACATGATGTATCCTCAGTTTGAGGGAGATGGTTGTTTACAACTAAGATGACAACTCTTCTTTTGCATGAGTACATGTGACATATTTAGTTTGGGGAAGTGGTTTTTGACATTTTTTGTGCATACTGATTTTTACTCATTTACAACTTGCAAAAGGGCAGAAATTGAAGTCGACATATCTCCCAAAAGGTGATCTGGGTCTTCATAAAATTTGGTGAGTAGATGCACCAAGGTAATATGAACTATACCTCAAAGTTGCAGCCCAAACCAGTTTGTATTTTGTGAAGTATTAGTTCAAGAAGTTTAGCTGCAACACACTTTTTCATGTTCATCCACATAAAATGATGAATTTGAATTGAGCATATCTCACAAACCACGCATTGTATCCTCATGAAATGTGGACAGGGAATGCATAACATTATGAAGAACAAACGTGGAAAGTTTCAGCTCAATCTAGTGCACGGTTTTTGAGAAAATGACCATCATCACCTACAGCCAATTCACATTTTTCTCAAAATCCGTGATGTGGGTTTGTTTAATTTTTGGTGTGGAGATGATTTATAATGGTATTTACTTTCTTGCAAAATTTAGCTCAACCCAGTTTGTATTTTGTGAAATATTGGTTCAGGAAGTTCAGCTGCAACACATTTTTATTCATGTTCATCTACAAAAGTGCAGAAATTGAAATGGACATATCTTTCAATTGGTAAGTTGGATTCTCATGATGCTTTTATAAGAAGTGTATAATATCAAGATGAACAAGCTTGGAAATTTTCATCCCAATCCAATGTATGGTTTTTGAGAAAATGACCATAATCACCCACAACCAATTTGCATTTTTCTCAAAATCCGTGATGTGGGTTTATTTAATTTTTGGTGTGGAGATGCATTCAGATGGTAGTTACTTGCTTGAAAAATTTTAGCCCAACCCAGTTCATCATTTGGGAGAAAATGACTTCAAAATTTTTCCATTCAAAAGATTGCAACACCGTAAAATATTGCCATTTTCTCATTCCGTTCAGCTACGACTCCTTTTTTTCGTTCCGTTCAGCTACAACTCCGTTTCCCGTTCCGTTCAGCTGCAACTCCTTTTTCCATTCCATTCAGCTACAACTCTGTTTTCCGTTCCATTCCACTGCAACTCTGTTTTTCGTTCCGTTCAGCTGTGACTCCATGCCCCGTTCTGTTCAGCGACAACTCCATTTTCTATTTCGTTTAGCTACGACTCTTTTTCCTGTTTTGTTCAATTGCAACTCCATTTTTCGTTCCGTTCAGCTGTGAATCCGCCAAATTCACCGCTAAATTTAGCTCTATTTGGGCTACAACTCCGCCAAAATCTTTGCTAAAACCTTCGCCAAATTCTCTGCTAAAATAAGCTGTGACTTCGCCAGATTTCTACTAAAGAGCTGCGAATCCACCAAATTTTATGTTAAATCCTCCGCTAAGTGACTCTGCCAATTTCTGTTAAACTCTCCATTTCTTCTAGCTACAGCTGTGCGAATGGTAAAATGAAGGAACAAGTGAATGAGTTTTTCTAGTTGGATGCTACACATGTATTGGGTTGCATGAGGACATGCAACAAGTTCAGTTTGGGGGAGATGTTGGGCCCTAGAATTGTCCATTTTTTCATCACTTATCGACATATCTTTCATCTATTTTCTTATAATTATTGCCCATTTATCATTCCATTTTCCATCCATTTGTTGTAGCTGTGCGCAAAACAGCATGCTACTTCCATTGATGTTTTAAGTGGTTAATAATGATTATTTTCCTTTATCTTTCATGAATTAAAGACTATTATGCATAATTTTACTAATGATGGTTTGTGGAGTGAGTTGTCACGTATAGGACGCTCATAACCAGCTATTACAACCTTAACAAAAAATGCATGCCACATAAGAAAACCTTGATTTGCATCTTGATTTACAGGCATATGGAAATGAATCTCAAAAATCCAAGACATGGGTTTTTTGCGTAACATCCTCATTTACCTGAATCGTGAGGAAATCACCAAACAAAGCCACAATTTGTGATCTGCAGGTGGTTCTTCAAGAGAGTATTTTCCAGATTTGTTGTTGCGGCCAGTTCCAAAGTTGCCAGCAGTTACGGCTGTGTTTCAGTTGTTACAGATCACAAGTTGGGGGTTCAGTTCCTCATTTCCATGAGATAATTTTATGTATAAATATGTAATCAATCTCATTGAGAATGGAGATTGAGGAATATGAGAGAAAACAATGTTATGATGTAGGATTTGATCCAGATCCATTGTAATACTTTCATTATGATAATACATTCTAGCAATTTCTTAATGCTGGAGTTGTAGACTTTCATTGTGGAGATCTAGCTCTACTCAGTGGAGGAAGGGCCCTCTTCCCTGAGCAGATGCTGGTAGTGTTGATTGTAGGTGTTTTATTTTGTAGATTTGTTATTTGTTAATTCATGCTTTCATGCATTAGATCGATCATAGTTGTTTTTATTATTTAGTTCATGTTTTTTATTCATTAGATTTATCATAGTGTTCTTCTATTAATTCATTTTGATAGATTGTTGGCCAACACAACACTTATTTTAGATTTATGCAATCAGATCTTGTTTCATGATAATTGATTTTGTTCAAGTGTGATTAGATTTGCAGTGTGATTTTATGAATAGGATTAGATTTGATTTCTTTTCAAGCATGTGTGATCTAGTCTACAAACAGTTATGATTGCATACCAATAGATCAACAGTGTTAGGTAGAAATTGTGCTTGCATAGATCTTGCACGATAACTTTGAAATAAAAGAATTCCTCGGGTTGATAATTTATGTTTAGCACTCTGCATGTTAAGTTTTAATTAACTGACATATAGTGGGCACAACAACAACCAATGCATATATGTTCCCTGCATAAAATAAAGTGAAAACCTAGGAGTCAGTTAACTAAACACAACTAGTTGTCAAACATTTCAAAGTGATCAACATAATAGTCGAACTTGATTGTATGAGATCTGAAATGTGGTCATAGTCATGTGAAATACTCGATTGGCCTTCCTCCAACTGGGATAATTCTCAAGTTATTTGTTGGCCAATGGGGAGTGATACACGATCCCAGCTGTCAACCCAATCTGTGGATTCACAGTTGTCCCATTCACCACTACTACATGGATAACAAAAACAAGAGAGTTTTCTTATCCACATTTCAACTATAGCATTGTCTGACGTCCTAACTGAATGGAATGTATGAGTTTCTTGGACGGTCTTGCACTCATATAGGTGTGATCGATCTACATCGACCACCTCCCAAAAATATCTATGTACATGTGCTTTTTTATATGATTGGTCTTCTTGCCTTCTGGCTCCCTGCCCCATCACTGAAGAACATCATGCAACAATAGTATTTGCATCTCGAATGAGCGAAATAGTTGTGAATTTCATCTCTTGCCTACGTAATGCAGTCTTGATGCATGCACCTACTCCATCATGTTCCCATTTTCCATGTCTGGTCTCAAAATAGTTCCAAATATGTGGCACCTTGTGCCTCTTGTGGAGAATACACAACCATTGGAAGACACCGGAATTTTTGAATTGCCCCACACAACCATTAGACCATATCCAATGTTGTTCCATCTATATATTTTTATCCTCCAAGTGTTTGTAGAACAATTGAAAGCTATGTTGTACATAATCCAAGTCATGACACCTGTCATCACTTATGTAAAAAGTGATACTCCTTCAATATAACCCTGTTCTCTTCAGTACTATTTGCTCCATGTCTATAGGTGATATGGACCATTATGCTGACCTGATCTGAGTGATAATATTGACTCTGAATCTCATTTTGTGGTTGAAGAGTGTATTTTTCCGCAAAATCGACCACTGATAATATAGTTCCAATAGGAAATGTATCCCTGCACGCGCTAAACTGCTCATCTTTCCAACGAGCCACATGTACATGCTTTACATACTGTTGTGTCTTTTCAAAGAATTCCTCCATGAAGTTGCATACCAGTACCTGGTAGATCAACAATAAAGATGTATAGATCAATAGGTTGCTACATATATGAAGTAGCAATAGATATCAATAGGAAAAAATACTATTCAGGAACTCGTTGCTAACCTGAGAGGTGACCAATTGTATTTTTTTCCTTTCATTCCCTCCATCGATATCATACGTGACATATTTGAATGTCTGCAAGTTCACTTCATGTCTCCAAATTTCATGCTCATTGGTGACATGTATGCATTTGTCAAAAAATGCCATTCCACCACACCTTGGGCATGTCCCATCTACACAAGGGCTTTGATAAAATGTGCAACCTTCTGTCCTTCTACACAAGATGCTATGGATAAACTCTCTAGATGATGTCGGTGGCAATGTAGTTGAGCATTCCTGCACAAGAGTGTTATGCAAAACACGTAATATATGTATATTTGTATCCTAATAATAAGCGTACTCAATGTCATTTTGACAAGAACATGTGTTACAAATTTCGTTTATTTTAACATACCATTGTTTGCATTTCTCGAAGGATCTTTGGCCCAAGTTAAGTTCATTATGTTCATGCCTAAACCTCTCATATAATTTTGTTTGTGCCATGTCAATAAAATGTTTAATGTGGGGCTCACGATCCCTTGAACCCATTCTCAATTTTAGTACATCTTTTTGGTTGGATGAAGGTCTACTATTTTCATGCTAAAACTCTTGCACCAGTCCCTTTACCGCATCAATGAGCTTCATATCGGAGCGTGGAAACCTGCCAACGAAGGACCAGACATTTGTTTCACCAGATTCAAGTTATTCTCTTCTAGAACAATACCTACGAACTGCTTTGATATCCAATCCTACAAGTTTGGATGTAGGCTTAAGAAGGTGAAGGGCCATGGTGCTTTTGTTCACGATTGATTGTGACAACACACGACAAGCTGCATTGCGATCCTTTGAACAAGATTTCTTTCCAATATTACTAAATGCATCTACCAAACTTCTAACAACATAAGAACTTGGTTCAAAACTATTTATCATCTTTATCCTTAAGTTTTTCCTAACAACAGTCATAGACCTAGATTTTAACAACGATATAAATAATCTACATTTATCTCCATCACATTTAGAATAAAAATAGTTGACAAGTATCTGTTGAGCTTGATATGCAATACGGCATTTAGACAGTGTACCTTCAAGCAAACCAATGAGACTTTCATCGATTTGTATACGTTTTGGAGTTCTTCGGTGTGAAGTTGCTAATGGAGGTAGGGAGGTTGGAATTGCACCCTATACCATATCACCCGATCGGTCGGGTGTTTGAACATGAACTTCATGTCATTCCGTGTCTTCCTGATGGTTGGACGGTGGCAATTGGAAATCCTCTTGAGTGGTTTGAACAACATTGTCTTCTTCGAGCATACCTTCGGCAGTCAATGTCTCTCTAACTTCGTCACTTGTATAATCACATTCAATTAAATCTGGAAAGGTTTCAGGTGGCCTTGATGTGCACCTACATTTTACACCTTGATCAGTGCCATGTAGTGCTCATTCTTCTACTAATATGGTGACCGAAGACCCCTCGAGCGAATTCTTTTGTCTTTCTTGATGTGGATTGGTAGGAAGAACT
>LPNX010082012.1:396425-453925 GCA_001517045.1 Pseudotsuga menziesii | reverse complement strand
GTATATAATCAAAGGTATTGGGAAATCAAGTAACCATCATAGAATTGCATGACATAAAGTAAGATACAAAATTCAATAACAGAAGGGATTACGAGCATGAATTTACAAAATGAACTTGGTCCTGTCACTAAGTATTTAATGGTAACTGCACATTCTCATAAGAATATTGCAATGGATTTTAAGATGAACATACATAGGATACAATCATAATAAAAATACAATTCATAAAGGAAAACAAAACAAGCTCATGATCATAATCATATCAAAGTAAGTTCTGTATTAAAGATGCAAAGAGTATTTACGTCTTATAGTTCATATTCAAAACTAGATTCCCATCTATGATTCCAACCTCCTACCACATCTAACTACTGGCTATTATATACAAAAATTTTGAGTTTTTGAAACAATCATCAGATCCTATTTTCATGGATCAAACTCTTCAAAAATAGAAAAGTCTCATATCTTCAGAATCAGAGTTAATACAAGTGTAATAAAAATAGAATAATAATGGACATCTGTCAAATTCTAATTACTTTCAAAACTAACTATCATCCTATGTCTTTGTCATCTAAAGACTCTTAGAAGCTTCTGCTAAAATAGTCAGATCACTTAAAACCTGGGATCTCTTCTGCAACCTGGCATATTCAGCATCCTTATTCTCCATTTGATTCTGTGCTTCTTTGATCTGGGTCTTCATGTGCTCATATTGCTTCTAGATAACTCTCTTCTCCTTTAAGATATCTTTGGATATTAAAATCAGCTTTTGATAATCAGTTTCTTTTTCCTCCAAGTCTTTCCATAGCCTTTTATTTGCAGTCATCAGTTTTTCATTGATCTTTTGAAAAAACTTGGTCTGTTCCTTATATGTCTGTAAATAATTTTCAATCTGATTTAACTCTGGAACTATCTCAGCCTCCTTTTCACCCATAAGAACTTCATCTTTATGTATAGTTTTCGAGACTAAACAATTTTTAGAATATACTTGTTTACTCGTGCAAAACATTTCAGGTATACATCCTGAAATACCCTGAAGATCAATGAAGTTTTCATTTTCAAGACAGTACTACTCCTTGGACACCTGTATATTTTCCTCACTAAAGGAATCATTTACAATCACAAGCTTTCCACAATCTTTATTTCTTCCCCTAGAATTATGTATTAGTTCCATTTCTACCTCCATCCTGCTCCTTAGCCTAGTCCTGGGATTTAAACTAATGCCTTCTGGATTTAAAACCTGAATTCATTCTTCTTTCTTTGAATTTATATTTTTTATAACCATGCTTAACGTATCAAGGTTTTTATGACCTTCTTTTAACTGCTTACTTGTTGTTTCATCTGTAGAGGAAGTTTCTAGAAACAAGTTATTCATTTTCTTTGGCTCTTCTATGAAATCTTTTCCTTATTCTACAATATGTTCAGTTCATTTTTCATGATTTTCCATTTGCTGATCCAAATCCTCTGCTGCCTTTTTTCCTTTTTCTTTGACCTTCTCTTCAAACCCTAATTCAGACAAAAAACTCTTCCAACTCCGTCGTTCTTTACTCAATTATGAAATCAACAACAACTTGATCAATCCCTGGTGATATATAGAATGAGTAGTGTGTTCTGGATGGGTTTGAACCTATGTGACCATCTTTTGTGGGATTTTTAACAAATAAAATGGAAGATTAAGTTTTAAACTCCCATTAATATGCATTAACAATCTCAAATAACACTTGAGGATTCTATCATATAGACCTTCATAGGTTATGTAATTATGAACCATTTCCAATGGAATTTGCCAATTGGGTTTGATTTTACTTACATGAATACCATTTTTCCAGTCTAGTTTCTCAAACCCTGGCAATAAGAATTCGCCATAATAGCCCTGAAAATATTGCTACTTGAAACACTTCTCTCCTTGCACTGGAACCCCTATTGCTTCTGCAATAGATTCTTCATCCATTGTAACCCTCAATTTCTTGAACTCAACCACTCCATTTTTGTAATTTTTAATGAAAGCCCGAGTCACCTGTATATTATAACCCTGCAACTTTTCACAAAAGGGAAACTGACCAGCGTTTCTCATTAACTGAACTAATCTTGGAAATTGCATTATCCACTATGTATTATCCAGTTCAAGTCTACAAATTAAACCTCCTGGCCTCCTTTTTACCATAGTATCTGCATTTTCATCCATTGCTACCTTCGACATTCTGCAAATTCCACATAATACAAACCATGCAGACCTAGTGTAATTTAATAAAGCAACATTAAATAGGGTTAACGTGATATTAACATGTCAATATCAACATTGGTACCATATGTCCATCATGTTTAATAATTCCAAATGCCTTAAACTCATACAAAACACCTGTGAAAGCATAGAGCATGCCACGATCAACAGGTTCATACATTATTTAGATATGCCTTCAAAGGATAATCATAATGCATTAAATGATAGTACCATCCTTTCCATGTGTACAATCTTCGCCATGTGTTCAGTCTATCCATGTACTTTCACTCCATCATTATGTAAACAAATGCTTTTAACCAACATCATGAATCAAACCAACTGGCAGTGCTTCAATATTTTCCTTCTAATATATGCTGCCAGTTTATATAACAAATTTTATGCTTAATTTTCATAAAATCTCTTGCTTTAATACAAACCCATAACTTTAAAAGATAAATTATTTGAGCTTTCAAAGAGAAAACCATAATAAAAATCATGACACACAAGGGTACAAGGAAAAGAATAAGGTAAACTAGGTTTATGAGCTCAAATAAGAACCTTAGGAAAAATATAAAAAATATAAAACCCTAGGATAAAAATGAGAAACAACTATAGAGATAACATTTGGCTCTGATTGGGGATAAAGCTCTCCTTGTGAGGCTTTAAGAACATCTTGACCTGTGCCTTTTGAAATCTGCTAACGTAATAACTTCTATCTTATTGGGCTAGAGTCTTATTCATGAAACTAAAATGATATATACAATGAATATGTACAATGGCCTTCTGCCACTCAAAATGTGTGGAAATACTTTAAAAAACGTCCATTCGCTAGACCTGCAATCTCCTCACCACTCAAATTCTGTAAAACAAAAGTATTATTTCCTAGAATCTTAATTACTGTAAAAGGCCCTATCCACAAACTATTGAACTTTCCATGCTTACCTTTTTTGTCCTTTTATGCATCCCATCTGAGAACAAGGTCACCCATTGCAAAAACATATTTTTTAACTTTCTTATTAAAACTTTCTTTCACCTTTTTCCTGTGCATCTCAGCTGTATTTTCAATAGTTTCTCTTTCTTGTTGCAATTGGATTATCTAAAATATTCTTCTTGTTATATCATCAAGTTCTTCTTTTATTTCCTGCAAGAATTTAATTACTGGGGAAGCTAATTGAACAGGAAACAAAGCATCAACTCCATATACCAATTGAAAAGGGGATGTCCCAATTGCTGCCAGTTTATATAACAAAGTTTATGCTTAATTTTCATAAAATCTCTTGCTTTAATACAAACCCATAACTTTAAAAGATAAATGATTTGAGATTTCAAAGAGAAAACCATAATAAAAATCATGACACACAAGGGAACAAGGAAAAGAATAAGGTAAACTAGGTTTATGAACTAAAATAAGAACCTTAGGCAAAAAATATAAAATATAAAACCCTAGGATAAAACTGAGAAAAAACCATAGAGATAACAGGAGGTTTAGGGCGGTGGGGTGTTTGGAAGAGAGAGGAGGGGGGGTTAGTATGAGTTAGGGGGAAGAGGGGAGTCAGGGGGGAACATAAAATAATAAAAGTATTGGTATAATTGACAAAAAAGCACTCATTGTAGTATTTAAAACCGCACTCCCGTGTTTCTTAACTAAAACGCGCCCCCGTTTTTATTAGCTAAAATGCATGGCACATTTTGCTTATATAAAACGTGCTTCCGTTTTTCTTTACTAAATTGCGCTCGCGTTTTGTTTAAATTCAAAAATATATTCCCTCCAAATGATAAGGCCGAGCCTCCACCCATGCTTTCATGGAATTCTTTTGCCTAAGTGTCTGCTTCGTACTTTGCTTTGGATTCAACATGCCTATGCCTTGGAGTATGATAAACCATGACTAATTTAGCATTATATCCAAATTTTCAATATGCTTGTGTTTAGTGGTTCATCTGATTATGCTGCACACTTCCATTTTTTAGGAGATTTTAGAAACAGATATGGTTTTTTTTGCAAATTCTAAATATGTAAATTTTAACAAGAATACATAATTTTTTCTATTTTTTTCTTATTTATCTTTTGTCATCACTCGTCAACTCAAAAAACACACTGTTAGTGTTTCGTCCATATCTCTTTCATTTCTCAACCATTTAAAAAAAAAATTGTATGGTGCACTAAAGAACACCAACCTCTACATGCTATAAAAACCCATTTCCAAATAATTGCATTAATACATTCAAACGCTGCACCCACAATTGACGTACCATTTTCAAGGTTTGATCTCCTAGATAATTTAAAAAAAAATTAAAAAAAATATTTTTATTATTAGAAAAATAGTCGCGCACTAGTCCTATATGTTCTCTATATGTATACTGGTTTTCGTAAGTTTATTCCATCAGTTAGACACTCAAACGTTGCACCCACAAAAACATATACCTTATAATTTGTCCCCAAAATATAAAGTTCTTGTTAAAAATTATCTAACTTTAGATAGTTAACAACATTTTCAATAGAAAAAAATTATATATTTGGAAAGGTCATTCAATTTCCTACATTTCTTTTTTTTTACTCATCGTAAGATTCATTGTGTAAGTGTCTCAAAATATCCATGCAAGTTGATGGATGTCTTTTTCTTCAGTTTTGTATTGCATCTAACGCGCCAAAAGAGACCCTCAACTTCTTGCACACACCCTTCTGATCTTCCAAGTTAGATTGATGGTCCTTCCTTAGGGTATCTTAATTTTCTCTTAACCAATAAATTTTTCTCACACCAGAATTTCTTTTTAAATATAGAAGTAATCATATATTTTTGACCTTACCAATGTTCTGCAAAATGTCATTTTCATTAATGCCCCAATGGTTTAACCAAGCCATGGTATCTTTACACCAACATCGCTTGAGGTGTAGTTGGTTTTGACTTGAGTTTAAAACAATTTTAGGAAGTCTCTCATTTCCCATGTTATTTATCTTATATTTGTACATCAGGTACTTAGTCATAGCAATGCTCTCGATGGGGGAAAGACCCACTTCTATGAGGAGAATAGGATAGGGCATATTGCTTTTAATTTTGAGGTTATAACTTTATAAAACACTTCTTGATTTGCTCAATCTTCCTCCAATATTATATAGAAATGGTGCACCCCAATATTTCAAAAGCATACAAGATAACAGGGATGACAAGAGTGACAAAGAGGAACTTCTTTTTATCCCACATGACTAGATTGGCTGATTTCCAGCTATTTTCAAGACCAAAATAAGCTTTCCACACTCCATTAATCCTTTTCGCAATGCTATAGTTCCAATTGAGCTTGTGATGAATATCAATTCCGAGATGCTTGTAAGAAGTCACTTCCTCTAGATTTCTATTATCAAAAATAAAATTTGCATAGGTGCCTTTCTTAGATTTTATAATCATGATTTTTGTCTTGTCGGTGTTAACAATCATACGAATGTTAGAGCAAAAATATTTAAGAATTCTTAATTGCTTATCGAGATGAGAATGACACATTGCCATAAGAATAATATCGGCAACATAAAGTAGGAGGATGATAACTATTCCATCTAAGATTGTATAGGTGCAACCTACTTCTTCTAAACACTTTTCTAGCTTATCAACGTAAATGTCAAAAAGGGTAGGGGAGAGGGGGTAGCCTTATTTAACTCCAATATTACAATTTATATATGTTGTTCACCCCTCATGATTCTTAAACTTGGCAATGACATTTTCATATAACTTTATCGCGGGAGCTCTCAAATCAAAAGGAACCTTAAGCTCCTCTAGCCTATTCCACAAGTTATTTCTAGGCACTGCATAAAAAGATTTTCTAAAATACACAAATCAACAAAATAGGTGAGACTTATTATTACAACATTCCTCTGCAATGATCTTGAGTGTAACGAGGTGGTCTGTGGTTGAATAATTCCTTCTAAAACTTGCTTGGCCTTTACTTCGCTTACCTTCTATTTCTAGCCATTCATTAATCTCCTTTACTATGATCTATGAATTTAAAATTTTATAAAAAATAAAATATATTAAAAAACATATAACATATAATAAATGTAAAACAAGAACAATAAGTATATACATAATCATAGTTATATTCTATGTGTATATAATGAAATGATGTAAGTATTTAAAAAGAGTGTAATAATTGTCATATTAACTATATAAAATTTCATTTATGTATATATATAATGAAATGTTGTAAGTATTTCAAAAGAGTGTAATAATTGTTTTATTAACTATAAAAAAATGTTATTTATATTTTAAAACAAATTATGAAGAATAAATATATTGTATGTATAAACTTAAAGTTAATTATAATTATATAATAATTATATAAAAAGTTAATTATGTTTAAAATATATAATATAAAAATATAAAACTTAAAGGTTAAGAGGAGCTTTATAGGCAAATGGGGGCTTCAATAAACAACCACTCATATCATTTCACAATATTATAATTTGAAAAGTTACGTAATGAGAAAAATAAATATCTTTTACAACTTTTCATATGTTTAATAAAAATAATTCTTCACAACTTTTCGTATGGTATATATTAATGTAAATTTGGTAGGATTCTTGAAATTTTTTAATACTTTATTATTTAATTAAAAATATATATAAAGTTAATGTATATTTAAAGCCGCTTATTGTTAAATTAGAATATGTATAAAGTTAATGTATAATATATATGCAAAGCCGCGTAGGCCAGTGGTTTAATAAACAAAATTGATAACCCTTCGAGAGCATGTCTTTAATTTCATCTTTACTAGGAACAACTGCACTTTTGTATAAAGACGTGATTGACATTTCCATAAAATTACAAATGGATAAATAAAGATTCTTTCTCGACCCAGTTGATATTTAAGTCGACAAAGTAGAGGAAATATGGGTAAGTGCAATGCACAAATAATTTTTATAAAAAAAAAATGATAAAACAAGATTCATAAATAAAAAAAATGTAATGATTACACATAATTGTGATAATGTCAAATAATTTATTTTATAAATAAAAAAATGATAAAACAAGATTCATAAAATAAAAAATGTTATGATTACACTACACATAATTGTGATAATGTCAAATAATTTAAGGAAATTTTTTTTTATTGATATTTTAACTTTTTTTATGAAATATATATTTTGATAAAGCTTGGGTATTTCTCTTCCAATGGAAGAAGGGAAGAATGGTTGTTGTAATTTTTGTGGCCACTAAGTGATGAGGGAGGGTAAACTGGATTTTGTATAAGCTGGGGTTCAATTTCATGATGGTTAACAAAATTATCATAAAAAGAATCATAGTTACAATGTGGGATTTGAATTGTAAATGTTATAATACTTATTTTATTTTTAATAGTTTTTAATAGATCAAAGATTAAAAAATATTTTATTTTGTTACTTAAGAACCTAAACTTATTTTTATAGGCTTGTGTTCAATCTCAAAAGCATCAACAATTACATCAATAAGGAATACAACTCGAGAAAGATTAGCCCTTCATTACAACCTTCGAATCTATCTAAACATCTTGTATGTGCTTTATTTTCCTGGTGATCAAGATTTATGTGAGAATGAAATGAAAGAGCATATATATATTCACATACACAGATGTATGGCAAGAAACATAATGATATAATAAACTCAAATTCTATTAAAATGAATGAAACATAACAAACTGTAAAATAAAAGCAGCTAGAATGGTGGTAGCTATATCTCTGAGAAGATATGTGGTGGCTATGCTCATTCATGAAAAGATAAATACAAAAGGAGGCCGAAGGGCCTTTTATCATAAAGACTTGGAGATGCAGATGCCCTAACCCTAACCTAGGAGATGATCTGTAATAAATTTTGTGGCCCCTAGGTGGTTAATTGAATAGACAGCTTCCCAGGGTCATAACATTTGCATATGATCTTTGTTTTGGCCACTCAATAGCCCATTAGAAAGGTCTATCCTAGATCTACAACATTAGATTAGGGCCAATGTAATGTCCCGGGCCCTTGAGATAAGGCCAAAGGTGCTAAAATTAGGACTAGCTTAAGTTTAAGCACAACAAATATAGATAAATTGCTATTAAGATGAGTAACTATTCACCCAAATAATTAAAACTTTTAACTCTATAGATTGAATTATCAACTAAAGTTGCGACACTTAATTATTTAATTACGACATTTAATTAAATAATTAATTACATGACACTCAAATAATAATTTCCAAAGTGTGAGCTAAGGGTTGTAATTGCAACAAGAACATGAATAATACATGATAAACATTATCTTCGATGTGAAGAACTAATTTATGTACTTTTGGATTTTTTGATAGCATAATTTATAAATAATCAAGTATTGATGCCATTGATTATTTACAAATTAATCTATTTTTTTGATGCTCTTATGTGTGTGTTGTTAGTGAGAATAAAAAGCAAGGAAAACCACATATCATGGAACATCCATAGGCTGTAATCTACAGCCACATTGAAACCATAGAAAACAAAGAACATCAGCTACAACTACAACCCTCAAAATTGGCTCCCGATGACTATTCCCTACAGTTAATTGTCACTAATAAAAATTAAATCGTATGGTTGCCACCCTCCAACCATCAATTAATTTTACATCGAGAATACATCACTCATCCTCATATATGCAACTAAGAACAAATATGTAAATAAGACATTTACAATCAAATGATAGGTGCACTCATCTTGGCACTAGAAAACTATCAAACCAAAACAAACATATCTTGGTCATCCAGAAAGGTTTTTCAATGAAATGAAAGGTGGTTTTCACTAGAAACATTGTTCCAGATTCAATGGAATAGGTATAACAAAAAAAAGGAGTATATATGGTCAAACTAGATCATATGGTTGCGCCCCTCTCAATACAATAGAGCCAAAATTACAATTTCTTAATAATAAGAAAAAGAATAAAAAGAAGGTAACAGGCATAGAAACTCAATTCCATATTATATGAAATTCATCCTTCTTGCATGCATATCCTGGAATTCAATACATTAACACTCAAACAACCAATCAGCCACCATTTTTTTTTAACAGAAACTAAATTTTTTTGATTGATTAAAAAGGCTGTAGCCCAGCCAGGATTACAAAGGGGGAGTTCAGAAAAAGAAGGATGATGACCTCTAGTTGAGCCGTCAGCCTTCTTATGAGTACTTTGAGAGGTGAGTCCCAAATGCTTCTGATGCTATTTCGAGAAAATGATTGCTTGTAAGAGTAGACTCTCATGAATTGTGAGCAGAGAAGTATACATAAACAAATCATTAATTAGACAGGGAGGTGAAATGCCCCTTAATGAAAGGGTCCAATTGCTTCTGGGATCCCGAGCTAATATTTGAGGCTGCTTCCTTTTCTCTACGTTCTTTTTTTGTCTTTCACCCTCTGGTGAGGGGAGGAGAAGGAGCTGAAAAGTCTTTAGAATCAGAGGTTCCCTCTGACCCAAAGGAAGGGACCAAGGATGCCAATCTTGCATGGGCTGAAGTCTCGTGAACCAAAGCGTTGGGGTCTTTCTTAGAACCTGAAAGAGCATGTTTTGGAGAATCTTGTTCAGTTGCCTCCAAGGGGCCAAGGGGGCCAGGGGGAACGCCCTGCTCCGGGACATCCGCAGCTTCTGATTCTTGTGCTTCATCTTCCTGGAGAACTTCAAAACTATTTTTGTTTTCCAACCATGTAAATTATGCAAGAGGAGAATGATCTTGAGGAGAGACCTTGTGCTGAGAAGCTTGAGGCTCCTTTCGTCGGGGAGGACGGCGTCTACTAGTGACCGTCTGGAACTCTGTATCTTTGGAAGCTGAGATATTTGCTAATTTCTATGATTCTTCAAGATTGGGGCATCTTTTGATGAAGTGGCCGTATACATTACAGAAGTTGCATTTGAATGGAATCTACTCATAATCCAGTTCTTGAATGTGAATCCATTCTCCTAATGTGATATTTAGGGCCTCCGAAAGGCCTTTTCCTATATTCACCTCTACACAGATACAGGCGCATCTGAAGTAGCCCCCTTTTGGCTCTGCACTATCTAGATAGCGTCCTAGATTATTATCAATGTCCCTCAGAGTTATTTTCCCCCAAAGATGAAGAGGGAGGGTAGGGATTCTTACCCAAACTAGAGCGGTAGTGATTTCTGTTTCTGGGATAAACCCCAGAGTCCATGGGGCTAATAACAGGCCTCTCAAGCCCATGAAGAAGGGACCCGATCAAAAGAGTAGATCTCTTTCTTCTTTATTCAGAAATAGGAAAACAAAAAACCCTCTTCCAGCTGCGAAGAGAGAGACCTGTCCTTGCAGAAGGGGGTTCCAATGTTCTGCGATCCAGAGCTCCACCACCTTAAGGCTGGGCCATAACCTTGTGAACTTGCCGATGAGAGATTTCTCTGAGAGGATGAGCGCTTTCTGGCATGGATCTATACGAGAGAGCTCTAGATAAGGGATCTCATCCATATTTTTTACGAACTTGGAGGGAGTGTTAGAAGTTGTCTGAGGAACGACAGCTTGAATAAGGTCCTTGAAGGACGTAAGGTGGTCATGAGATCCCATTTCCTGAAAACCAAAGAGCCATGGGGAGAGAGTGATAGCTAGAAAAACCCCATGCTGAGACGCCACGAAGAGAAGCGGCGGCCAAAAGAAAAACCCCAAGCTAGCAGATGCTTCAAAGGGTGCCAACGATCCAGCCAGATGTCGACTATGCGTAGCGAGGGAGGTGGCGGCTAGGGAAACCCTAGCTGCATTTCAGGGAGAGCCTCTCTGCCATATATTACTAATCAACCACCATTGCACATATACCAAATAAAATAATGTAATGAAAACATAACATAATATAAATACTTATCTCAAAATATGGGAAACTAACTGCAGCAGGACAACTTTCCACCCATCTGTAGACACCGTCAATCCTTCCTCTCTTGAACAGGTCACCCCCTAGATGAGACCATGGATCCATAGGTAGAGGCTCACTTAGTCTCACTACTCTTGAAACTACCTCTTCTTAGAGCCACAATGATTCCCACTACTACTTTCATGTCTGCATTCACTTCCTATGGGATGTGACCTAGCTCGTCATTCCCATTTCTTGGATTCCTGTGTGAGAACCTAGACTAGTAGCATGATAGAATAGAAGTAAAAGGAAAAAAATAGAATTAGTCTAAGTCTAAACACTCTCTCAATAATATCAACATTCCCAACATAGTTAGATAACATAAGTGACATGGTCCAAAGCTCAAAATTAGCTTCAATAAGGAGAGGGCATATGAATTTATAGCACAAGGAGGCCAACTCTAACCCAAAGGGAAGAACTCAAATTAGAGAAAGTTAAGTTTTAAGATTCATCATGGAGACTTAACTTGAATGAGTGGAGTGGTGTCGTAGTGAAAATATTCCCTTTCTCAAATTAGCATCATGAGGAGGAGTTACCAAAAACTAAGGAGTGGAGCCATGAAGAGAACATGGAGGCACACTAATGAATAAAGGGAGTTACAGAACATCAAGGAGGGAGAAATGGGTGAGAGATGGCATCTAATAGGGTCATAAATATCATGGAAGCAAAAAAATAGGATCATCAATGCATAGTGTAAGATTGGAATCTAGAAAATAGCTTAGAACCGCTAAAAACTAGGAAAAAATCTCATAAATGACCAAAAACACATAAATGTGAGGGAATATCTTCCCAAGTATGGTTCCCTAGGTAAGAGGCCCCCCCCAAGGTGTGAAAAATATGTAACATTAACCCCATAGTCCATAAATATTGAGAATAGGGTCTGTTGTATAGGGTTTGGGTGACCAACATTATTAATCTCACCAAGGTGAAAATGTGAACTGGGATGGAAAAACTTAATCCAATAAAAAGTTATAAGGTGCTAGGGATGTCCCCATTCCCCCTCACTTTTTGGAATCCATGGTCCTCCATAATATTTTAGTTTCCTTTACTAATCCATTTGTTTATGTAATCAATAGCAACAACATTCAAAGATAGAAAAAATGCTAGTAATAACATTAACATTAATAATAGTGCCAAAGTCCAAAGTCACATTATCAAACAATAATCATAAGTCTTTAATCACATTAATCAAGAAAAGGATCATAATTCCACAATAATATAAAATATTATAAGTTCAAAATGAAAAAGAACATAAGTCACACAAAGGATCATTATTCCAGGGCTTAACAACTAGGGTATTACATCCCCCTCCCCCTTAAACAATGCATCGCCCTCGATTCATATTACATAATTGCCAAAAAATTTCAAAATAGATGAGGGTATGCTTCCCTCATAGCCTCCTCCATCTCCCAAGTCATATCCTCAGGACTGTAATGGGTCCATTGGACCTTTGTCTGCCCGATTTCTCGATTCTGAAGTAGCTTGACCTTGTTTCCCAAAATGGAAATGGGTTGTACCGGAAAATCCCCTTTTGGTTCCACCTAGATCACATTCCAATCATTTACATGGTTAGTATCAGGTATATACTTTTTCAATAAATACACATGTAACAAATTATGTACTCTAATGCAAGCAGGTAGGGATAGCTCATAAGAAACATGTCTTATCTTAGCTAAGAACCCAAAAGGTCCATAGTATCTGAAATCTAGCTTGGAGCAATTTCCAACTTGAAACTATATGGATATCTCTATAGATCTGCATATCTCTTCTACATGTCTTGAGATGCCTTTAGATTCTCCTTTATCTTACCCATTTGATCCTCCATTTCCTTTAATAATTTTGGTCCAACAATGAATATCTATGCTGGGTTATCCCAACTAATGGGAGTATTCACTTCCTTCCATACATGGCATTGAAAGGACTCATATTCAAAGAGGAATGATATCCATTATTATAAGCAAATTCCACCAAGTGTAAATAATCTTCCCACTTATATGGTTGATCCATCACATACATCCTTAACATATATTCAATTACTTGGTTAACTCTTCATGTTTTTATATCTACTTGAGGGTGGTATGTTGTACTCATGTTTAGACTTGTAACAAACTCCTTGAACAATCCTTTCCAAAATTTAGAAGTAAATTTCGAATCTCTATCGCATACTATAGCCTTCAGAATACCATGCAATCTAGCTACTTCTTTCATGTAAATATCTGCAATGTTAGCTGCTTTGTGAGTTGTCTTTACTGGAATGAAGTGTGTTTCCTTAGTCAACTTATCTACCGCAACTGGAATAGAATCATTTTGCAGTCTCGTCTTAGGTAACTTGGTGATGAAATCCATCATCACTACATCCCATTTCCATTCTTGTATTGACAAGGGATACAACAATCCCATTGGATGTTGATACTCCACTTTAAATTTTTGGCATTCCATGCACCTAGCTATATATTCTGCAACATCATTCTTCATCCCTGGTGTAAGTAGGAATATTTCGCCTTTTGCAGATAGAAGCTGTTCCTCTGGTCTGAATGGTTCAGATCTAGAACAAATGAGTGAACGACAAAGGATGAAGACCCTCCCTAGATGTTGTAGACACCTGGAATGCTGCTTCGATAGTGATCCTTTGTACCTGCAATCAGATCAAACATGCAAACACATCAAAGCTACCAGAACATAATCTATTTATCCATGTCAATGACTAAGGAATCCAACAACATTTAAATTTGAAATCAAAACAACAGTAATGTGGGACAGAAATCAGCTTTGCATTAAGATGAATGGAGAAATTTACAACGAATTAAGCCTTAGAGTCGACATGCATCTCCATGAAACCAACACCTTCATCCCCATAAGCTCCAACTTTGCTCTCTATACTCTCAAATGGCTTTGGCCAAGTGGTCAATCCAACAGCATAACAATACCTCTAAAGTTCTCCCCCTCAACCATGGACATGAGCTTGTATTTATAAGGCTCAATGGATAGGAATGGTTGAGAGATTTGTGGGTGAGGTGGCCTCTAAGATACTATGATGGGGGATCTCAAGATCAACTGACCCACTATGATAGGAATAAGGGAGGACACAAGGCTCATGATCTAGAAGCCTCAAGAAACTTCTCTTTTTCCCATTTTACCTAGGGTACCGCTTTTCTCCTCTTATGATAGAGTGGTTTAGGTTAGAACCACTTATGGACCAAAAGACATAGGCGGTGGCACCGCTTATGGTAAAAAAGATACAGGCGGTGCGAGCAAGGTACCACTCATGGTTAACGGGAAAACTGTGGTGCTGATTATTTTTATGTAAGATTGACAAACAACATGGGTTTCCACTCCAGATGTTGGGATTAAGGGCAAATATGTAAGTCAAGGGTCTTATCACATGGTGGTGATAGGATTTGGGTATAATAGGATGCCCCCCAAAGCATGAGTCTTAGAGGGATACAATAAATGAGAGCTTTGAGAGAACAAGTTGTCACTTCGAGGTTAAAATGTCAGCTTGATCGGAGCATGTCATCCAGTAGGTATCTGTAGTACATCAATATTTTTGACTCATAGACACAAGTAACCAACTCATGGTTGCAGACCAATACAAGGTAGATCCATGGGAGGAATAAATAAGCATGGCTACTAAAATACAGTGTAGATCCATGTGATAGAGGACTCAAACTTGGACATAGCTACCAGACATACAACGTAGATCTATGTCATACAGATGCAAATTTGATCATAGACACGGCCATACAAATGTGGATCCATGCTAGATATACAAAAGTGCATCGCAACCTGGGGAAAAGCAATGAGCCCTTTAAACAAATACCCAGGGTCTTCATCTCGTCTTCCACAAAGTACGATTCTATCCATGTGATTACAATGATTTGAAGTCAAACATGGTAGAAACCACTTGATTACCAGTCAATGATGTGAACCGTTAACAAGTGCGAGGGAGATCACCATTGATGTCAATGATTCCCAAGGTACCCTAGTACAATCTACTGAGTGTGAATAGATGTCCTATTGTCAAACACTCAGTTGATTCTATCGATCAAAGGTCAATGATGTGAACCTATGTTGAGAGCGAGAGAATCTGTCATTAAGGCATACAGATCTCAAGGTACTAAGTTTTTGTTTCTAAGACTAGTTCCTAGATGATGAGCTGATGTCGATGGGAATAGTCTCGTCGAAGGAGGGCCATGATGAGTTCCACATCGACGACATGAATTTATGAACATAGTTCTGGAATGATGTGAATGTAGTAACCATAAGACTGATTCAAAAGTACTAACATAGAGAGTGTTTTGATTGCAGAGGTCAACTTCTTCAACTCCCCTTTGAACATTGGGCAGCACGACAAAAGACTTGGAAGCATGACTGAATGGGACAAACTGACGATGGGATAGTGGAAAATGCATTCTTTTGAAAGACTCAAAGGAGTGACATGACTCATGAAAGTGTATCATCACGGAGATCAACTGAAAACCCAATTGAATGAAATGATATGCAGACAAGTGCCATGTTCAAAGGTAATGACAAACTATTGCCATTTATTTGCAAAATGATTCCCTTCCTATTTCCCCCATCATGATCGATGAGTGCCTCTTTTCGGTTTTACTAGTTCAAAGAGGGTAACAAACACTCAGTATAGCTTGTCCGAAGGTAAGTCCAAACTCATATGTTTTACAAGCCTGAGAGAGGAAGGGTTCGTTCCCAAAAACGAGTCTCTCAATGTTTAATTTAACGAGTCCAATGAAAGAAAACTTGGCATCGTTCATGTTTAGAGAGTCTGAACGATTACAGAAGAAGAATCCAAAGGGGTCCTTTTTTGTATGATTTAGTCCCTAAGGCTCGAAAAAGTGTAAAATCATACCTTAGAGAACTCTTCCAGTCATGATTGGCTGGATTGTTCCTTTTTTGTAAATAGTCTATCCAAACCGAAAAAGAGATAACCTACCGTCAGAAAGACGACTCTTCAAATGCTTTAACAAGCATGAAGAACACAATATCGCTTGACAATATTTTCATATTTAGGGAGCCTAAAAGGAGTTTAAAGAGGACTCCATGAGGTTTCTTTACATAATGTCAATTTTTACGAGCCTGGAAAGAATCAGAAATGGACTTAGACCTTTGATACTAGGTTTCAAGAGTGTGACCAAAGTGTCGTAACAAACGCTCATTGAATTTTTTCATTTTATGGAAGTACGAAAATGTCATAAACAAACTCCCAAAGCTTTACTGCTGTGGTTCTTCTATCCTAAAATCGACTAAAAAACAAGTGTTAAATGCACTCATAACTTAACATTAATGGATTACGACTGATAAATTTTGAATAAAAGGTGATTTTAAATCAAAACTATAGCATGCCAGGACCAAAAAATGCATATAAAAGTCATGTAAATAGTGAAAATCAAATCATTTTACTATTTACCCATAGTGGAGAGCATTTGGAGCACTTTCCTAGTCATATCTTCAGCTGTTGATATCGGGAGTTTCCACTGTTGGATTTGAGCGCCCTTAGTTCCAGGTAATAGTTAAAACCCTACTCTTCCTTTTCATAGTCTCAATTTTGATTTTGATAGGGTTTTGGGGTTGTATGGCAAGCCCTAAAACCATATGAATGGGCACCGTGCTTATCCCTTGCTGGATATGCGGTACCCCACTAGAATCACGCCTAAAACAAGGCTCACAGGCGGTGCCACTGCCTGTCTTCAGTGGCACACAGGCGGTGCCGGCCGTGAAGATTTAAAAATGATAGAACAAGAAAAAATAAATCATTCTTTTGAATTTAAATGATTAAGGATGATTCTAATATGTGCTATGATTGTTTTTGGCAGGTTTTTTCTGATCAATCATGGTGATATGGAAAGAAAAACAACATGACAATTATGACGCTTTCATTGAAAGGAATGCGGGTTGTATAGCTGCATTATGAGACTGTGGGCTCCTAAAATTATTCTGGACCCCTAGCATGGTGTCACATGAGCGGTTTCTAGAGCACATACTTCGGATGTGGAATCCAGCGTAGCAACACTTTGAGGTTGGGGCTCATATTCTAACAGTAGAGGTAGAGGACATCTACTTCTTGAATTGACTCTTGAGATGGGGTGCCCCCATATCGCTAATAGGTTCCCGAGGAGGGGATATTACCACATGAGAGTTGATAGACTGTCACTGTATCCCAGGGACGAGGACATCGGGGAAGAAAATCCCCATCAGGGCAGTGATGGACGGGCCTCTACGGACTGTCCTATTTACTATGCAGAGAGTGGACAGGAGTCAGGGTGCGCACCAGGATTCTAGGGCACACATGTTATATGCCATAGAGGCCATGGCACCTACAATATTCAACTAGGCAGAAGCCTTGCTTCCAATATTCAAAGATCAGTTGTCTAAGTGTCGACAGGGAGAACTGGAGCAGTTTGGCTTTGGTTCCATTCTAGCCTTCTTCTTCTTTGATCAGGTACCATATATGAGACCTCGGGTGTTCTTCACATAGTTGAGAGTGCGGGACCCCCGCATGCTGAGGTGGGTCCATATTATGGCTCGTACTGGAGCGGGCTGGGTTAAGGTAAATTTCAGTGACCCATTCTTTAGATGGCTTCAATATCAGATCCTCATGGTGGAGGATTATGCTTATGCGGGTACAGACTTTAGCGGAGACCCTGACCTACCGCTCCCACCTGGAGGATAGTGGGGTGGCATTGGTAAGAAGCAAGAAACCCTAAAATGGATACAATGTTTTTATTTTTTTTGATGTTTTATATTTATTGTGTTAAGTAATGAGGCCTGAAAATCTTCATGTAGATGTTGGAGCAGCATGACTTGGGGGAGCTTCCCCATTGGATAGATGAGCTAGAATCCGCTTTGTATCGTAGGGTGATGATATCACCGGGGATTCAGAGGAAAACCTAGAGAGGTTGACCTTGGATATCCCTGACTCTTCCATTGATGACCTTCCTCTAAGGTATTAGAGACCTACAGCAGGAGTACCGAGTCGATTTATTAGGCTGCTATGTAGAGTAGCCCGGGAAGTGATGTGCTACCAAGAGCATCACTAGACATTGTGTGTATGAGATATCTACTGAAAGCTGACAGCTTCAGGATTTTGTATGGTGATTTTTTCCTGAAAGCCTACGTGCTTCAGATGAGGTCTTGGGACCTATTTTTTGTAAACTTGTTCATATATATATATATACAGACTTTTACCTGGTGTTTATATGTCTCAAATGGTGAATGCATTTTACATGAGTTTTATCTGTCTTTAATTGTTTATTTACAATGAACCATATTTGATTTAACGTCATGAATGGGAAATATGCCAATCCAGGATGTAACTAGCTAATGAGTCAGCAACTACATTATATTCCCTAGGGATATGCCCATAAGTGATGGTTTCAAATGATCTTTCTAACAGGTGTACCCTCTGAAAGAGGTGGAGAAGCACATGATTTCTAATGGTATAAACATGGTTTAGATAACAAACCATGATTTGTGAGTCCATCAAGACTACCAGATTGCGAACATATTGGGAGGTAGCTTCATTCAGAAGACCCATGACTGCTTGATACTCGGTGATGTTATTGGTAGCGGGACCAATACAAACCACTCCTGAACTGACCAAATATTTAGCCGGGGAATAGAGGAACCAAGAAGCTGAGGTGAGATTCAAGGTGTGGTGGAAAGCACCATCAACAAAGCCGTAGAAAGCCATCTGCTCTGCATGATCAAAACATGGTATAAACAGATGCGGACACTAAACTCAAAACCATATTGAAAATACTAAAAGCACACTGAAATTCAAGCAATATACATATATACAAGATACTATCCAAGAAAGACCTAGGCATAGTACCTTTTCAGGTACAACCCATTGCGAGGTTTCCCCAAAGGGATTCTATCATAGTCAATGAGCTCATAGGCTCCTTTCTCTAAGACCTTAGAAACAATGAAAGGACCATACCACATTGACACGAACTTACCCTTCCCTAGTTTGTCATATCTCTGGTCATAAGTCAAAACTAGGTCACCCTCGTTAAAGGCATGAGGTTGGAAGGATTTATCATACTGTGCCTTGACACGTTTCTTATGTGCCTCATTAGCCAAGGCAACATCTCTCTGAGTCTCACCAAGGTTATTCAAGTACAAAAATATTTCTTCCTCTGTGGAAGTGTATGGAAGAAGTTCGATGACAAGTTGTAAAGATGGAATCTGACATTGAATCGGTAAGACAACTTAGAGTCCATAGATAAGCTGGAAAGGAATGAAACCAGTAGCTGTTTTCACTGAAGTCCTATAATCCCAAAGAGCGGAGAAAAGAATGTGGTTCCATTTGGATTTATGATCTCCAACCATCCGATGAAGCATAGTTTTCAAAACTTTGTTAATGGCCTCTACTCGACCATTAGCTTGTGGATAATACGACGTAGAGTTTTCATGGTGAAAACCTAGTTTGGCACTCAGTTCCTCAATCATTTGATTATGGAAATGTGATCCGTGATCAGTAACGATGGACTGTGGGACTCCAAATATAGCTATGATATGATTGAACAAGAAGAGAGCGGTAGTCTTACCATATTCTGCATATGTAGGCATGGCCTCAGCCCACTTTGTGAAATAGTCCATGGCTGTGATGATGTAACCATGCCCCTCAGCTAAGGTAGGCTTACAATGCATAAAGTCAATCCCCCATTTTGCAAATGGTCCAGCAGTAATGATGGGGTGTAGCAGAGCAGGATGGGTGCACTTTTTGGAATAAAAATGTTGACAAGGGGGGCATTTCTTAATAGCCTCATGACATTCTTTGAAGACAGACGGCCAGAAATAGCTAGTGTGAAGGATTTTCTGGGCTGTAGCCATCCCAGATAAATGAATGCCACATGCTCCAAAGTGGCAATCATTCAACACATGTTCATCCTCCTCATAGGTGAGGCATCGTCAGAGAATAGAATCAATCCCACATCTATACAAGGTATCATTCAGGATGAGGTAGTATTTCGCATGGTGACAGATACAACGACGATCGTCATAGGATAAATGCAGCTGAAATCATTGTGTTTGGAGATAAATAAGAAAATCTCCATACCATGGATTGGTAGTGCTGATCAGGAACAAAAATTCATCGGGAAATGAATCACTGGGCTTAGATTCCGTTGCAGCACAGGGAAGATCACACATGAGCTTGACAAAGACCAAGGATTTATTTGATGTGACTTTGGTGAATTCCAAATCAAACTCCTGTAGTATGGCTATGCATCGGGAGTACTTGTCCCTGAGCACCTGACGAGTCAGGATGTAATACATAGGGTTCTGGTCTGCCAATACAGTGGTTGTGTGGAGAAAAATGTAGTGACGAAATTTTTGTACAACAATGACCTTAGCCAATGCTAACTTCTTTGTGTGTGAATATCAGGTTTCAGAATCCATAAGATTCTTACTAGCATAGTAAATCACGTGCTCCTGACCGTCAGGGTTTTCCTGTGCCAAAACCATAGCAATGGTAGTAGCGGAGGCAACAATATATAAGAGAAAGTCCTCTGAATAATCGGGGGGGTGTATCATGGGTGAATGAGTCAGAGTGTTTTTGAGAGTATCAAAGGCACGTTGGACTTGGTCATCCCAAAAGAACGAAGTGTCCTTTTAAAGGAGACACATATAACCGTGCATTTTCTCTATGAAATTGCATACGAAACGGTGGAGGAAGTTTTCCTTACCTTGAAAAATTTGGAGTTCAAGGAGATTAGTTGGGGCTGGTAGAGACAAAATGGAGGAAATTTTCAAAGGGTCTATCCGGATGCCATATTTCAAGACCACAAAGCCTAACAGATGCCTCGTTTCAACGTAGAAAACACATTTATGCATATTGTGTTGGCTGCTATGGGAAGACCCGGGTTTACTATAATCAACCAACAACACCCCTAGCTCACTGGCCCTTTCGGCGACAAACCGCAAAGCGGCCTGAAGTCTCACCTGAAGTGACTCTAATGGGTTGGCCAAGGACTCAAATGTCTTGGACCAGGTTCTGTGGCTATCCTACTTGTGACTTGCAGCTCTTCTAGCTATGGGGTCTCTTTCTCTGCGCGTCGCACGACCTTCTGCTCGCATCGCGCGATCTCCTCGTCTCGCAGCTCTTCTAGCCACGAGATATTCCTTTCTACCACCGTGTGGTCCTTCTCTATGTCGTGCACTTTCCCTGACTCATGATATCTCTGGCCTTATCGCATCACCGCGCACCATGCGACACGCAGCTCCTGCCCAACGCTAAGTCCTCAACCAGCAGTATCGCGCACTGCAGCTCCTCTGTCGGTGCGGTATCACCTCTCTGTGCTATCCTACCTCCGAGGTTTAGTGCACTTAGCATTGCTCGTGTCGACGTGCAAGACTTAACATACAAGGCTATTCGATACTGCAACTAGTGACTGTTTCACGCAAAGCATAAATGAACCATATACAACATGCCAAAGACTTTTGACTGATGTTTATCCTTCTATATTGCTGTGAATTGATTAACACATTCGTTCATTAAACTATAAACAAAGCCCATGAAATGACTGAGAAATGCATAAGTAAACACAACACATAACCCAATCACATAACACTTGATTTTAACGTGGTTCACCTCCAGGATGGAAGTTACGTCCACAGAACTGTGTTTTTCTTATAGCTCAAGGGAAGGTAAAACACAGTTTTGCTGCACCGCATATGCAGCTCAAGATATTCTCTCTTAGATCTCTTTTCTCTCTATATTGTTCTCCTACAATATACTCTTCCCTCTCTGTTGATCCCTGCGGATCGTTACAAGCATACTCTATAAGCCAGCTACTGGTTACCGTAAGATTGCTACCGCTAATAACAGAACCAGAGCTAGGCTTTTACAACAGTCTAATAGTCTGAAAAACACTACTAACAACTGAATGAACCAACTAACTGACCAACCCTTTTACAATACAAAATATATCCCTTTATAGGCAGCCCGAAGGTCTTGCCATTACAACACTGTGGGCCTGTCCCAACAGTAACCCAAAACCCTAACTAGTGACAGTCGGCCATATTTGTACTTGAGGTAGCCACTTTCCGTCACACCACAGCTCTCTGCAGTCTTCCATGCTTCTCAGCACTGATCATGGGTACTATGCACCGCTTCTATTTTCTGTCCTTCATCTTCAATGCTTCAGCCTCATTGCTCCTTCTTCTTTATGAGGGTCGCTGAGCCCTCCTGTCTTCCACTGCTGCCTTCAATGTAGTGGGTGAGCTCTCTCTTCTCGGCCGCTCAGGTATCGTTGCCTTTCTTGACTTCTATATCTAAAAATTCATGGTTTTCGGCTCTGCTCTGCAACTGGAAACGTGCTACGGCGTCGTAGCTTTGTCCTATCTTCTTTCCGCCAAAACTTATCTCTCCGCTAAACTAGCAGCTTCTTCTTTAGCTACGGGACCCTACTCCAACAGATTGAGCTGTATATTATAATGACAACATCTTAGGAAAATGTCTCTAAGATGACCAGAGTGGTCGACCCATCGCTGTGAATGAGCAGGGAGGTCATTAAGGTACGGTTCAACAATATGTTTAATATCGTGAAACGCATAGGACATCGTACGCTGGAATGTGGCTCCAGCATTTTTCAAGCCAAAAGGTAACTTATTATATGCAAAGGTTCCCCATGGGAAAATGAATGTCGTATTGTGTTGATCAGTGGGTAATATCTCAATATGATTATAGCCAGAGAAGCCATCCATAAATGAGAAGATGACACTTCCAGCACAGTTTTCGATAATCTAATCAATGTGAAAAGTAGGAAAGTTGTCCTTGGGACAAGATTTATTCAAATCCCTAAAGTCAATACAGAATCTAATGGTGCCCTGGTTTTTATTAATAGGGACAACGTTCGATACCCATTCCATCAGGGGTACTGGATAAATAAACCCAGCTTTGAGAAGTTTCTCAATTTCAGCTTTAATAGCTGCGGCCTTCTGTGGATGGACTTGCCTTAGTTTTTTCCTGACAGGCTTGGCCGTGGGATAGGTTTTAATCTCATGGACCACAATGTATGGGTCAATCCCCGACATTTCTTCATAGGACCAGGAAAAAATATCACGAAATTCTTTGAAAAGTGCGATGTATGCTTCAGATTCATCTGCCGAGCAGTTCTGCCCAACATGAACATGCTCGATGGTACCAATCTTGGCTAATATGTCAATCGGATTTGTTTGAGTAATGTTGCAAAGGTTTCCTTCAGAATCTATGTCTTGCAACAATATGGGACTTTGGGGTACGTTGACAATATCAGTAGGAAACACAGATGCATAATCATGGTTAACCAAACTGGTGTTGGGGAGGAACATGGATCTATGATGGTGATCCTCCCAAATGGAGTCATTCGTACTCATGATTTCCATAATGGAATCGTCAGAAGGAAAAGTATCAGAGAGATAATATAGAACAAGAAGAGAAGGTTCTAACCAGTAAGGTAAATGGTAAGGATCCGAAGCCACTAGATGAAGGTCATCAGTGTGATCATCGGAAAGGGTTTGAATGGTGTCGTACATTGCTTTGTGTGAACTCAATGATGTGGACTCAACAACTTGTTTTCCCCTAGGCTCACAATCAAAAGAGGTAATCATATGGACTTTCCTGGAATCCGTGTTAGGAGGAGTGGGTGGAAAAATACCCATAAGGGATGAATCCTTCAACATGCCTACCCCAATCGACTGGTAAGGAGGAGGGGACTGGCCTAACATGGGGATGTTATTAGCCATAGAGGTAGTAACATATAGCGTACATAAATAAAGCTGGTCAATAGTAAAAATTCTCCCTATATGCGGAAATTGGACTGTTTGGAATACTGTCGAAGCGACAACAGTCATGGCATAAAACCAATTTCTTCCTAGAAGGAGGTTGTAATCTAACGAGGCATCTACCACTTCTACTTGAATGGAAATGGATTTTCCCCCAAGCTCGACTGCGAGGGTTGATATGAGACCATGGGGTTGGAAACCTCGTATATAAAAGGCCTTCAGAGTCGTAGGGGATGTTACAAGCTCGGGAGAGTTGAGAGCTTTCGAACAAGACAGAGACAAAAATGAGGTTGAATTTCCTTCATCTAGTACCGTTCTAAAAAATTTCTTCCTAACTAATTTCATAATGATCTGAAAATCAAGTTTATGAGGTAGCCTAGACTTATAGTTCTCAATATTGAAGTGAATCAAATTAGTATTATCCGAGTCTAAAGCTCCTAATGCCATTAACAAGTTTTTGCGCTGTGTAGGACAACTTTGGAGTAATTCTAAGGTAGACACTGCACAAGGTGCATGAGCGAGATCTTCAACTACATTATAAAATTGAGCAGATCAGGCATTAGGATTAAATACAACCTTCCAAAGAGTACTCTTGGGTGGACGTAAAATCATGTCGAGAGTAGGCTTCTCGATGGATAGGGGGACAGTATACGAGGATTCAGGAGAACTAGTAGAGGGAGCTTTCCCTAAAGAAGAATGATCTTCTTTCTTGTCTACGGGTTTGTCATAATTCTAACTTTGAGTTTGCAGATTAATGGTATCTGAGGAAATCATACGAATTTCCTTTGACGAACTAGAATTTACCTGATTAGACATGTGGTCTATCGGTTGTTATTGAGAGGGAAAAGGATCCATGAGTACTGTAGGTGCAGGATTTGATTTCATAAATTGGGAGATTTCATCCCTATGGGGACACTCTTTTGTGAAATGGTCACCTCCGCATAGTAGACATGGATATTTTTCTTTTCTCTTCCCTTTATCATTATCATTGTTGGTTGGTCTTGGATTCTCCTGTTGGTTTCCAAGTTTTTTAGTATTACTTTTACCCTTCTTTTTATTATTTCCCGAGGTTTGAGTACTTTGAATAGAATTGACCTCGGTGGAAACCTTAGGAGTCCAAGGAGTAGGGGTGGTAGTCTGGGGTTGCTTGGCAGGTTTCACTACTGACAGGGACTGGATTGAACCAACAATCCCATCAACAGGTACTTCTGCTGGTGTCTTGGAGGGATCGATGCTTGGGCGAGGATCTTGAGAAATCAAGTCATAAAGAGTTCCAGACTGGGAATAAACCAAGTCTAGATACTGGGATTGAATAATAGCATGCTCTTGAGTAATGGCACCACCCATAGCTACATCTCAAGCAATAGGAGGCAACAAATATTTGGTAAACCAATTAGCTAATAACTGATCCAGAATAGGGGCCTTAATAAGCCTTCTTTGCCTTCTCCACTCATGAATATGATCAGATATGTGGGTGGAGGTGTTCTGTCATAGAGAGGTTAAGAGATCAGTACCCGTTTCATAATGGATAGGGAGCTGAAAGTGTGTAAGAAACACGGTTGCCAAGGAGCCAAAATTTACAAACGAATATTGTGGAAGTTCAATGTACCACTTCACGGCTGTACCGGTCAAAGTTCTCTGAAAGAGTCGTAACCGAACTGAATCATCCATGAGGGAGTTTGAAGAACACCATAGATGGAATGTCATAACATGTTTTTTCAGATCGTCTCCCTGCTTCCCATCGAACTTTGGGATGTCTGATGGTAACTTTACCAAAATGGGAGGCCACAAGGGATTGTGTTGAATGGGGTCATTAATCAACTTGGACAAGTCAGGCTAGTCCAAAGTTGTTAGGAAAGGTAACTGTCGGTTAGGTTGCACATACTTGTAATATTGATATGGCATATAATTACCATTAGGACCATAAGTTGACTGATAGACAGGTTGTTGTGACAAAAAACTACCGGAGAATCCATCCGTAAGGGGTTGATTTCCAGGATCAGGACCATTAGGACCACTAGGGCCTCCAGGAAGAGGACCACCAGGACCTCTGGGACCAACAGGACCGTTGAGACCACCAGGACCATTGGGACCACTAGGACCACCGGGAGCACTAGGAGGTGGACCACCAGACCCTCCAGGGCCACTAGGAGGAGGGCCATTAGGGGGAAATCCACCAGGCCCCCCAGGACCACCAGGACCATTAGGACCATAAGGAGGAAATCCACCAGGTCCTCCAGGATCATTAGGCCCCCCAAGGGGACGACCTCCATGAGGTGGTCCTCCAGCACCTCCCGCAGTATGTATGGGTATCCCCCCCATAGATGGCATGTAAGACCAGTTATGCTACCCCCATGGCATGAAAGTATTACCAGGGTATGGAAATCCAGCATAAAGTATTCCTATAGGATTGGATGGATAATTAATATTTCCTACAGGTATTTGATAACCATAACCTCTAGAAGATTGAATGGTTACAGGTTGTGCCCCTAAGGGCTGACCTGAACTGGATGGGGGATTAGCCATATTAGTATGGGTGGGAGGGACATAAAGTGTATATTTTTCTATATTAGAGGTTTGTATTTGACTAAGTACAATTCTGGTGCCGGATAATGTAGGTCGTTCCGGGGGTTTCCCCCTGGCACTAGAAGGTAATGACAAAACAGGAATTGAAGGTTGGGCCCCAGGTGCAGAAGACCTGGGAGGATTGGGAACAGACATAACATAGGAGGTGGTGGGGTTGGAAATTTGTCATGGGTTGTGTGGAGTCACTGTGTGATCTATAATCAGTTCAATGCGTCTCATAGAATTGGCAAGTGAATGATATACCACAGGCATAGTTGCGGAACACGGTGGTGTGCCCAATATATCATCTATTTTCTTCTCAATCTCCTGTGCACGGAGAATGGTTGTGTGGTATTGTCTACGTTCTTCTTCATCTAGAGAAACTTCTCCAGAAGAGTTTAAACGGCTGCCAAATGAGGCAATGGCCTGTCCTATAGAGGTATTCCAAAATGGAGCATTGGGACAATAATATGGATGGGTAGTATCTGTAGTAAGGATTTCTCCCTATTGTAGGGGCAGGAATGAATCCCTTCTATCTATAGGATAGAAGGGTAGGTTCCTGCTAGTGGGTAAATGCAGAAAATAAAACTTAACGTAAATGGCAGTAAAATAAAACTAATCTAAGAACAAAAAGAATAAAATGGAGCAATGGTGAACCCCTCTGCACACAAGAGGTTAGGGTTCTGCCTTCAATAACATGCAAAACAAATCCTAAGCTACAATAACTTGCAAAACAATGTTAAGCAAAACCTACAAATGAAATAGGGCTTAGAAATCAGAGCAAACTAAACAACTAAGAAATAAAACATGAAACATGGTTATACCTTCTCTAGTGGAAATGGGCCACCATGCCCTAGCTTGTGGAAGCACTCCTCTCTCTTGGATGGGGAGCAATGGCTCAATGGGAATGGAGAAGAGGGAGTGTGGGTGGCTTGAGAGGAAAATGTTTCTCAAGGAATCCACTTGGGTAGCATAACAGTATGCAAGGGAGGAGTGTTTTGAGAGTGACCCCCCACCCTTCTTTTATAGTTTTTCCAAGGGGTTTTAGGGTTTTAAGCCCTTAGTTGGGGATTTAGCCCCTTTTTTGGACTTTTTAGCCCTTTCTACCCTAACTTTAGCCCCTTTTAGGTTTTTAGCCCCTTTTTGAGGGCTTTAGCTCCTAGGAGGCTATTTTGGGCTCTTTTTTGGGGTTTTTAAGTCCTTTTCTTCATCCTTAGGCTATTTTGAGGGTGTGGCGGTCTAATGGAGGGTCGTGAGATGGTGTCCTTGGGTGGTGTAGGCCATTGAGAGCTTAGTGGGGGATTTTTGGGTTAATAGATTGCCCCTTGATGTGTGAGGGAAGGAGCTCAACGTATGGCCGACGAACACCATAGGATTTGCTACATGGAGGTGGTGCTTCTGGGGCTGGGGCATGGTGGCTTTTGGTTTTTGTATTAATATGGTTCCCATAAATGGGTGAGATACAATAAATGTGTGACATGTGTATGGATGAGTTGGGAATCCCTATGCTCGTGACAATGTCAAAAGAATAATTTTATCTATGCTCTAACATACAAGAGCCGATCATATACAACTAATGTTACAATAATGGTTGCCTCCATGTGAGGCTGAATACAATACTGATCTGGTACATTGGACCCATGGCATTCTCATGGAATGCTATATCTTCATGACTGAAAGTTTGCTGGATCTGGTAAATAGATATGTGGACTCGTTGATTGAGAATCAAAGTCTCTGTGGTACAAGTATGCTGAATCAATCATAAAGGTATATCGAAGCACTGCTGAGGCTTTTGAACACTATCTCAAACGCAACCCAGAAATCACAAGGGACATAACATGTTTAGGTCCCTCGAGTAGACTCATCAATGTGCTAGAGTCGGGTGACTTCCGGGGTCTTCGACCAAGTACAGTGTGGAACAAACCCTGTACGAATATCAACGGTGCGATGATGGAGTTGAAGTTGAGCACGTGAGTAACAACCATCCCAAGAGGCACTAAGGACTCTTCTCAAGTGGTCCAAGGAACTCATCAATGATGTTAATGAAACCAAGGTATAGGGACCTCTAAGTCTATCCTCTGGAATATGTGTGTTGACGTCAACAAAGGGAGACCTGCCCTCAGTCAAGGCAATGGTGTTTCCTTGACCAAGATCACGACGGAGATAACCGAAAGGTGTGAAGCAATTTGCGGACTAACTCACTGAATGGTGGGGTGGTGTTACCACCTAAGTTGTACTTAGTGGTTTTTATCAAGTGAGCCCGGTGAACCAGACAGGGTTAATTTGTTCGGACTTCAAAAGACCTATGGAAGTACTTCTGGGAAGTGCTTGTTGTATCATATCACATGTTCATACCCCATGGGGGAATTGTAATAAATGTTCTAGCATGATAGTGTCTGTAAAAGAATTGGTCTCTTAGACTTCATTTGTCAATCCGATCAGCCCAGGGTGTTTTTTCCCTTGGTTATTATTGGTTGTTGAATAAACGACTGATAATTTCTGAGTTTTTCACTCCATACCTCCAAAGTTGGGGTGGTCGTCTTCGCATTTAGGCCTATTGAGGTTATTAGAGTCTATGTGTCAATGTATAAGCATGCTAGACATATTTTTTGAGTCATATGAACATGTCGAAGTCCCCCTAGATTTTTTCAATTTTTCAATTTTTTTAATTTTTCAATGTTTTTTATTAAAATTTAATTTTTCCAAAACTTAGGCTATTTTTTAATAGTTTAATTGGAAAAATTGATTTTGTAATAAAAGTGGGCCAAATAATCGGTTTCAGTCATGTAGGTGCTCATTTTCAAGCTAAGAGCACCATGTAAACCCATGGACCCACTATTTCCCAGTTTTGAGTGATTTTCTATCACTCAGGTCAGAAAGCCCCAAAAATCAATTATTGATGATTTTAATTAATAAATTGATGAATAATGGAGAAAATCCAAAATCACAGATCAGTGGATTCTCAGCCGATTTGATTGAAATCAGTCAGATCTGAAGCGTATTGACTGGATCTGACAAATCCTTGACTAAAGGAGGTGATCAAATCAGATCCAGAGTTGATATTGAGCATCCTTTATGGGTAATTTCACCCTCCCTCTCTCCTCCACACGTTTTTGGCTCAACTGGATGAGTTTTGGTGGATTCTTCAGTCAACAGGTTGAGGTGTCAGTCAGATCAGCCCCCCGATTGACAGTTGCACTCAGTGAGACTCAGATCTGGCTCAGCTAGACACAGATCAGGCATTGATGGACTCTCCTTCTGCTGATTTGATGTGTCTCCTTGGTATTTATTCCCCCCCTGGGCTGGATGTCCTGTATTTTGTATATATCCAGGCACAACCTCCTCTTCCAAGCTAGCTAGAACTGGGATTAAGGTGCTGCTGCTATTGTATTGTTGTAATTCTTCATTTGAAATAAAGAAAATATTTAGAGGCAATATGGTGTGGTGCCATTATATGTGTGGATGATTATTGCCATTGTTTTACTGAGGTAACATGTATCTGTGGTCATTTTTTGCTAATTTCTTGTAGATCTGTGGTTAAGATTGGTAATTAGCTTATTACAATCTTGATAGGAAAGGTGTTGTTCAATAATTTTATTGAATTTCACTCTCCTTGGATGCATGTTTAGAGATATATATTTAGCATGTCCTATAATCTTATATGCATGTTATCTTGAATCTCTTTGTATGTACTAATCGGATCTCACAAGTTTCTTGGCAAGTTCTTTGATTTCAGCTGAGTTGCAAGTTCATAATTTGGAGAGGATGCTGATCTATTTTGCTTCTTAATTCTCCTCAAAACATTTCAAAGGCATAGTCCCTCGACATTCCACCTAAAAGCTCTACTGCCGATCTTCAAGGAAACCAACACTTTTCTCCTCTTCTTCCTCCCTCAAAATCAACACTTTACCCGGTTACTTTTTCAGTTCATAGCTGTGATTTCATTTGGATCTGTTTCATCAAAGTAAAATATACATAGATCTGATATTTCATAGCTCATATCCTAGATCTTGCACTTAAAAGGGTTTCATAAGCATTCTAGATCTAGCTGTAGGGAAATCGTCTCTTTTGCATGAAAATTTAAAGGAAACTTGTAGATCGCATGCATTAGATTTCCTTCCGCTGTTATAAAATTCAATATTATGCAATGTCAGTGTATTTTTGTTGGCTGCACAAACAGAAAGCCAAGATCCCAAGGAAATCTTGCTTTCCTTGGTTTCTTTTCGTTTGTTTTAGCTAGTCTTAACTTCATTTTTTCTGAGATAAGGTAGGATGATCCAAAGGTACTCTTAAAGTGCTTTTGGGAATTTTTTATTCTAACATGCTCACTTTATTTTATCATGTATGACAGAAAATAAATGAATCTTCTGTCCGAAGTGGCTTTTGGAGCGTTCAAATCCCCCTAGGGGCCTCCCTTTTCACCAAAAAACTCAATTTTTTTCCAAAGTTGTAAAATCTTGGTTTCAGCCTGTATAAGGACCAATAATTCTCTGATATATCATTCCTTTGATACTGTAACCATTAATAAATAAAATCATTTTTGGAATAGGCTCTTTCGAGCCCATTCCCCATCCCCCCTGGGGGGATTTGCGTCGGTTCCCTTTTCGTCGCTTTCTGCTTATTTCTTGTTTACTAGCATCGATCTAATTTGCAGGGTAGTATACTTGATTTTTTTATTAATTCCATATTCCATATCATACATTTAAAAGTAATCGTAATACTTACCCCACGATTTCCCGATTGACCCGAAAGGGGAAAGAGATTCGTGGTAGGATTAATTAAGAAACTGGAATTGTGTTTCTGTTTGCTTTTTTCTATCATTTGTTTACCAGCAAATTTAAAATTAACCCCTCCTTGATTCCCCGATTGAGATCCACTTGGATCGAAAGAGGTTCTTGGAGGATTTTCTTTTAAACAAGAACACCCAGTTTAAAACTTATTAAAATTTACAAGACTCTAGTGTGTATGCTTTGCACTTGGCTGCGGTTCGTCCGATCAGTCAAGCTGTATCAAAAGCACTTGGGTGACTAGTAAAATTAGGACTCACACTCCCCAACTGACAAACCATCAGGTGAAAATCCAACACCTAGATCAAACCTCTACGGTGGCAAAATACCCAAAGGAAGCGGGAACCTCTGAAAAGTGACCTCGGGGCACCGATCTCTGTCACACCCTAATGGGTGCGTTACGAACAATAGCCCCAAAGTCTCCATTTCAGCCCACATATTCCTTGCGGGTAGCCGTAAAGGTTTAGTTTTGGACATACTCCAAGTACTCTCGGGTATATCTGGAGTCCCCCTTTGCCTAATTTAATCAACTCATACTTCACATTTAACTTAAAACATACCAAGATGCAATCGCAAAAAATTCACTCCAAGCACATGCAAGCACATCGATCTTATTGATTTGACTCCATTTTAAGTCACTGGTCATTTTTGCTTCATATATATATTGTGTATCAGCTTTGTGCTTTCGTGTGTTTATTTTCGTATCTCGTCATCTTTAATTGTCTATAGTTAAAATATTCAAACTCCTAAGTAACTGATTCAGTTTAACATCATCACACTAAGAAATCATCCTTAGTAACTTAATAGGGTCTACCCCCCTTGGATCTGTTAGGAGTTGAGCCTAAATGGAGGAGTCAAGAACAAGGTGACAGCCTTGACTCGAGACATGCCCCCAAGGACACATCGAGTGGCTTGAAGATTTATACCACGTGACCCGGGTGTGTGAAAGGAGGCAACACTTTTTGGCACCATTTCCAGGGATAAATATTTTTATTCCCGAGTACGACTTAGCTTAACTTTTTGCTAAACAATTAAAAAGACAAAAATTTTTGATTGATCTAGTCTTTAAAAAACATAAAAATTAAAACTCGATACATCTGGAAACTCCACTGTCTAAACATCCCTTCAAGAATTTCTACCCGAAGAAACCGCTGACAATTATTCAATCCTCTCCCTGATCCCGAAAGGTTTATTAGGGAAAGATTGAATAGGAAGACTTCTCGTAGAAACCTTGAAGATTTAGGAGACCAATCCCTCTCAAATATCCATCACATATTTGTAGAGAGTCATGTTCACTAATCTCAAGAAATGATGGAATTTTACAAACCCCTTGACTTTTCTCAGATAGCATGTAGTCCTCATTACATTCCGAATTATGCTATCAAGAAGCTCCCTAGGTTCGAGGGAAATAATGCTACCACTGCTAAGACTCATCTCCGAAAGTTTGAAAGGCACCTAGTCAGTTACTGTGATAATGTTGCCTCTAACCATGAAGATATCAAAATGAAGCTCTTTGCTTTATCCTTAGAGGATGATGATGCAGAATGGTATGAAAAACTTGGTGATGATTCATATAAATCCCTTAATGAATTCCTAGCAGGTTTTAAGAAGAAATGGGGAGAAAATAAAGAACCAAAACATCTGCTTGATGCCCTTCATAACATAAAGAAGATGGAGAATGAAATCATGGATGAATTTAACACTAAGTTTAGGCGTGTGGTTGCGGATCTCCCTAACGAAATCAAGCCAAAGGATGCCTCCATCCTCATATATTACATTGAAGCTTTCACTGGGGATTTGAGGTACCAGTTAAGGGATAAAGATCAAGTCGATCTAAAAACTGCTCAAGATCTGGCCGAGAAAATAGAAAGGAATATGCAATATTCTGGCAAATCCAACATTCCAAGTTACACTAGGGGAAACACTTCGTACAACAAAGAGAAGGGAAAGGAAATTGAATTAGAGGAAAAGGCAACCTCTGAAGACCCCATGGAAAAGGTAACTAGCCTGTTGGAAAAATTCATGACAAACCAATCTGAGCAATTGAATAAAATTCAGAACAGAATAGTCACACTGGAAAGAAATAATGGACCTAGGAATTTTCAGCCAAAACAGAATCAAGTGTATCAGAAGAAGTTTCCTTAGCAAGAGCCTAGGATTCCAAACCAGTTAGACTCAACTAACCTGGTAGATGAAGTAATTCCATGGTGTAGACCTTGTGAGCAATTCCACCCAGAAAGCACATGTTATGTTGCAAATCAAGTCATGGAACATGGACTTCCTGAGGTCAGTAATCAGGAAACAAATTCAAGCGAGCCTGGTCATATATACATGGTAGGCCAGGCCTACCCTTTGTTACCATCTAAACAGTACAATCCTGAGGATGAAACCATTGCAGAATCTTATAGTGAAACTTATGATGAAAACTGTAATATACATGATGGTACTCCTATGTGTCCTCCATATAATGATGACAGTCTGGAAGGTTTACTACCTTGTGACCTTTTCTCTGAAGAAGATGAGTATGAAAATGAGGACAAGTATAGCTTGGAGCATGATACAAGTCATGAGGACTCCCTTATCCCCGATAAAGATGTTGATGAGGAGTCCTAGACATTCATGGAAAATCCAGTCTGTGACATGAATAAAGAGGAAAATAATGAACTAGAAACTTTTGATGGTTTTGTTGATTTTTCTGTCTATGGCATATCTAAAGGAGAGAGCATGGACCATGTGGCCTTGGGAAACTTTGATATGAAAAAGGAGCATGCAGTTTATCTGTATGATCATTTAGAGTCATATCATGCAGAGCCGCACAAGGGTATCCGTAATGAAGACATGGAGAAGCAGTTTTGTGAAAAGACAGATGTGATGAAGTTATTATAATATCAGTCTCAACTGTTATCTTCACATATAGAGTTTCCTCATGACTTGGAGCTGCTTGGGGCTTATACAGTGAATTATCATCTGGTAAGCCTTAATGATCAGTATGATGGTGTAGTCAATCTGCCTCATCATTCCAATTTGTACATCAACCCTATCCAGTCATGGATAGAAGCAGCCTGCGCAGGCACTTACCAATTTGGGAGGAAGTTTGATGAAATTATTCATGCCTATGATTTCCCATCCATCCCACCCCTTCTGGATCATCACGCAGGTTTGTATTTTCTGAATAAAGTATCCTTACTTTGGAAGGTAACCAAAGACAAGGAATTTTTTTTTTATGTTAATAAAATTCTTAGGTGGTTACATTGGATTTCTGATTACACTTAACCCTTTTTATGTCATGCTTAGAGTAGGAAAATAAGCTCCTTGAAAGAGAGCATTTACTTTATGCATTTCTATTTTATACTTAGCTATAATAAAACTTTGCTTCTTTTAGTTAGTTACATTTATTTTGTTTAAATAAATCAGCTTAATGGTTCATTTGGTTTTTTATAAAACTTGTGCTACTGAGGTTTTTCTTGTCAAGTTGAGATGTTTTTATAGGGTATATAAACCAGAGATTCTGGTGTTCTCGTATCCTCTCCTTGCCTCAAATACCATATCGAGCACATGTCCCACAGTTGGACCCAGAATGTTACCACCTAAGTTGTACTTAGTGGTTTTTATCAAGTGAGCCCGGTGAATCGAACAGGGTTAACTTGTTCGGACTTCAAAAGACCTATGGAAGTACTTCTGGGAAGTGCTCGTTGTATCATATCACATGTTCATACCCCATGGGGGAATTGTAATAAATGTTCTAGCATGATAGTGTCTGTAAAAGAATCAGTCTCTTAGACTTCATTTGTCAATCCGATCAGCCCAGGGTGTTTTTTCCCTTGGTTATTATTGGTTGTTGAATAAACGACTGATAATTTCTGAGTTTTTCACTCCATACATCCAAAGTTGGGGTGGTCGGCTTGGAATTTAGGACTATTGAGGTTATTAGAGTCTATGTGTCAATGTATAAGCATGCTAGACATCTTTTTTGAGTCATACGAACATGTCTAAGTCCCCCTAGGTTTTTTCAATTTTTCAATTTTTTTAATTTTTCAATGTTTTTTATTAAAATTTAATTTTTCCAAAACTTAGGCTATTTTTTAATAGTTTAATTGGAAAAATTGATTTTGTAATAAAAGTGGGCCAAATAATCGGTTTCAGTCATGTAGGTGCTCATTTTCAAGCTAAGAGCACCATGTAAACCCATGGACCCACTATTTCCTATTTTTGAGTGATTTTCCATCACTCAGGTCAGAAAGCCCCAAAAATCAATTATTGATTATTTTAATTAATAAATTGATGAATAATGGAGCAAATCCAAAATCACAGATCAGTGGATTCTCAGCCGATTTGATTGAAATCAGTCAGATCTGAAGTAGATTGACTGGATCTGACAAATCCTTGACTGAAGGAGGTGATCAAATCAGATCTAGAGTTGATCTTGAGCATCCTTTATGGGAAATTTCTCCCTCCCTCTCTCCTCCACATGTTTTTGGCTCAACTAGATGAGTTTTGGTGGATTCTTCAGTCAATAGGTTGAGGTGTCAGTCAGATCAGCCCCCCGATTGACAGTTGCACTCAGTGAGACTCATATCTGGCTCAGCTAGACACAGATCAGGCATTGATGGACTCTCCTTTAGCTGATTTGATGTGTCTCCTTGGGATTTACACCTCCCCTGGGCTGGATGTCCTGTATTTTGTATATATCCAGGCACAACCTCCTCTTCCAAGCTATCTAGAACTGGGATTGAGGTGCTGCTGCTATTGTATTGTTGTAATTATTCATTTGAAATAAATAAAAGCTTTGGAGGCAATATGGTGTGGTGCCATTACATGTGTGGATGATTATTGCCATTGTTTTACTGAGGTAACCTGTATCTGTGGTCATTTTTTGCTAATTTCTTGTAGATCTGTGGTTAAGATTGGTAATTAGCTTATTACAATCTTGATAGGAAAGGTGTTGTTCAATAAGTTTATTGACTGTCACTCTCCTTGGATGCATGTTTATAGATCTAGATTTAGCATGTCCTATAAGCTTATATGCATGTTATCTTGAATCTCTTTGTATGTACTAACCGGATCTCACAAGTTTCTAGGAAATTTCTTTGATTTCAGCTGAGTTGCAGGTTCATAATTTGGAGTGGATGCTGAGATAGTTTTCTTCTTCATTCTCCTCAAAACATTTCAAAGGAATATTCCCTCGACATTCCACCTGAAAGCTCTACTATGGATCTTCAAGGAAACCAACACTTTTCCCCTCTTCTTCCTCCCTCAAAATCAACACTTTACCCGGTTACTTTTTCAGTTCATAGCTGTGATTTAATTTGGATCTATTTCATCAAATTAAAATATACATAGATCTGATATTTCATAGCTCATATCCTAGATCTTGCACTTAAAAGGGTTTCATAAGAATTCTAGATCTAGATGTAGGGAAATCGTCTTTTTTGCATGAAAATTTAAAGGAAACTTGTAGATCGCATGCATTAGATTTACTTCCACTATTATAAAATTAAATATTCTGAAATATCAGTGCATTTTTGTTGGCTACACAAATAGAAATCCAAGATAACAAGGAAATCTTGCTTTCCTTGGTTCCTTTTCGTTTGTTTTAGCTAGTCTTAACTTCATTTTTTCTGAGATAAGGTAGGATGATCCAAAGGTACTCTTAAAGTGATTTTGGGAATTTTTTATTCTAAAATGATCACTTTATTTTAGCAGGTATGACAGAAAATAAAGGAATCCGCTTTCCGGAGTGGCTTTCGGAGCGTTCAAATCCCCCCAGGGGTCTCCCTTTTCACCAAAAAACTCAATTTTTTTCCAAAGTTGTAAAATATTGGTTTCAACCTGTATAAGGACCAAGAATTCTCTGATATATCAGTCCTATAATACTGTAACCATTAATAAATAAAAACATTTTTGGAATAGGCTCTTTCGAGCCCATTCCCCATCCCCCCTGGGGGGATTTGCGTCGGTTCCCTTTTTGTCGCTTTCTGCTTATTTCTTTTTTACTAGAATTGATCTAATTTGTAGGGTAGTATACTTGATTTTTTTATTAATTCCATACTCCATATATTACATTTCAAAGTAATCGTAATACTTACCCCATGATTTCCCGATTGACCCGAAAGGGGAAAGAGATTCATGGTAGGATTAATTAAGAAACCAGAATTGTGTATCTGTTTGATTTTTTCTATCATTTGTTTACCAGAAAATCTAAAATTAACCCCTCCTCGATTCCCCAATTCAGATCCACTTGGATCGAAAGAGGTTCTTGGAGGCTTTTCTTTTAAACAAGAACACCCAGTTTAAAACTTATTAAAATTTACAAGACTCCAGTGTGTATGCTCTGCACTTGGCTATGGTTCGTCCGATCAGTCAAGATGTATCAAAAGCAATTGGGTGACTAGTATAATTAGGACTCACACTCCCCAACTGACAAACCATCAGGTGAAAATCCAACACCTAAATCAAACCTCTACGGTGGCAAAATACCCAAAGGAAGCGGGAACTTCTGAAAAGTGACCTCGGGGCGCCGATCTCTGTCACACCCTAACGGGTGAGTTACAAAAAATAGCCCCAGAGACTCCATTTCAGCCCACATATTCCTTACGGGTAGCCGTAAAGGTTTAGTTTTGGACATACTCCAAGTACTCTCGGGTATATCTGGAGTCCCCCTTTGCCTAATTTAATCAACTCATACTTCACATTTAACTTAAAACATACCAAGATGCAATCGCAAAACATTCAATCGAAGCACATGCAAGCACATCGATCTTATTGATTTGACTCAATTTTAAGGCACTGGTCATTTTTGCTTCATATATATATTGTGTATCAGCTTTGTGCTTTCGTGTGTTTATTTTCGTATCTCGTCATCTTTAATTGTCTATAGTTAAAATATTCAAACTCCTAAGTAACTGATTTAGTTTAACATCATCACACTAAGAAATCATCCTTAGTAACTTAATAGGGTCTACTCCCCTTGGCTCCATTAGGAGTTGAGCCTAAACGGAGGAGTCAAGAACAAGGTGACAGCCTTGACCCGAGACTTGCCCCCAAGGACACACCGAGTGGCTTGAAGATTTCTGCCACGTGACCTAGGTGTGTGAAAGGCGGCAACAGGGGGGAAGGGAAAGAACTAAATAGGGGTAGGGGGAGTGTGGGAGACTCAAACTTCTTTTGTTGATAGTATGATGACAGGGCAGACCAGGCAACAAATGAAACTGATCATGGGAATGGGATCATAGCTGTAATACCGGGAATGTCACTACAGATGGGAAATACTTGGAGGAGGTTGACACTTTTGGTATTGATGGGATCCAAGGAAGACACATTGCAGAGTACTTTGAACAAAGGCGACCCAATGTGGGAATGCTGCCAAACTATTTGCTATGGGGAGGTGTCTAGGGACACCATTATGGTACGATTTCGTGGATATTTACCGAGCCCGAGAAGGTAAATGTTCGATGGTGCTTTTAATTTTAGAGAGTGTGAAAGCATGAAGAAGACTCCAGTGGGGGCGCTTTTTTGTTGGTAGTCTATTGTGCTCGAAAAAGGATAAAAGTACACATAGGAGAGCTCTCCCATCCTGTGAGGGATGAGATAATTCTTTACCATTGGTAGTCCAATCAGGCCGAAAAAGGTTAAACCTATACTGACTGGACGGTCATTAAAATACTTTTACAAGAATGAACAAAACCAAGTTTGCTCGAAAATATTTTCTTGATGAAACAACTGGAAAAGAGCTTAACGACAACCAGTAGTGAGCGTTTTCGTAAGGTGCAGCCGCTCTGCCCGAGAAAGCATGAAAGTATGCAGAGGGGAACGGTCTTGGATTGAGTGTGCCAAGGAGGTCCTTTTCATGAGATGGTCTACATGGTCTGCAAAAGGAGATAAATGAGACGATGTAGATGCCCTATCCTATACTTTAGCGACTGGGAAAGGAAGTAGCTACGCTCGACTATCTTTTCATTGTTTTAAGGAGTCAGAAAATAGCTTAAACGAAACTCCCATGTGGTCAACCGATTGCGGTGGCACGAGCGGTGCCCCATGTCGAGATGGTGGAAAAAGGTCCAAAGGTCATCCATGCAGTATGGACGGAGCAGAAGGCTCTCAAACATACCAATACATGCGTGGGATAGATCGCGGCAGAGGCACGCAAACTGAGGTGGCTCTCGGACAGAGGTCAGGAGAGTGTGTGTGTGTGTTGTGGTGGATGGACTTGACTACATGGGGTGTGAGTGCAATTTTTGGGGCACTTATATGCCAAATACATGCAAGAAAAATAAAGGGTTTTGTGGACAATGGTCTAGGTGTCTGCGTATGGTGCGGTGGATAAAAGAGACAACTATATGCTAAAATACAAAATAAAAGTAAAAATCGCATTCCTTAATGGGCGGTGGCCCAAAAACTCGTGTGAGTTGCGGTCGAGAAGTGTGATGCAAGTATAGGTCCATGGATACTTGCATTCATGTCATGTCATGGCTCGTAAATCGAGGTGACTTGTGGGAAATGGTCCCGAAATTGGTTTATTAAACATGAGACGATGGTCTCAGAAATGGAAATTTGAGCCCGAAGGTGTGAGAGGTGTCTGGAACCGGTTCTAGGTGACTTTGGATTAGGATTAGCAGCTGATGGTGCTGCCCCTGATTTATGCTGAAAAACATTGGAAAACAAGAAAAAAAAATGAAGCGACTCATTGGTGATGTTAAGCGTAAAATTTCTTGAGGTAGAGCCCATTGCGGGGGTTCTCCAAGAGTTGTCCATCAGAGTCAATGAGGGTGTATGCCCCTTTTTTGAGGCAATGATGGATGACGTATGGGCCATACCACATTGATTCAAACTTGCCTTTGCCCAATTTATCGTTGGGTTGGTCATAGACTAGAACCATATCGCCTTCGCTGAAGGTGCGAGGGTGGACGTGGGAGTCATAGTGGATCTTTTATCGTGTTTTTTCTGCTTTGATGGCTTGGAGGGCAGCTCAACGGTCTTCTATGGTTTGCTCGAGTTGGAGGAGCCATTCTTCTAAAGGTGAAGTATCCGGGAGGAGTTCTACCACCAGGCGGAGGGATGGGATTTGGCACTCTATAGGGAGTACCGATTCAAAGCCATGTACTAGGCGAAAAGGAGTAAAACTAGTTGTGGTTTTTGTGGATGTGCGATAAGCCCATAGGGCAGAGAATAGCATGTGATTCCAGTTGGTTTTATGATTTCATACCATCCTTTGGAGCATTTTTTTGATGATCTTGTTGACTGCTTCCACTTGGCCATTTCCTTGGGGGTAGTAGGATGATGAGTACTAGTGTTTGAATTTCAACATGGTTGATAATTCGGCCCATACAACGTCTTGGAAGTGTGCCCCATGGTCTGAAACTAGTTGTTTAGGGACACCAAATCATGTAATAACATGGTTGAAGAAGAAACGCGCTGCGGTTTCCACTTTGCAATCAAATGTGGGCATGGCCTTGGCCCACTTGGTGAAGTAATCGATTGCCATGATGATGTATTTGTGGCCATTAGCCGAAATGGGGTTGATGGTCAGGAAGTTGATTTCCCATTTGCAGAAGGGCCAGACAATGACTACGGGGTGTAATGGTGTGGTTGGGGGGGGGGGGGTTCTTGCCTTTGGGGAAAAACGTTGACAGCTGCGGCAATGTTTGACTGCCTCTATGCAATCAGCAAAGATGGAAGGCCAGAAATATCCTACACGTAGAATCTTTTGGGCAGTTGCTAGGCCTGAAAGGTGACCACCATAGGCTCCACTATGACTATCGTTGAGGATGGTCTCGGCCTTGTCACGGGTGAGGCAATTCCATAGGATGGTGTCAATACCTCGACGATACAGAACATCTCCAATCAGCAACTGCCGAATGGCTTGATGTCAGATGTGTCGCCTATCCTCACGGTTTAAGTGCGCTGTGAAATTTTGTGTTCATAAATAGAGAAAGATGTCCCCATACCATGGGTCTTCTGTGGATATGACGTATACGAAATCATCAAGGAGATCATATTTGGTGGGTGATGATGCGGTTAATGGGGGTAGGTCGGTCATGAGTGTGGCTAGTGCGAGTGCCTTTGTGCTTTTTGGAGACACGAACTCTAGGTTGAACTCTTGGAGGATGACTACCCACTTAGCTGCTCGACCTTGTAGAAGGAGACAGATTAAGAGGCACCGCGTTGGGTTTGAATAAGCCACTACATGGGTATGGTTTGCAATGATGTAGTGGTACAATTTCTGAGCCAAGAAGACGATGGTGAGGGAAAATTTCTCCTCAGGTGAATATCGTAGTGGGGGTCCTATTAGCTTCTGACTGATGTAGTAAATTACATGCTCATGGCGAGCATCGTCTTCTTGGAACAAGACTCCAGCAATGAAATTTTTTGAGGCCAACACATAGAGGATGAAGTATCAAGTGAAATCTGGTGCTGAGAGTAGTGGTACAGAAGCCAGGGCTTGCTTGAGTGCATTGAACAATTCTTGTGCTTGCTGATCCCAAACAAAGGGGATTTTTGTGCGGAGCAGGCGAATGAATCCGTAAGATTTTGTTGCATACTCTGGCACAAAGAGACGAAGGAAGTTGGACTTTCCTTGTAGGCTTTGGAGTTGGTGCCAAGTTCTTGAGGAAGGAAGAGCAAGGATGGCCTAAAATTTGAGGGGATCTTCCATTATCCCTTTGTGGGATACAATGAACTTGAGTAGACAGCCTCTTGGGACACAAAAAATGCACTTGAGGTGGTTCAGGAAGATGTTGTACTTGCGGCAACGTAAAAATACTTGCCGTAAGTCATCTATATGCTATGCTTGTTTTGGTGATCGAGCGTTAAGATTGTCCAGGTAGACCACGATGATGTGGACTAGGTCATGGAAACAATATGTCATGGCACACTGGAAGGTGGCTCTAGCATTTTTTAGGCCAAAGGGCATGACCCGATACATGAATGTGCCCCATGGGGTTGTAAATTCCTTTTTGTAACGGTCTTTTTTTCTGGATTTGGTATTGGTTGTATATGGAAAAACCATCCATGAAAGAAAAGGATTCATGTCCAGTGCACGCATCGATGATCTGGTCGATGAAAGGTGTGGGGAAGTTGTCTTTGGGACATGCCCCATTGAGGTCATAGAAGTCCATGGAAACATGAATAGTACCCTATTTTTTATTCACGGGAACATGATTAGAAACCTAAGTGGTGTATGCAATGGGATAAATGAAGCCAGATGTGCACAACTTCTCTATCTCAGCTTTCACCACAGCCAGTTTGGATGGATGGATGGGCCGTTTCTTTTGGCGTATGGGAGCCACATCAGGCCATGTGTCGATGTGGTGTACCATGATGGATGGTTCTAGGATAGGCATCTCGGTGTAAGACCAGGAGAAGATGTCACAGAATTCTTGGAAGAGAGATGTGTAGGCATCGACTTCTTTCGGGGAGCAAGATGCCCCCAACATGATTTCTTCAACAATATCATAATTGGTTGAGATATCAATTTTAATGGTTGGTGAAATGTTCACCATGTTCCCTTCTTCAAAGGCATCAGGTGCTGGGATTGGGTTCTTGAACCAGTCAACCTTCCCATGGATGAAATCTTTGGTCTCCACGAAAAACTGGTCAGACTGCGATAGAATTTCTTCAGGGAGGAGGAACGAGCGATGGTGCATGTTGTCCCATGGGTATTCTGGGGTGATCAGATCTTCAAGTATCTCCTCATCGTTGCTGAAGCAACGAAGAAATAGATTTGATGGACCGTCGGTTGAGGAGGAGATGAGCGGGTCGGTGGAACTAGACATAATGTTAATGGACATGGTGTCTAACGAAGGAGGTGGTGGGTGAACTTCTTCGATCAAGGTGATCTCAGACTCAAGGGAATGTTGACGAAGGTCAGTGAGAGCCATTCAAAATTCAGGTAAGTGTTGGTAATGATGGGATTAATGTCCATACAAGCCGCAAAGGGCGCAAACATGGTTTGTTCTCAATGCTTTGTTCCTGACTATTGGTGGGGTTGGGAGTTCAACCATGGGGATGTTTTTGTTTGTATCCATGGCATCTATATGCGCATAGATCATTGGGATTTCATGGTAGTTTTGATTTGGATGGCCCTATTGCTCGCAGATGGCGCAAGGTGGGACTTGGCGTGGCTCTGTAGTGGTTTTGATATTCTCTCCCTTGGCTCTTTTGGGTTGGGGCTATGTTGGTGCAGGTGTAGCGGTTGGCTTGTGTGGACCAGGTGGAGGGTGAGACTCAACCGTAATCGGTTCCATAGTGGTTAAGACAACCTGAGGCATTGCTGGTTGAGCTGGTGGATCAAGATACCACACTGAAATTCCCAATGTAAAGTTGGGTAGGCTTAAGGTGGCCATGACCAGCTTGCTCATGACACCAGGTGGGGGAAAGAGGAAGGGAATCGTATGGACTGGGGATGATCCCACATAACTCCTGGCTGGTTGCATGTGGGGATGCGGTTGTGATTGTGGCTATGCGTAATGCTACTGCTGTGGGTGGTGTTGCGGCTACTATTGGTGGTGCGGCTGTGGACGATGTTGTGGTTGTGGTTGGGGCTATGGCTGTGGTTGCTTTTTGGGTGAAGTGGTGCTAGATGAGACCATGCACAAGTTCACAGTTTCATTTTGTGTCGATGGTGGTGACACTAACAGGAAAGGAGCCGTCATGGTGGGATCAATAAAAAACCTAGGGCCCATGTTCAACGGTGGGGAGGATGGTGTGTTTTCAACCATAGTGTTGATTGTAGGGATGACATTGGCATGTGTGTTTGTCCCTTGTGGCTCAATGGTAGTGATGGTAGGGATAATGTTGGTGGGTGCGGTTAACCCTTGGGGATCATGATAAGTGAGCTGGTCAACCGTCACAATCTTCCCTTCATGGAGGAACATCATGAGACAAAAGAAAGTTGATGCTACTGCTTGCATGGCATACATGTAACTCCTTCCGAGGAGGAGGTTGTAGTCTAGTTGAGAGTTAATGACTTCTATGTTGATCAGCACTATCTTCCCAGCTAATGTGATGGGGACATGGGGCAGGATTCCTTGGGATTTAGTGGGATGTCCATCATAAGCCTGTAGAGTTGTGGAGGACAGTTGCAGAATTGGTGATCCAAGTTTCTACCAAACCAAGGTAGACATGATGCATGTGGATGCCCCCTCATCCACTATGCATCGATGCACAACCAAATTTCAGATGGAAATCGAAATTTGGAAGGCGATGGTCGATGGCATGTGTGGTTCCCCATTCTCCATGTCAAAGGTGATCAACTTGGAGTCGGAGGGGTCTACTACCCCTAGGGTAGCTAGCAAGGATTTTCGCTGCATTGGGCACATTTTAAGCACCTCAAGAGCGAACATGGCGGTTGGCGTTTGGGCCAAATCATCCACAATGCTATAGCTGACTGTAGCTCTAGCTATGGAATTATTGGCAATTTTGCGTACAGGGAGGGCACAGGAACGGGGGTAACTGGAGAGGTAGGTTTGATGTCTTAGACATGGATGCTACTGATGATTCAACAAGTTCGGTGGTGGTACCGTACTGATTTCGTCTAGTCTGTAAGTTGACCTCTTCAGTGGTCATGGCTAGCAAGTGGTGAACACCTGTTTCGGCTGTGGGTGATGCCCCCGGAGTGTTGGGATTGGCCTAGGGAGGGGGAGCAGTTGCCACCAATCCTTGGATTGGTAGTAGTGGGTTTTGAAGCACCATGGGAGGAGGACCTTGTGGTGCTGGGTTGGGTTGGGCTTGATTGGTAGCGTTGGCGGCCTATTGGGCCTTGTTTTGAATGGCTTTCTTAGCGCAAGCCATGAGGGGAAATTCAAATGTGTAATGTCCATAAACATCACAGAGTGTGCATGGTTGGTTTGTGCGCAATGGAGCGTTGCATCTTGGTGCATTCTATCGTGGGGGGTTTTGGGCTGGCTGGTTTTCCACGGCATTGTTGGGAGGGTTTGGTTCTTGACTGCCTCCCTGCAATTGATTATTGCCTTGGTTGCGGGCTGGTTATTTCTAGCTTGCCCTTGTTGATTGTTGGGGGTAGGCTGGTTGGGACGGTTTTGTTGTGTGAACACTTGTCCCAATGGAGTGGGTGGGGTGGGAGTGGGGGCTTGAACTTGTTGCACTGGTGGTGCATAGTAGATTTGTGGGGGTGGCGATGCCAAAAATGTGGGAATTTTCCCCACATACTACTGTGTTGGCCAAGCCATGGCTTGAGCCTGCTACGGTGGCGTAGTTTGTGTGTAGGAGCTTTTGCTCTAGACTGGGACATCATTCTTGCATATTCTGGAGCTTGGTTCTGGTAAGCAACACTAGCAGTGTTGCTTGGTTGTGGTGTAACAACAAGTGGTGTCATTCAAGGATGTGGTTGTTGGGAGACTGACCCTATGATGTTGTCCGTAGCGTGGGATTCCCTCGGTGCATCGCGGTAGGAGGTACTCGAATGGGGAGTGTCTGGAATGATAGTGTACAAGTATCCATACTGAACATAGATAAGTTCAAACTGTTGGGCCTTCAATATGGCCTCTTCTTCGGATTGGGGACGTTCGGATGCGACGTCCTTTGCTATGGGCAGGAGCAAGGTCTTAAGGAACCAATACAAGAAGATCCTGTCATCAAGTTGGATTTTGCATAGACTGCGACGTCACCGCCACTCATGGATATGGTCAGTTATATGAGTGGTAGTGCTTTGGTGACAGGATAATAGGATCTCCACTCCCTCGTCATATCTGATGGGGAGTTGGAAGTACTGTAGGAACATGAAGGCTAGCGAGTTGAAGTCCAGGTACTTGGCTTGTGGAAGCTCAATGTACCATTTAGCTGCGGCACCTGTAAGGGTGCGTTGGAATAGCCTCATCCTGATGGAGTCATCTACGATGTTGTTGGATGAGCACCATAGATGGAATGTCATTATGTGGTTTTGGGGACATTCCCCTACTTTTCCTTCAAAATTAGGTATGTCTGATGGCAGCTTAGTTGGCATGGGTGGCCAAAAAGCTTGGTGGAGGATGGGGTCATTTGTTAATCTAGCCAAATCAGGCAAGTTAAGATGAGCCATGAAGGACAAATTTGACCCCAAGTTGATGTGAGATGGGGTTGTGATGGGGGTGGGGTTTGCAGGTGCATAATGCATCTGCACAGGTAGGGGTTCTTGCGGTGGCACCATTGCGGATGGGCCAATTCCCCCAAGTGTTGTGGGTGGGAGAATATGAGTGGTGGGGACATTGGCTCCATGTATAATAGTAGGGGCAATGTAAGTGGACGGTCCATTACCCCCCCTGTGTGGTATGAGGGGTAGTGTGTGTGGAAGGGCAACTACCCCCGTGTGCTGCAAGTGGGCCAACTTGGCTGGTCACTATAGGCGATGGAAACTAACTAATGAAAGTTTGCATGACTATGCTTGGGCCACTTTCTAGGTTATGGGTGATAGGTTGTGATGTGGACATGGGTCCACTTGCTAAGGTTAGGCCAAAAAATGGATCCGGGTTCGCACTAGCCATGGGGCTTAATGGTGCAGTGTGGAGGTCTAGTTCAGAATGATATGGGTCGTAATCAGAATTAGAGGCTGTGTGGCCCTCTGCTGGTGTGGGAGATCACTAAGAATGTCTTCGACGGTGCTGATCGAGTGTTCCGAATGGTGGTGGTTCGCCTCTTAGGCATGAGGAAGAGCATGGATGATCAATTGTGTTTGATTTTATGTATGAAACTGGTGGGAATGAGATTTGGAACCTGGTTTCAGTGGCTTCCTATTGGCTAAAGGTGGTCTCTCAGCCACCAAGACTACTAGAAGATAGTGCTTTGCTTGTTCCTCACAGGTGTTTCTACTCAATCGGAAGGGGTCATTGCCCATTTCGCTTGGAAATTCCTCTCAGTGGCCAGCTACTTTGGGGTTCCTGTGGTACTCTTCACAATGAGTTTCTAGGTAGAGCCCAAGTACTTCCCATAGTTGAAGCAGTCAAGGACTTATGTCCTCAAAGACTGCAGAGTTGTTTGTACTTAGTGTAAATTAGTAAATTTTAAGGCTCACTCAACGTCATGAACTGAGTTGGGTTAATGAGTTGGTATGGTGTATTTGTTTTTTTCTTCTTCTGGTATTTGGTTGCTACAAATGGTTTATGAATTCATCATGGTAGAGTTCATGTCATTGTGGTTGTGTATGCAAGCATAAATAATCAGAAATTGTTTAACAACTACAGTGATTAACCCTGAATGTTTGCTGGCCTAACTCGATGTCTACCTCACACTAATATTCCTCTTCAACCAAGAGAAGGTGCTGGGATCTCAACACAATGGGACTAAGCCCATCCATAGATCCTCGGGTCACCTCTTGGATGCTAGGTTGGTCAATAGGGAGGACGCTTAGTGCCGTGAGAAGCCCTCCTTCTCTACCCCCTCTACCTTCCAGGTCACCCGGTTTTAATGGTTTGGAACAATATAGTGGAGTGCCTAGATTTATATGAGTTGGACCTTCGTCGTATCCTAGAATACCTCGGAGGGTGATGACTGGGTAGAGGAGGAAGGGAAAGCAAGACAGTATGTTTTTAAGTTGATTTTAGTTAGACTAGGTTCATTTTATTAAGCCATAATCATTTACTTGACATTTACACATTGTTCATGAAATAAATTACTGAAAATAGAAACAGAAACTGAAATTGAAATGGTGTGCTGGATAGAGGCGGCTGAGTCACACTAACAGTCCCTATCAAAGCAAATAGTGAAGCCCAAAAATCGGTCGCGCACCTATAAATGTCTTTTTTTTTGCGAAGTGGATTCCTATCAAACCGTGAGGAATTACCTCAAACGGTTGAAAACCCACTTCGGAAACGGTCTCTTTTACCCCCTAGTGTGAGCAGATTCACAAATGGCTCAACTTTTTGGGCAGAAAATGAGTCCAAACACATATGAATTTTTAGAAATTCGGTTCGACCATTTTTGCATAGTTGAGTGATTTGCAAACCACAGAATGGCCAATAGTAACTGGTACTGTGGCCAAATGGGATTGGATTGGCCGTGAGGAGGCTCAACAATAAATAGAAATGTAAATAAACAAGAATATAAGCTATATTTAACGAAAAACAAAACTAGGGAAAAAAACAAAACTAAAAACTAAAACTTTGAAAAATAAACCCAGGGATCTTGTGGGATCGACCTGGTATGGTTTCCAGTTCTGTAGTAAGGATTTCTCCCTACTGCAGGGGCAGAAATGAATCCCTTCTGTCTATAGGACAGAAGGGTAGATTCCTGCTAGTGGGTAAATGCAGAAAATAAAACATAATGTAAATGGCAGTAAACTAAAACTAATCTAAGAATAGAAAGAAGAAAATGGAGCAATGGTGAACCCCTCTGCACACAAGAGGTTAGGGTTCCGCCTCCAATAACCTGCAAAAAAAATCCTAAGCTACAATAACCTACAAAAAAATGTTAAGCAAAACCTACAAATGAAATAGGGGTTAGAAATCAAAGCAAACTAAGCAACTAAGAAATAAAACCTGAAACATGGTTATACCTTCTCTAGTGGAAATGGGCCACCATGCCCTAGCTTGTGGAAGCACTCCTCTCTCTTGGATGGGGAGCAATGGCTCAATGGGAATGGAGGAGAGGGAGTGTGGGTGGTTTGAGAGGCAAATGTGTCTCAAGGCATCCACTTGGGCAACATAACAATATGCAAGGGAGAAGTGTTTTGAGAGTGACCCTCCACCCTCCTTTTATAGCTTTTCCAAGGGGTTTTAGGGTTTTAAGCCATTGGTCAGGGCTTTAGCCCTTTTTTTGGGATTTTTAGCCCCTTCCACCCTAACTTTAGCCTCTTTTAGGGTTTTAGCCCCTTTTTGAGGGCTTTAGCTCCTAGGAGGCTATTTTGGGCTCTTTTGGGGGTTTTAAAGCCCTTTTCTTCATCCTTAGGCTATTTTGAGGGTGTGGGGGTATAATGGATGGTCGTGAGATGGTGTCCTTGGGTGGTGTAGACCATTGAGAGCTTAGTGGGGGATTTTTGGGTTAACAGTATCATCAACATGACCTTTTATGGGAGAATGGAATGAGGTGTTTTCCTGAGAAGGTTGTTGGACCAAGGGAGGCAAGTGTGAAGAATATGGTCCTCCACTTTCTGCAACCACATTATCTCCCACTTGGGAGGTGGTAGCAGTTCCTTGGTCAATAGCTTCCATTGGATTTTCTCCTAAACCAGGAATAAAATTGGGTGGCAAGCCCCATACTCTTCTGGACTGTCTTAACTCAACCAGTTCGTACAGTTCCTATCTAACCTAGGGTCTGAAAAACTAGAAAACACACCAAAAAATTTCCCTACACAAGCTATAGGTCAAACAAGCACACTTAAAATGATAGGAGGAGTTCAAATAGTCAGGTATCTCACTAGGATTGTCAAGAAGCTGCCACTCATGATATACCTCTAGGGTACGTGCTTAGTAATCTCCCTGAATGCTATTTTCGGAGTATGGCTCCAAGAAATACAGCCAAAGGGATTTTCTCAGATGCATAAGGTATCCTAGTGGGGTCTCACGATATACTCAAGGTACGTGGGAGCTCGAATCGGTAGTAGTGCTATCTAATGCATTAGCGTACACAAGGGGCCTTCCGATATACAATTGAGTACATGAAGTACCTTTCTATATACCTCAAGGGTAAGTGAAAGGCCGTTTGATATACCGATGGTACGTGGAAGAACCACGCGAGTCCCAGGATGTAATGCGGACAAATAACAACAACTCCTATGCTTAACGACGCCCGAACATGTCTCTAACCTATCACTCCAATTGCTATGTAAATTTTAACCTATAACTACCATTAATTTTAAAGTGGACGGTTAGGTGAATGCATGGTGTTTTGACAGGAAAAGTAAAACCATGCAATATGCATATGCAAATATTTCACTTTACCATTCAGTATGCCTACCTACGGGAGGGAAAATAGTATTTTATTTTGTTTCAAAACCAAAAATATTTCCAAACAACAATCTTGAACACAAAATCAAAGACGAGCAACACTTTTCAAACTGATTTCTTTTTTCTGAAAGCAATAAGAAGGGGAAGAATCTCTTTTCCTAAAAGAAAAAATAAGAAGCACACTACATGCATATACACTTTATTTTTCATTTTTTCTTAAAACATAGATAAATCTAACTTAAAACTACCATATTTTTATTTTGATGAGATAGTACTAAATGCATAAGAGACAAAAGAACATAAAGAGCCCAAAAGCTTGTAAGGCCAATCAGAGATCCAATGTTTAATGCTCAATGATGATACCCTAATCTCAGTAAAAAAATTTCTTTTTTAAAGTAAGAAAAATAAGTTCTCTATGAAAACAAAAAATGAAACTAAGATGCTAATCAAATGTTTTTCTTTCATTCTATGTAACAGAAATAAAAAGAGATCTTACTAACACCCTAAGCTTTTCAAAAAACAAGAAATCCTTTCAAAATCACAACCAACAAGCACAAAAGTGAATGAACAATCAATAAGCCTAACCTAGCTTTTGAATTTTCCAATCAAACCAATCTTTAACCATAAAATTTCAAACCACAAGCATCAAATTCTAATATACAATCCTGACAACACAGGGCTGAAAGAAAATTAACTCAATTTTTTTGCAAAAAATGAGAAAAAAGAGGTCTTGGAATGATGCCTACCTGGAACCGTGATGTAGGGGTATTCACAGAGCGGTTCTGGACCAGCACTGCTTCTCGCTAACAGGGATCAGGCGGTGGCACCGCGTGCTGCTAAGTAGGTTCAAGCGGTGGCACCACTTCTCGCCAACTGCATAGTCGCGGTTCCCTGTATAAATCCAAAACATAAAGGAGAATGACAGATTGTTGTTCAAGAATAAACACTCTTATAACCTAGGGTCTCGGGTTACCAAAATACTTCTAAAACTTGCAGACAATTAGATTTGGTCAAGTACAGAAAGGAAATAGGAAGAAATATTTGACTGACCCGATTACCGACGGTTGATCCAAGCTTTATCTTCTTCCACTCTACTTCTCTCCAAATATTTTAGGTATGCATCTCCTTCCTTCACCTGCAAAGAGAAAATTCTCCAAGTACAATCTTATACATGTATATATAATAGGTTAGATAAAAAACATATATAGTGCTTAATCAAATATATTCATCAAACCCTAATACATGAAAGAAACTCAACACAATGTTGGAAGAAGAATTATCTTTATTAACAATCAGTGAATGAGATAAGTGTACAACCCAACGCTTGAGACAAGGACTCCTTTGCAACCAAAGGACTCTGATTTCTATTGCTCCAAGACTTTTGAAGATATACCACTAGCATAACTTTGCTGTCCAGAATTCAGTCCTTAATTCCCTCCCGAAGGCCTTTATTTATACTTTGGGAAATAGAGTAGTTTCGAAGGTTGAGGAGGTTGAGATGGTTTGGGTAGTTGCTGATTAAGGCCCAATTAATCTCCATAAATCGTGATTTATATTTTTTAATGTCGAATGGAGATGTACGCGACTATTAATATAGGCAACCCGCGTATGACACGCGAGTCCATACTTAGAAAAATAATGTAGCAAGCTGGTTGAAAGGTAAATTAATCTCATGTCATGCCCATCTATAGTGTTTAGGAAAAATTCAATCCTGAAATTTCATTTTGTGTACAAACATAATGAATTGTCAGCACTCGGAAGGAGAAGTGCCATTTGGGTTGATAATAAATGGCCCCTATTATAGCTGATTTTACCACTCCAGGTGAATCACACTTGTATGGCCTTTCCCCTGTCCCTCTGCAGACTCCTTGGAACCCTTGGACCATTTTTTGTCCTTTGATGTTTCCTTAACCATCCCTAAAAACATGTGAAAAATTATACACGCAACTTTTAAACCTCTAATCGCGTATATACGTGGGTTTGACCACTAAAACCGCATACATCGGGATGTGTACAAAATCCAAATCCTTTTGGAGTTTTCCTTGACATGGATCTAACTCATTTGACTCCCGGCCTTCCATATGCCTTGAGATTGCTCGGATTCAACCTTTCATTACCCCTTTGAAAATCTATATAAGGAATTCCTTGGTACATTGAAGGCATAAGATAGAATTGAGAGCAAAGAAACTATAGTCCATTGTTGGCGGAACTTATGCTTGAGTCTGCATCCCTTTGTCCCTTGGAGCACTTTTGTGTTCTTCCCAAGCTTTCCTTTTGCTAGTGAGCTTGCTATTGAGAGATGGAGGATTGAAGTGGTGGAGGCCCAAGTGGGGGATTCAGTTTCTCTGATTCGTAGACGTGCCGACAAAGGTTGTATCTATTGTAATCTCTAATTTATATTAATAGAAATATATTTTCCTGTCCAATAATGTGTGTTTGAATGAATATTTTATCCATGGGATTATGTCAAATGCTTATACATTATTGATTATATATGCTAGAATAGATCTAACACCATGATATATAGTATGCTTGTATTGTTTACTTGTTGGTGAGGAAGTAATTTATCAATTCAAGCTGAAGTTGGAAAGATCAATGGGGATCTACTTCAACTGTCTGGAATAAGGTACGAGGTCTGATCCTTTACTGTTAGACATTTAATTTCTATTGCATATTGAAAAGGATTGATTTCTGGAGTCAAGCTGTATGTTGTGGTACCCTAAGCCATAGGAATTTCTCTCCGTAATAGAATTGGCGACTCTATTGGGGATGTTCCTTATTTTTATTTGGGGTTTGCGGGCACAATGGGCTTGATATTCTTGACTTGCTCTTTGTTTCTACTTGTTTCTGTGTTGCATTTTATAGTATGTTCATCCATTGACACTCCCCTTTATTGGTTTGACCCTTGGCCTATTTTTTACCACTGCCTTCTTTGTATACACATGTTTTTGGCCAAAAGTCATGTACATACGTGGATTTTTGGCCAAAAGTCACGTATACATGCAGGTTTTTGGCCAAAATCCGTGTATACATGCATATTTTTGGCCAAAAGTCACGTATATACGCAGTTTTTCTTTAAACAGTTGTGTACATCCTCCCTTTTGGTGAGTTTGATGTTGTGGGAAGTTGTTGGGTGGGTTGTGAGTGTGGTTGGGTCTTCCTTGGGTCTGAGGTTGTCTGTTGGATGCTTCTTTTGTGACCAGAGACCGCTTTTTCATTGATTTTTCTTTGAAAGTAGTTTTATTCATTTCTCCTTTTTGTATTTCCATTAGTGCATTACTCTTTTTTGTCTTGCTGTCTTGCTGGGCTTGTCTTTTATACTTACTGCAGAGACTGAGAGTTTTAGATGACTTTTATTGCATTTTTCATTCTTTTATATTGAAAAATACAAGGTAGTTGCACTCTTAGGTGCATCTTAGATATGGATTTGAGGAGGTACTTGAATTGGATTGCTTGGATGAGAGTTTTATTTAGGATTTCATATAGGAAGGATTGCATTGGCATTCGGAAAGGAAATATATTTATGCATGTCATGTAGTGGCATACCCTATTTTTCATTTGACAAAGATTGCACTTAGCATTGTTTTTTATGGTGTGCACTTTTATTTCACTGCTGAGTCTTCATATCACTAGTTGCATGGCCATTTCCCTTTGAGTAATTACAGCCAATTAAAATCAACGCATAATTTAAAATGAATTACACTCTTTTCTTTTATAGGGTGCACCAACAAGATTAGGATTTAGGGTCCTAGAATAGTTCATTGTGAGTAAATTCTCCAAGACCAATAAAAACAACATGTATGTGTCTTTCCAGGTGAGTGTGTGAAATCCTTGGTATAACCAGTGTTTCTCAGGATCCTCCTCTCAAAAGGGAGTTAAGCACGAGGCAATGCGAGCGGTTATTGATTGGGATGAACCTTAGTCATAATTGAGTAGCACCAGAGATATTTCTAGGATTGTATTTGTATCTAGGGGCTCTTTTGAGAGTTTAGGGATTTGCTACCCTGCCCATACGATCAATCCTACCTGCAATTTTCTGCCTGAGCATTGATTATATTGAGGTGACCTTAGTGGCCTTACCTAGGATATCAAGGGGGTACTCTGCATGGGTTATTTTGCGGGTGTCCCGGCTAGGTAGAGGTCGGAAAACACAGTCGCTTTATGCGTTGAAGCCAAGGGCCACTATAATTGGTTACATACCTTTGCTTGTAGTGTATGGGAGTTTCGAGCCTCTCCTAGGCGAGACATACCTACTGCATTTGGGAGCACACATATCCTCCCCTTGGTTTGCTTGTATTTTGGCTGTATATTTTCTTAGGAGTGTGCTCTTTGTGCGCTAGTTGGCCTTTGAGATCGTGGTTATTTGAGTATATTTATGCTCTCTTGAGTTTGGGTCCTTTTATTTTCAGCATGCCTGGTATCCTATCACCCGTCCTTGGTCCTAGTATAGACCCTGGTGTCAGACTTGGGGGCATCACAGCCCCTTACCGTGCTCATAGATTTGGGAATGGTCATATTCCATCCTATACTCCATTTTTGGAGGATTTTTATTCCCTTCGCTCGGTATTTACACTGGTGGTCACCCTCACGGAGGTGGTAGTGGATACGTGAATGTTGGGTCTACACCTTACTTTCCTTTTTATGTCCCATCGTTCACCGCATTATTTCATTTGGGTGCAGTTGTCATGATCATTCCTCCCTATATCCCATAGTTTGGATTCTTTATTGACTATTTTGGGTTGTTTTGGATGAATATGGTTGTCATATAGGGTCCAAGTTTCTATACACTCTCTCTGAGGTTTTGACCCATTCGTTCCTATCACAGGTATTATGTTTGAACTGGCATATAGGTTAGGATATCACATTCGCTTGCATTTATGCATTTCCTTATGACCATTCCATCTTAACCTTAGGTACAAACCCATTCCATGGTATCACAGAACCTTCATGTTGCTGTTAGAAGTGATATTATGTGAATGGTAGAGCTTTCCTATAAATGGGTGTCCTAGTTATCTCCCTTTTGCATTTGTTACCCATGTTGTGAGTCCTCTCTTAGGTCCCGGAGTCCATTTTAGTCCCGCCATGTCCTTGAGCAAGAGCTTCATACTCCTCTTGAAATTTATGCTGGCCATTTCCTCGAGACTCCCGTATGTCAAGTTGTAATTGCATTATCATGAGCTTTTCCTGCCTTATTGAGCTTAATGCCGGATTCTCTAACATTGTGTTTCAGCCATATAGCCTGAGCTTGTCTCATGTCTAGCCACGCAGAGCCATCTTATATATCCTTTGCAGCTTGATTTCCTTTTTTACCGGGAGGGGATTTTCCCCCAAGTGTCGATATCCTACACATGTGTCCTTGCATTGAGCATAGGTATGTTCCACTGCTTGGAACTAGTTTGTTTTCCCTTATGAAACTCATCTCCTCCTAGTCTGTAACTATAAAGCAATTTTATTCTTTTTCAAGATTTTTAAATAATTGAAAAAGTCCAAAAAAAAATCAAAAAACCAAAAAGCCAGACAAGGAAAGATGTTATCTTTGGCAGCTGTAGAGTCGTGTCTCCTTCGAACAGAGCACTGTATATCACATCCATTGGTTGGGTTTATAGTTTGACTTTAGGAGCTATAATCATTTATCTGAGTTTATCTCCACCGACTGGTTAAGTTTCCAGTCCCTATGGAGCCTCTTTCGATGCCTCCTGTGTTGCAAAGATGTCCCAGTTTGTATATCGAGTCTATGCTGCCTTTATTTAGTCACCATATGCCATTATGCTCTTGTTCGAAGGAAGTTGAAGCCTGATTTGGCCATTCCTCAGTTATCTTGACTTTGCATGTCGTCCATTCCTGGTATAATTACTGGTTTGTGCACCTTATGATCGAGTCCTTCCAAATTATATAGCTTTGCTGAGTACCTCATGTTGGATGATGGGGGATGCCTTAATGCCCTCCTTCCAATGGATTTCATCCCATTGACTTCAGATCATTTATTCTGGGATTGGAATCTAGAGTCATTTTGAGTGCCTTGAGACTTGCAGTCATCAATGGCAGGTTCTATTGCCATCGACAGTCTTTAGGAATACATCAATGTCCCCTGATCGATGGATCCTCTCAAGTGTTTGACCTCAACACATTTATTCACACTTTTTAGTTTTCACTCTAGTACCTTGATTCCCATTTTCATTATCGGTGGGTGATCTCGCGTCTGTTAACGGTATACATTAATGATCAGTAATCAGATGATGGACTACTATGTTTGACCTTGACACCTCTTTTCACATAGTAGGACATGTACTCGTAGCATTTTGTGTAGAAGACCTTCTATATTGGTGGCATATCTTATATGCTACCTACTTGATCGTGCCAGTGTTCACGAGATTTCAGCTCTTGTGACTTGATTCCAGTATATGTCAGACATTTCCAGCCACTATGGAGATCTTGATCTGTTATATATCTTCAGCCATTATGGAGATCATGGTCCTTTGTATATCTTCATCATGGAGATTCTGATCTATGTATATTGTACGTGGAGATGACCACTTATGTGATATCTTGTATCATGCCTATTCATGGCCATTGTACTCTTATGTATCCAGGATTGCTATATGTATTTGCAGTTATGTGCAGAGTTGTATTATTGTACTATGTTGATTTGGTGGCTGGTATTCCATTTGGGATCCTTCATCACTCCACTTCTGGGATGGACTTATAATGTATTTCGGCCATCGTATGACCCCTCTGACCTCACACATTAGGGGGCATCTGTTATAGATGATTTTACCACTCCAGGTGAATCACACTTGTGTGGCCTTTCCCCTATCCCTCTGCAGACTCCTTGGATCCCTTGGACCATTTTTTGTCCTTTGATGTTTCCTTAACCATCCCTAAAAACATGTGAAAAATGATACATGCGACTTTTAAACCTCTAATCACGTATATATGCGGGTTTGACCATTAAAACCACGTACATCGAAATGTGTACAAAATCCAAATCCTTTTGGAGTTTTCCTTGACATGGATCCGACTCACTTGACTCTTGGCCTTCCATATGCCTCGAGATCGCTCGGATTCGACCTTTCATTACCCCTTTGAAAAGCTATATAAGGAACTCCTTGGTACATTGAAGGCATAAGAGAGACTTGAGAGCAAAGAAACTATAGTCCATTATTGTTGGAACTTATGCTTGAGTCTACATCCCTTTGTCCCTTGGAGCACTTTTGTGTTCTTCCCAAGCTTTCCTTTTGCTAGTGAGATTCCTATCGAGAGATGGAGGATTGAAGTGGTGGAGGCCCAAGTGGGGGATTCAGTTTCTCCGATTCGAAGACGTGCCGACAGAGGTTGTATCTATTGTAATATCTCATTTATATTAATAGAAATATCTTTTCCTGTCCAATAATGTGTGTTTG